>JALHBY010000019.1:168812-558162 GCA_024340155.1 Tolypocladium pustulatum
GTGAAAAGAAGGCCATGCCAAACACCAGGGCTTCAGCCGCGCGCCGACGCGCGAGTTTCCTATTCACCTGAGGCGGCCGGGAAAAGCGCCTCGACTTCCGGAGCGAGCTCCGTGGTCCAACCAGTTGAGAGTGGGGATGCTGCCTTTCCTACGAGAATTTACGGATGCAGCACGGTCCATTGGCTCCCCCGCGGTTCGATGGGCCGAGTCGGCGAACGTCAGCCAGGGTTCGGGGCAGCAGTGCGCTTGGGGATACTGGAAGAAAAACAGGGTCAGAGGCGCGCCGTCAGCTGCTCATTAGACGCGGCAAAGGGGCGGGACAAGGGGGTGGTGCAGCAGGCAAGGAAACCAGAGACAGAAACAGAACTTTGCGTCCTCATTGTTGCAGGGCCAGTGCGCCGGAGGGTTTCATCTCCCTAACGATGGCTTTTGGCCTCGGTGTGCTCGCCGAGCAGCTGCTTCGATGGACTGTGCGGAAGGGCCCCGTTTCCTAATCCTGACGCAAAAGGGCAGGTTACCGCCAAGAGCGTTGAACACCAGATACGGAGAATTAGCAGTCTTGCCTTCTCATCGCGCGCGCGAGAACGGGTCTTCTCCACCTTGTTTGCAGCCGCCTCGTCTTCCTTGCATGCCACGGTTGCTTGCCCCTTCTCAGCGGCGAGGCCATAGACTCACGCTCCGGCGGGGCTACCTATCCCAGCAGCCCGCCGGATCGCTCCTATCACGACTGAGCAGGTCCGTCAGCTCTCCAAGGGATTGCCCACACAGTACCCAGGCAGACGGCGAGGTTCAGGCCACCAGCAAGGCAGTAGGTCCCCGGGTGGACGAACTCTCGGCCCTCCCGAGATTAGTGAACACCGGGCAGCGTACCCACACCCGAAATTCATCGGATAGATACATGAGTTGCGCACTCATATGGGAAGCGCCGTGAGTAGGAATAACGGAGTATCGAATGTAAATCGTGAGCGCCGCGATGACGCTGAGGCGGAGACGGAGGCGGCGGGGATGGCGGCCACCGTATCTTGCGAGATCGAAGTCTCTTGTTTGCGTCCTCAGTGTACAACGCGCAGCTCCTCAAACGGCAGGCGCCAGGCCGTACAGTAAAAGCTGCTGACCCGGAGGGGCGTGGGCAGATGGAAGGGGGGTGGCGTGTTTGGAGCGCAACCTGTCTTTGGGACTGTTTTGACTTGCCGGTTGCGATCCGACGGCCGCGGCAATTGTCCATGCTGGAGGGCAGAAACTCGTGCTTGTCGCGTCCAGAATGCAGTGCAAGGCAGAACAGCATCAACGCGTGCCAATTCTGCCGAGCCAGCAGATGAATGCCTCTTGCGACGTGGACGAGGCTGCGCGTGCCATATAGCTGCGGTTTGCAAGCTCGCGGCTAACTTGGGACTGTCACTGGCCACGGGAAGCGCGACAACTTGACTAGTCAAAAGAAGCCACCGACACCGTCGTGCGGGAAGCAGTACGCCGACTACAGTCAAGACGCCGTCGTTGAACCCTGGACGCCACCAGCCGTTCTGCAGGCTTCAGACACGGGCCGGGGCTGGGTTTCCTCGTGATACCAATGCCTAAGAGAAGACGTCAGGCTAGCAGATGTGGGTGTGCAGAACATGGCATTGCAAGCAAGCGCTATTTTGTAGGTCCCGCGACTCTAGCGAGCCATCGACATAGGTTGGTCTCAGCCTCGGTCGACTTCCCAGCGCTTCGCTACTTGGGGAACAAAGGTGAGAGCGATTGGGCTTGGATAAACTCGGCTGTCGGCGAGCGGCGGCAACAGATGCATCCACGATCAATGCGACCGGCTGTCATACTCTGCACCTCTGGGGCTCAAGCTGTTCCGAGCCCGTCTCTTCTGAGTTGAGGTATAGAGAGCCAGATGGCTAGAGTTCTGTGAGGATTTAATCTGGAGTTTACGGGACGTTGCTGCCGTGTAACGTACGGCGGCATTACCCGGCCCCCGTACGGACCGCCGGTACGAGTATAGCCTCTTTCTCTGCCGTTGGTGCAAGACATGGCTGGAGCGCCGTGCAACGGATGCGCTAGTCATAGTTACACTGCAACTTTGCAGCCAGCCGACTTGTCGACGCAAAATGCGGGGGTTTAGCGTCAAACGTGGCTCCGCGATCTTAGTCGCGACTGTTCCCGAGCAGCTCGAAACATATCTCGGGGGGAGGCACTCGCACGAGTACGTCTTCGGCGACGGTACGTGTAACCCGAGATTGGCTTCTAATACATACTCGTACGCATTCCGTCGTACAGAGTACCGGGGCGGGGGACCCGCGCAAGCTTGACTTGACTTCTGGGTCGGTGACCAACACCGCCAGGCCATTTCTTGCCATCAAATGAACGAGGGCTTCCGTCAACAAAAGCAGCAACAGCTTGCTCACAGGCGCTCAAAGCGGGGAAGGCGGCCCTCGTCCTGGGCTCCAATGTCGAGCTATGCGTCTGAATCCAGGGTCAAGGAGCAAGATGACAATCTGACCGGGCAGACCCCGGTGCATTGCCAATCCCTGGCGTTGGCTGACTTCTCTTGAATAACACTCGGCCACCATCGACGTCGTGAGGACCCTTGTGCTGCTGTGCTGTCGTCGGCCACGGTCGGAACAAACGTGATTGATGCAAGTGAGATGGCGCTGACAAGGCACATCTCGCAACCTAGCCGGGCCTGGTTAGCCTAGCCAGGTCCGCTGCTTACTGCAAGGCTGCGAGGAGCCGCAGCGTTGACTTCTCCATCAAGCGCCAGGGCCCCTGTGATAACCCAGATGACACGACCGCATGGGCCACCACAAGCTCGTCGCTAGTGAATTCGTCCGTTCACCTGCCACGCCGTCCGCAGATGCACTAGTGCAACAGCACACAACGATCTGGATGTGCTTGCCAAGAGTGGGGCGGCCTTTTGGTCTAGACATTGGAGCTGTCGAGTCTCGGCCATGCTTCTCGATGAACCGCCCTGAGGCTTTCGATGCTCGCCGGAGCACATGTCTGATCAAGGGAACTTGCTCCGCTGGGCTGGCCATCGGAGACTAGCGGGGTGCGTGCGACAGACAGTGAGAATCGGAGCCGAGACTCGAGGACCTGCACTCGATATCTTCACATCGGCACCGGCTCTTTTAGGGCGTCTGCGTAGTCGCCGCGGTAGTCGGACACGTTCCTGAATCGAGAACTTCGTAGTAGCCTTACCCCGCGGCTCGCGAGCCCGCTTCATGGCTGCAGCTAGACCTATGGCGTCAGAGTTCCTCTTCGTGGGTGAGGCAGAGCTAGCCACGGCGAAGCCCGAGAAAGATGAGACGATATATCTGGAAGCTGATGACGGCAGGCTGGGCAAACAAGGCCAGATGCAAAGGCGAGCCGTGGGGGCCGCTCAATCTGCGTGTCGACCGTCTGCTGCCTGAATTGCTGGACGAGCAGTTCGGCGCTGCTTCAACCCGTCAACCTTGCGTGCTCAGGCCGATGAAGCTGGCTCCATACATTTCGAGCATCGCAAGATCGGGTCGACCTTGACGGTAGGGCAGACTGCACGGATGTTGCCAACATTTGTCACGGTTCCGCCCAGACCGTCCGGGAGAGAGCCTGTGGTTGGCACCTCGACTCGGCGCAACGAACCTGGCCACTTGTGGGAAGACAGCGGGGACCGCGTACCTGCTGGCCGTTGCACATGCATGGAGCTCCCCAGATTGGAGTGCGGAAACCATGAAACCCAAGTATTGGTGCCGGGATGCTAGGGCAAGGATCGTGTTCACGAGACCAAGTAAGGTAGCAGTACGGTGCGTGTATATCCTCGGACGTACTTCCCTATCTGGCGGTCAAATAATCAAGGCCACCGTCGGCGTCTTACTCGTCTTGGAGTGGAGAAACCGTCGCTGTCGAGGTCCATATATCCAGTTGCGTATCGTATGTGTAAGTCCGGCTCTGATGTATTGTTGCCTCCTGCGTTTCTGATACGAAAACTCAACCGCTGTGGCGGGACTTGCACTAGTCAGATCCCGCCGCAAGGAGCCGATGGATACCGTAGCTGTGCGCGGACTGTGTGGGGTTGCTTATTGCACAGTCCCAGCAGCTCTTCCCTCTTTTAAATCCACCCCTCCCTCCTTTACCCGTGGTGGTTGCACGAGACCAGCGGCCTAGGGCTGCCACGCTCAAGTCGCTCCCGAGATTCTGGATGAGCCGTCGCTGATGCAATCAATCGAGCAAGTCCAGCGCTGCTGAGTTCTGGATGGCATCGGGCACGCGCATCCTTGACGGGACTACGTGCTTGGACCTCGATCTAGCGAAACGCTGCCCATGAGGAATCAAGATCCCAAGATATGCCCAAGGAGAGAGACAAGCAGACGCTCCGAGCATGTGCCAGCCTCTGATGAAAGACACATATTGCCTTTTCGATGTTGCATGCAGGCAGCGTCGTCTCCCGCAGGAATGATACCACAAGGCACTCACGACCATGAGAAGCATTCGCGCCGCCAGACTGTAGATTGCAGATGAAGCAACCGCATCCTGCTTCAAACCAGTTCAACCGCAGAGCGCGAAGGTCACGGCTCGCACACCAGCCTTGTTTGCGAGGGGCCTGGAGGCCCCTTGAGGTCCGCGATCATGAGCGACTCTGCGTGTCTGAGACTCAGGGCCATGTCCCCCGTACCTTGTGCGAAGTACGTACTTCGCGCGAAACGGTATTCCAAGCATCCTCGATCCGCGCTGTTCCGGAGGGAATCCCAATGAAGTCATCCGGCCACCTGCTCTTCCCGGCGACGACGACATAGACGACTCAGCCGAAGCGGCCGTGCTGCGGCTGTAGTAAGATGGCTGGGTTGTGGCTGGCATGGTCGACGACTATTGGACGAGCCTGGGGGATGCTGGAAGTCGTGGCAACACACACCACCCCCGTCGAATCAGTTGCTCAAGGTGTCGCATTACAGGGCCTTCTGAACCCCTCGGACGTGAAAGGCTCCGTGGGCACCGACGTTATCAATTCAATTGGTAAAGAACTCACAAAGTGGAGAGGATCCGGGGCTCAAACCTCATTATGTGGACGCACTGTGCAGCTCGGCGCAACAAGGCCGGGGAGGGGGCCCTCCAACAGTCCCTGATGCTACGTTGAGACTTTCAAATATCGTGGCTCATGCGAATTTGTTGCCAGAGTATGAGTATCGCATTTGGGGTGTGGCTAGTCGTGGAAACGCAGCTCTGAAAAAAAGGGCGGGCGGGTTTTGATGCTCATCTGCCGTAGCTTGGCCAAGGTCTTAGGCAGGAGCCCCTGAGTCTCTGGAGAGAATCTGAACGACTAACGAGACGATGTCGCACAAGGCGAAATCATAGGACGCCATCATCCTAGCGTGAACATGGGTTCGCGCATCGGTGGGTTCACCACGTGAGGCAAGATCCCAGCGGTCGTGCAGCTCCAGCCTTTCGGTGGCACGACGTGGTCGCAACACGTGGACCCTCCGCCCGCCCTCGGTCATCTTGTGCGACAATCAAACGATCCAGTGCGGCATCGAACGAGACATGAGCCGCGGGCCGGGAATAACGTTACGGTGAGAGGCGCTTCAGTTCAGCAGGAGCAGCGACAACTCGAACACGGGACAGCGCCAACCTGTGGTTCTGTACTTCCTTTTTGCGAGCAACTCACAGCGTAGTGCCAAACAGCTCGCGTGGGTACAGCAGACGCTCGCAGTTGGCCGCAATCACTTCCTGTGCTGTGCATCTGCAAGGAAGAATGAAAGTCAAGCTGCTGCTGAGTGGCCCCACCACGTTATATGATGCTTGACTGTTGAGGGCGGAATCGAATATTGCCTAGGCATTTTCTAGTATATGGTCGCTGGTGTTGTAGGGCACTGTCGAGTCTGAGAAGGCCTTGCGAGACGCTCATGCTAGACCGGCGGGGAACATGTACAATCCTACTTGCAGAATCATACGGGCGCCGATGTTGGCTTGCTGAAGTAGAAGTTCAAGGTAGATTGCAAAGGCGGCGTGCGAAGGGAGGAGGGAACCTGTGATTATGAGACAAGTGTTCCGGCCCGTGGACTGCAGTTGGTTGAGCAGCAAGATGTGCAGGAGAACGAACTACCTTCCTACTTTATTACGACTAATGCTTCGCAGTGAGCGGCCTTTACAATTCTGTCGTGTTCAGCGTAGCCAAGAAGAGGCAGCCTGCTGGGCATCAATTCGTTAATACTACTCGTACTGCTGGGTCAATTACGAGTGATATGCTGTATTGGCTGCGAGTGGAGGGCATTCATGCCGAGCAAATAAGTTGCCTTGACTCCAGTGGCCCAAGACTCGGTAGAGCGTACATGCTGCTCTGTACCAAGACGCATGGGGCGATGCTCTTGGGTGAGCCGCTGTTGGGTCTTGCAGGAACGGTATGATAGACAATCAGGGGCTGCGAGTCCCAAACCTAGCTAGCTAGCATAAGTGTTAAACAGGAAGAATGGCGACGTCCTTTGTTCTAAAGCATCATCGGCAATGAAGAGAGGCAGCGGTCCGTTTCGAAACTCGAAACACTCTTGCTACTTCGTTGGTAGGGTCTGCAGACTCGCAAACCAGCACATCAATTTGCGGCACTGGGTCTGGATAACATGGCCGAGACTACTGCAATTTGCTCCGGGTAATGCTTTCTGTCTACTCGCAGAATCGCCGCCCAGAACTGGCGATGACGATCTGTCATTAATCCGCAGGCTGGCGAGCATGCCCCTTTACAAGCTAGACGAACGTCCCAGATATCGATGCAACTAGTTGTCGAGGGAGCTCCCTCGATGTTAGCGCCATCGTATATGGCCTTGGTCTAACGGCCTCGTCGCGCGGGAAGGGCGCCAAGATCCTGGCTAGGCAGGACCCGTCGCTGTGTGAACTCTGTTTGCTACGGCCGTATGCTTCAAGATGACTGGAGCTGAACGTACGGCACACAATTCCACGAGCCTCGCAGTGGCATTCCGGCGCCCTGGGCTCGGCTCCTGAGCTGTACTCGTAAACGGTCAACAGCTGAGGAGTCGACAGAACTCGGGTAGCCGGTTTACATAGACATGAGGTAGGCCGCCTGGGATTGGCGAAGCAGCTAACGGCCGCCATGGTTTGCTTCCCGGATGCTGAGCAGCGGACACTTCGTGACCTGGCACATGCTTACAAGTGCCTGCGGGACTACGACGCATTTGGTGACAGCGCTCCCGCGCTATAAATAAGACAACCAACCAACTGCAGGGCCGGCGCAAGATCCAGGTCTTGTGCCACCTAGGTAGGTACGAGCGAGTATCTCTTCAGCGCTTGAGCGACGCGCGGGTTAGCGCGGTTTGGGCGAACCACGTCGCCGGGTTTTCATGCTCTCCAGCCGTGTCGCACCGACAAACGGCGATCATACATACCAAGCCATTACGAGTTGTCGCAGCTCCTGGGACACCACTTGGTGGGCGCAGAGGCTCCATCCTCTCCGCGCTCCTTTGGCTCCGGACCCGTCAAGCTCGTGTGGCCGCGGGGCAACTGTGATTTGCTTGTACTCGTAAGGGCATATGCTCCGGCACAATGCCCGAAGGCGCACCGGTCGGTACACGATGGCGAGCCAGGTTCCCGGGGTGCGGCAGCCAGTGACAGCCGGCCCTGGAGGGGTGCGGCGGCGGTGGACCTGGCCATCAGAACTCGGCTTTGATTGGGCTCAGACAGGAGCAAGAAGAAGAAGGGAAAAAATCAAATCAAAGCAAAGGAAGAAAAGGCCGCAGATCTCACACAGTCCGGGGATGATTATGACGCACTGTGCACAGGGGGGGGGGGGAGGGGAACCGGTACAGTACGTACCGCGCATTCCAAAGCGCTGGTGAAGGTTGGCTGGCTGGCTGGCTAACTGGGCTGCGAGCAGGCATCGCAAACATCGCAAGCATCCACCTGGATCAGAGACCAAGACGTCTTGGCCCTGCACCGGTGCGAGCACGCAGCCCACCCCGGTCGCTCGCGGGGGATTCGGTCCCGTCATCAGCTCTGTTGATTCATACATACCTGCGAGCAAGGTAAGGGTCCCCTGTGCGCGCAGCCTCGCACCGCACCGACGCACGCATCCAGCGACTCGACGCTGTTGACTCTGCTCGAGGACGCCGACGGAGCGCAAGCATCCATCGAGCAGCCGTGGGTGCATACGGGTACGCACACAGACTCGCAGCGCGCACCCAGCGCGTGCGTCAGGGCTTCTGCCGTCGCGTCTGGTGCCCGTCTCCGGGTTGGTGCCATGACCACATCTCCGAAGTCCGAGGGACGCCTCCGCACCCGCCACAATTTCTCGGGCCCTGCTGAAGCCGGCTGGGACCCCGGGCCGAGTAACTTACAGGCAAACAGCCACCTGTCGAAGGTGGCGGCCGTGCTTCTGCTGCTGCTGCTGCTTCTTCGTTGCAGCCAGCAGCACGCACTCTTACGCTGGCTGGACTGGGCAGGACTGGGCAGGCAGGCATGGCAGGATACCAAAGGTAGGTAGGCAGGCAGGGTAGGCAGGGCAGGGACAGGGTTGCGCCAAACCCTGGCCATCCAAATTTCACCCAGGATTCAGCTTCCAGTCTCCTCTTTCCCCCCACCCACTCCCCGGTCTGCTCACTCTGGCCACTCCGCCCCTCCTGAAGCTTGCTGCCATCTCACTCACCAGTCACAACCTTCGGTGACGCCGTAAAAGTACCTTCAACTCGTCGCGCACACGTGCCAACAGCTGCTTTCGACCTGCCCGCCCTCGCCTTTGCTCTCTTCGTGCCTCTTCCGTTTGGAGTAATTGGCCGACGGCCGTGAGTCAGCTAGCTGGCAGTCCGAGGCACCGCGCAGCGCAGTAGCGACCTCATCCGGCGCGGCAGCGCAACGTCAACGCAGCCCCAGCAACATCGACTGACCAGCCGCCAACTCGCGCGTCTCGAGAGCTGTGAAGTTGACTCGAGAGCTGCTCAAGCACGCGCTACAGTGGATATAGCCCGATCACACGCCCCCCCACTCCGCCTCAACGAAGCCATAACGCCGCTTCTTCGATAAGCGCAAACCCACCACTCTGGACTGGGTGTGGCCCTGGCCCCCCCTCCTCTCCACCGTCTTTGGGAATACGGAACCGTGGTTCCAGCCGCCCTACGCTGCTCACGGCTAAGTGACGAGTCCCACCCTCGTGCTGGCATTGTGCGCAGGCCACGCCCAGCTGCGGAGCTCGTCTTATCCATTACCCCATCATTCATTTTCGCCAGAAGGGTCGTATAAAATTCTGTCTTCCTGGGATCCGCACCGCAACTTCGCCGCCTCGTCTTTCTCTCCGGACAAGGCAAGGAAATCTTTGACGGTCGGCACATCAGCTTCGTCCGCCCCCGGCTCTAACTTTGCCTGCTGCCGCCTCCTCATCTGCCTCTCTGCTGCTGTGTGTGCTGTGCCTTGCAGTGTCCAGCTAATAGCAAAGCGCCGGGCATCATCAAAATCACCATCGCCATATTCATCGTGGAGGACGCCGCGCTCCATACACGCCCCCTTCGTTCATCGCCGAGTCAGGCGCTAGACTCAGTTGAACTTGGGTCCTCGGCAAAGTCCACACTACCAACCCCAATCTATACCGCACTATATTAGTGTCGCGCTCCCCAATCAGTACGAAAGTCCTTTTAGCCCCTCGACGTCTCTCTGTGATCGTGGACGAGCGCAAACATCCTTGGCCCGTCCCCAGCAGAGATCCGCGCGCCAGCACTTCGGTCTAGTCCCTGGTGCCATCACGCTTTCTGCAGACACAATCTGCCTGTGCCCTCTCCAGGTCAGCGCCACCATTGTCGCCGCCCAGGAAACATATATACACATCGCCCTGTGGCCAGCAAGACTCAGTCAGGCCTTGCTCCGCTCATCACTCCCCCTGTCACCCCGGAATCAACACCAGACTACGGACTGTCTGGCGCTCTCTTGGGACTAAGTTACTCGGTGGCCTCCCGCTCCGTCTCATACCAAGTGTCTGTGGGGTTCTAGCCAGCACCCGGCGCCAACGCAATTGCATCACGCTCTTGTTGGCCATTAGCAACACCAACGCGGCGCGTCACCTCTGCCTTGTAGCAGCGCAACTCCCAGCTGGGTCTCGGGATAGCCCTAAACAGTAGGCGCACTGCTCGAAATCACTCAGCTCTATGGACCGCGGTGCTCCTGAGTACTCGCAGTCAGGTTTGCCCTCGCCCTATCCAAGCAACTACGGCGACGCTCGTTCTGAAGCTTCGTCGGCAGATCACGCGTCTGCTGCGCAATACCCGGTCAAGCAAGAAGCCAATTACCCTACCTCGGCGACTCCCACGTCCGAGTACGGCGTATACCCCCAATCCGCGAGATCAGGATCCTTCCCGGAGCACATCCAGCGTGCATACCACCCAGCTAGCAGCACCAGCAGCGGCGGTATGGCGCAACAACAGAACAGTCCGTCAATGCCCCAGCAGGATGGGCGAAGCCATCAAGCCCACGCGGTCAATTCTGACAACGATGTACCTATAGATCCGTCCATCGCGGCGCCGAGTCCAACTTACCCCTATGGGCAGCACTCCCCATATGCCCCGAACCCAGACATGTCGCATAGCTACTCTCACCCAGGTGGTAACATGTACACTCAGCCGCGTCCGGACTGGACGGGTTACGGACAGCATGGGGGTCCCCCTCTGACGCCTGGCCATGCAGTCTATGCTCAGTCGCAGGCTTCGGCCCCTCAGCAGAGACCCAATCAGGTGAGTGTCTGGTGGCGAGATACATTGTTTGCAGTGGGATGCGATGATGCGAGTACGCTCAGTCGTCTTGCCGAGTTGTATGCGCGCCTTGCCCAAGTAAAAGTTGGGAACCTTTGCCCTCTGCGCTGGAGAGCTAAGCTAGCTGTGCTGTGAAAGGACACATCATCGAATGCGTCTTTCGAAAAGAAAAGGAGACAAAAAGCGCACATGGACATGAGAGGCACAATGGGCAGCGCTGGATTTCCTCTTGAAGGCCTTGTGACCACTATAGTAGTCTTGATGCTAATGCAACGATTACTAGGTTTACTCTTTCGTCCCGATCCCTGGTGCACAGCAACACAAGCGACCGAGAAGACGATACGAGGAGATTGAGCGCATGTACAAGTGCGGCTGGAATGGCTGCGAAAAGGCCTACGGCACTCTCAACCATCTGAACGCTCACGTCACGATGCAATCGCACGGCCCCAAACGGACCCCTGAAGGTATGTGCTTCATTCTGCGTTCCCTATTCGTCTGGCGGCATTATTGTGCCATAGCAACTGTTCTTGGCGCGGAGGCAATGCATAGTCTCGCGCGTATTTTCATGCCCAATTTTGATTTCCGCTCTGCTTCCGGTCTCTCCACGTCACAAATTTTGGAGCCGCTTCGGCTGAGTGAGAATTGAGGACGCGCCTATGGCCTGCTGGTGGGAGCTTAGCTCCAAGGAACCCCCTTCCGCCGTATTGCACACTAGGCTTGCTGCCACTCTGGGTCAAAGTTCTTTGCCTAGAGGCGACTTTTGCCTAGCTCCGTCATTGGCCTGGATAAGCAGCTAACGTTAGGTTCTACAGAGTTCAAGGAAATTCGCAAGGAGTGGAAGCAGCGAAAGAAGGAAGAAGAGGCTCAGCGCAAGGCCGACGAGGAGCGGCAACGACAGGCGGCGGCGGCGGCAGCACAGAATGGCGGCCCTGACCCTCAAGGCCAAGACGGAACTTCTTCATCGACATATCCCGGCTCTCGACCCGTGCAACTGCCTCCCATCGGTTACCAACCGGCTCAATACCCTGCGCCGCCGTCTGGCGGAGTGCCTCAGCAGCCCATGCCGGATTACAACACTGGCCACATGTATTCCAACTACCAGCCGCATTCGCCCTACGGCCAGCCAAGCCAAAATATGTACAACCAATGTACGTAACTGGCCTGCTGCCTTTGACGACGACGTGACTAATTGATGGCAGCCAACGGCGGACAGCCTCCCAGCCACTAGCGCTAGTTTAGGGCTGTTGCAATCGAAGAACAAGGCCTAGGACCCGAGGGGAAGCAAACGCGGCTGTATAGTATTGAATTTGCTGCTTGTCGCAAACATGCTGGTGCGCCGTCTCACGCTGCTTTCCCGACACTCGAGGTCAATTCTCTCAAGGAATGGTCAGATCGAGTTCCAGTGGCGCGGCCAGGTCCCTTTGTATATTGCGCGGGCCCGCATCTTGAGCAGACGAGGCCACTACTCGTCGATTTGTCTTTTCTGCCCTGTTTTGACTGGTGCCCCTTTTCTTCTTAATACTTCATTTTCTTTTTGCTCTTTGAAACATTTTTGTCTCCTCGGCTGCCTGCCGTGCGTGCACAGGCAACTGGCTGGAGCGGTGGCATGGTTGCATTGTCAAAGGTGCATTCAGGAGAACGGTCCTGACAAGGAGAGGCTGGGTGGATCTTTCGGCGCATCAGGTTTGTCGGTTTCAAGACTCCAGTGCATGAGCTCTATTAGGAGCTGCCGCCCTGGAGTTTGGGGATGCAAAAGATTTTGTTTTTCCAGCGGAGGTTGTTGTTCCAGCGGGAATCCTTGTTGCCGCAAGGCAATGAAGGAGCAAGGGATGAGGGTTTGGAGGCGAATGACGAGGCACAACGAGGCACGGATGATGACGCAGGAACAGGCCAGCACGATACCTGGACAATGAGCTATGGACGTTCTCGTGTTATCGCCTGTCGGCTGCTGGGACGGGGTTTAGGTATGGAGGAGACATAAGCGAAATAACAAGGACAATGACGAGTTTTTTGAGAAGCGATAGGGGGAGAGAGAGCGAGAGAGCGAGATTGTGAATGACGTTTTTGCACTGCCCCGTTGGAGGAGATTGTTGATGAAGCACACTCTTGCACGTACTAATCGGTCCGTACAAAGACGCGAAATTCGAATTAGCGCGATGCAAGATCACTAGCCCAACACCCTTTGTGGTACGGTAACGAGAGACGAGGCTAACTGCGTTGGACGAGAGAACCGGCGTATTGGGATGGGACATGATTGATGCATGGGCATGGGCTGCATCCCCGAGCCTGTCACAAACACCGTTAGGGCGATCTTGTGTGATACCTTGGCTAGCAGGGACGGGAGCTAGCAAGGGCTCTAAAATAACCTGCATGGCTAGCCACGAGGCGAGGCGAGGCGAGGCGAGGCAGGCCACGCGGTCGGCGTGCGACTCGGAGGCTAAGGTAGGCAATAAGGTAAGACAAGGGCCAACAGGTTTGGGCGATGGAGACGACAGCTGGGGGAGGGAGGGAGTGGTGTGGAACCCGGCAGCTGCAGCGGAGGCGATTAGCGTGCGCAAGCGGCCTGCCCGATCTGATTAATTGACGTTGGAGGGTTTGGGCTGGCCGTCCCCTTTTGGAGCATACATTAGTACTCGTACGAGTAGCTGAATGCTGTGCAACACGAGCACGCGCAAGGGCATAATTGAGGAGGAGGAGGAGGAGGAGGAGAGGGAGAGGGGTTGGGTTCAGCTTAAGTTCGTTGCTATCGATGCTGTTGCCTCCTCGGTACTCGCATTTGCCCGACATGGAGAGGTAATGCGGCAGTGGCATCGACATCGATATCAGCTGCAGTAGCAGCGGCGCGGACAAACCCCGAGAGTGCATGCTTCGACAGGATGGGTTTGGCCGTCGAGGCGCGCACCTGGCGAATCGGATTGGCGCCGCAGGCATGGATCCACGGCTTCCGGCGAGGTAATGCTTCTGTTTTGCGGCCAGCAAGGAGTACAAAATAACTTCCAGAGTTCGACACCATGCCGCGGGGAGGGTGAGACGTGGCTTCGGCCTACCTTAGCAAAGGCGCGTAGCATGCCTGCAACGTGACATTGGCGAAGCAATGCATGCAGCTATGATTCATGGTGGCCAGTTCTTGTCTGCATCTATGCGCCTCAAGCCTGCGATTGCAGAGCCGAAGGCCGACGGCAGAGTAAGGTAGGTAGGTGGCTGCGGCAGAGGTGTGCCAAATAGCGCGGCGGGGGTACTTCGAAGGCCAATCCATGTCAAAAAGCTTGGAGATACTCATCAGCGCTGCAGAATTAAGTTCTAGCATGTTCACCGGCCACCGCAGCTTGTTTGGAGGCGCTGCTGCTGGCCTGGGCTAGCGCAGGTGCCGTGCGGAGGAGGCCCTCATGCCCTCTGGCGTCTTGGCTGCACGCATCTGACGTGGGTAGCAGCTTCCTTCAGGGTCCAGTCCACGTCAATCTGCATCCAGGGTGCCTGCCTGCTCAACCTTAGGCAGCAGGCAGCAGCCGAGCCGTATCTTCCAGGGTGACAGTTGACGGAAAATTTCACGAAAGAAGACTGCGTGCCTCGTTTGGCAGATATTCTTCATCCAAATGCACGACACGCTCGTCCTCGTCCTTTTTGCACATCGCCTAGGCGCTGGGTCCCGGCCGCCCCTGGGGTGCGCATTGTGCTAGCGCAGCCCGTTGCGCTGGGACGCTTGCGATTGCCGGACAGGCACCAGCCCGTAGCTTCGTCGAACCTGGCCCAGCTTGGCCTGGCCCAGCTTGGCTGGGGCCCTTCCATTCGGCTCCGGGCCTGCGGTAGAGGGTGGCTCTCACGCCCCCCCTCTTCGCGCGACGGCCGTAAGGTAAGGTAAGTTAGTGCCTTGTGTAACCAACACCAAGCAAGCACCTATTAATTAGGTTGGAGACCAGCCGTGGCCTGCCTAGTCTAGTGCCCGCCTTGCGTAGTGCCGGACCAGGGGCCCGCAACCATGCACAAAACTCTCCGTATGCATGGACAGACGCACTTGAGGTAGCACCTTGGCGAAACTATGCTTTTTCTTAGTTGGGGTGTGCGTGAGCGAGGGCAGGAATTGGATCCTCCCGCGCCCGCGCCAGCGCCGGGCCAGCATCTCGAGAGCCGCGCCAGGCGCAGGCGCCGGCGCCAGACGTGCGACGTCGTCTTCGGCTGCGGTCCGCCGGCCCGCGGTGGGGAGGCACCCTATCCTGTTCCCCCTTGCGCCATGGGTTGTGGCAGCGTCATGCACGCAGCAAGGCTCCCCGTTCCTTGACGCGCCCCCGTCCTTCACCGGTGCTTTGAGTTCGGGCAGAAGGAGGCTTCGTCCTCGGCATATGCGCGCCCTGCGCTTAGCGCATCGTCAATGTTCAACAAGCCTCGACTTTGCTCCGGCAACGCGAAAAGTTAATCTGCATTTCCACGACAGTCAAGCGCGGACTTGTCGGTCAAGCATCCGCGTATGCATCCTTTTCATCTCTTCGCTAACAGAGACGAGGTCAAAAAAAATGGTGCTTACGACCCCGTTCCGTCGCTGGAGAGATGCGCCCGCCACTTCAGAATTGGGCAGCTAGCAGGCCCGGACCAAGAGCTTTCATCAGGACTATGACATCGCCTCGTCAGAGTTTGCCAGTGCATCGCTGCGCTGCCTCCACTCCATCGGGACGAGGCAGTCGCGACGTGCTTCTCCAGAGAAATGCCTGCCACGCCGCAAACCCTCCGTCCGACGGCATGGCAACGACAAGCCGCGCCGCGACGCTTGCGCCTGCAAAGTCAACTCGGGCAATAAACACTGCGCAAACTCGATAGCCTGCTCTTCTTCTGCTTCTTCTTCTTGATACCCTCCTTCACTTCCTCGTCTTCTTCCTCTTCTTCTTCATCATCTTCTTTGGCATCATCAGCAGTTTTGGCCAAGCCCCAGCACTCACTTACACGCTCTGCCGGACGAACGGCCAGAGACAAAAGGAGCTCCCGCATCGCGACGTCAACATCCCCATTGGATATCCTCAGAGTCAGTTAGCCGACATGGATGGCTTATCCTCCGCGCCGTGGGTGCCCATGGGAATCACAAAGTCCAACTCGACATGCTCAAGTGCAGGTCGCTCGACCAAGTCCACAGGGGGCCAGTCCACCAAGTCCTCCGGAACTCAATCGTCCAAATCCTACGACTCCGTCAGAGTCCTTGGACGCTATTTCTTGGGCCCGCTACGGCTGATCTCGCCCGATGACTTGCCTTCGCCTTCCATGGCACATCTGCTGCCTGGCGAAAGGGAAACTCCCACGGTGCCCGTTAGAGTGACGCATAACCTGGGACGCGGAGACGTCGTCATTGTTCTTAAGCTGCCCGACGAATACGCCGTCGGCTACAACAACATTCTTTCCGTCAGCAACAAGTTTGTCGGCGTCAGGCAGCTTCCCGCGGGCCCTCACTTCTTCTGGGCTTACCATCCACAGAATCCGGCGTCTCGATGCGGCTTCTGGATCATGAGCACGGGCGTCAACCGAGTCCACGTTGTTGAGTGGCACGGCACCAGCGAGGTTTTTGTACAACCTACCCGGGCCGAGACTCGCTTCCAGGCGGAAAACGTCCATGAGATTTACGACACACTGCCTCGATACCGAGACGCCTCGGCCGTTGGCCCAGGGCCTGAGCAGTACAACTTTGCCAAGGCCGCAGCCAACTTGCGCGTGTGGGAGCAGCTCACGGAGAGCATATCCGAGAGTGTCTTGAACCGCATTGCCGCAGAGCAGGAAGGTGGTTGGAACATGCACGCTTGTGATTCCGTCAGTGGAGCCGTCAGACTGTCTTCACGAATGGTTCGACAACGCATTTTCACGCACTCCCTCTTTCAACGTCACGAGCTCAGCTTCTGCTTCCAACAGCACACCAGGACATTTGCGGCAGCGCTCTTGGGACCCCAACGGTCGCTGGACGCCAGAGACTCAACATCGTACGTTTTATCCAGGCTACGGGACCGCAACAATCCTGACGACAAGACTCTCCCGGCAGAGGACATTGTTGGCGAGTTTCAATTTCTTTACATTCATAGCATGTACATGGGGAGCGACGCCTGCGTCCAGCAGTGGTGGTTCACCGCCTTGAGCGTATTCTTCAAGGCCTACCGTCTGGCTATCCGCCGGCCCAGGCTCATGTCTGAGTTTCTACAAACTTTCACTGCGCAAGTCAGCCACAGCACAGCTTGGACCAAACACTCCATCTTTGCCGATGAGCCAGGCAAATGTCGCGACTTGCGCCTGGCTCTCATTGTCTACAGACGCCACCTGCACGAGCTCTTCAAGGAGCAATCAAAGGAGACACTTACTCCTGACCACGTTGCCTGCCAGGCCGCTTTCTCGAGGCTTGAGGCGGTGGTTAAGTCGGAGCTTCACTGGGATCTCAAGACCAGTTTCCTCCGAAGGAGCATACTTAGGGCGGAGGATCGCCAGCGTCTGGAACAGGAGCTGGAGGACCTGGCAGAAGAAGACCATGCCGTCCAGTGGGAACCACCGGTCATGTAGCTGTGAGACCAGAGTCGCGAGCTGGCCTGGCATTGTCTAGGGATCAGGCAAGCACCAAGATGCGTGAGCTCAGGCCGCTGAGCTTGTGATCAATACGCTTATTGTGTGGACAACCGAGAGGTGGCGTACGACCAGCTCGACATCGCTGTAGAAGGAGGAGAAACAGAGATACCTACGGCAGCCGCCCGGGACGGAGGCGGCTTGAACAGCCTGCCACTTGGCATTCGCGCCCAGTTTGGATAAAGAGAGGTCCGGTTAGGGACAAACTGATGATGTTGAACGGATAGAGATGGTATCTTTTAACTGGCGTTGGCTTGGGTACTCGATTGAACGACGACTATGATGGCTTTTGGTTGTTTTAGGCAGAAGGCTCCGCAAAGGAACCGACTATAACGGCACGTATCACAAGTATTATTTGCAGCAGTAAGTCATGCTCACGAGGAGGTCGTCGCCGGCCAGTTCGCTCTTTCAATGCACACACAATACCTCGTTGAGACATACGAGGCCAACCCTTTGCGAGCTCCTCTCGGGCCACAATCTGATGCCAATGCATGCAGCAGGGATGTGGCAACAAGAGCAATTTGTCGTGCTGCGACTCAAGGGCGACGAACGTCAACTTCGCGTCGCATACTGGCTGAATTCATCCTCTGCGACGTCCGGAATTTTCTTGGCTTGCCGAGCCTTCATCGTCCCAATGCTACGGGGAAACTGAGCGACGCGTGCCAGGGCGGCCGTGCGGCCTTGGTGCTCAAAAAGCTTGACACGCTGCCACCTGATTGGCACTCACACATGCACATAACCATGTCCGCCATCGTGAACGTTTTGAAGATTTCATTTGCCTGCCAGACCCTTTACAATCCGCCCAAAGCAAGGCCATGCAAATGCCCATGGGAACCTAATTCCCGTACCAGGGAGTATGAGACTCCGATCCCTTTTGTCCACTCCGTGACGCGACATGATCCTCCCCGCGGCCGCCAGTCTGGCGATTTCCCAAAGCGGCCGCATCAGCAGAGGCAGCAGCAACCTATAACGCTCTCCAAACAAGCCATTCCCCGTCCTGCAGTGTCTCCGTTTATCGGTAGGACTTCTGGAAGCGGGCTCTGGCGCCGGGACCACCGAACTTCTTGGGCTCGCAGCGGCGGTTGTCGGCGACGAGCAGGGTGCGGTCGAACTGGACGAGGGCCTGCTTGAGCATGTTCTTGGAGTGCTCGTCGACGAACTTCTGGTAGTAGGCGATGAGGGACTTGGCAATGGCTTGACGGATGGCGTAGATCTGGGAGGTGTGGCCACCGCCGGTGACGCGGACGCGGATGTCGACGTTGGCGAACTTGTCAAGACCGACGACCAGGAGGGGCTCGTAGACCTGAAAGCAAGAGTCTCAGCAAACTTGTGCTCCGTGCGATGACACTCGAATACCCTAGCATCCTGCCAGACACACGACGCCTCTTCGCAGTCGACGCTTCGATTCAACGCCTTGCATGATTCGACGAGTGGCAGGCGTAGGATGTTCCGGGCTCGAGGGAAAGAATCATGTTCGTACCTTGAAGCGCAAGATCTCGGGCTGGACCAGCGAAAGGGGACGTCCGTTGACCTTGACCAGACCACGGCCAGCCTAAACACACATCATGTCAGTCCTCCATCGTCACTCTCAATTTCGGCAGCGTTCCCGCTACGCATCCAACCCAGCTCCAGTCCCGGGGAAAGTCGTTCTCTCGACGCACCTTGCAGTGAGCGACGGCAGTGGCCGTCCTCTTCTTGCCGAAGCATTGCACGCTCTGCGTTGTCGTCGACATGATTGCTGATTGTCTTGGTGTTGCAAAAGAGCGCTTGCAGGACTCGAGCAATAGGTCGTGATGGAGATGGCGCCCAGGTGTCTGACAACTTGCCTGGGGCGGATTTTTTCGCCGAGAGAGGGTTTGTGCCCTCCACGGGGCGCTAGGCTGTTTTAGGCCGAAAAGGGTGCCGAGACCCAGGTGCCGCGCAAAGAAATGCCACTCCACGTGATCGCAGCCCTAAACCCTTCGACTTAGCGGTTGGTTGTGGCATCCGCCAAAATTTCGCCCCGAGTGAATATCACGCCGGCCAACCTTTACAGCCATCAGACCCAGCCGTAAACGCCGTCAAGGTAAGGCACCTATGCTCAATGATCACGATCTATCCCGTGCAATTGTCATGCTGACTTTGAATACAGATGGTTTCCGCAAAGAAGCACGTCCCCATCGTGAAGAAGCGTACGTACTTTGGTGCCCCAAACCCTCCTTCCACCGTCCCGCTCGACTTCGACGATACGACGATTTCACACGATACGGACATTCGAGTCGAGTTGTGGCGGGCGGAATAATGGAAAATTTTTGGTCGCTTTCCAGAAACAGAATGTTGACTGGTGTGAATAGGCACGTTGCGCTTCAACCGTCACCAGAGTGACCGGTTCATGCGAGTCGGTGCCAGCTGGCGCAAGCCCAAGGGTATCGACAACCGAGTCCGGAGACGCTTCCGTGGCAACACTGCCATGCCCTCGGTACGTCGAGCCATTCGGGGTCGCTGAGGCGGTGCAGGTTTCTTCGATTCGTCGAGAAACTCTTGCACCAGCCTGGACCCGACGATGTGCACTAGGCTAGAGACTGACAAGCGACGGATTAGATTGGTTTCGGCTCCAACAGAAAGACCCGCTACATGATGCCCTCTGGCCACAAGGCTTTCCTTGTCAACAACGTCAAGGATGTCGAGCTCCTGATGATGCACAACCGAACCTACGCCGCTGAGTACGTTACCCTCGGAAACCAGCCGCAGACACTTGACCAGAGACTTGTCTGCCGCATCTGTTGCAACAAATTGCTGACTGGCGCTCCTCTACAGGATCGCCCACAACGTCTCTTCCAGGAAGCGAATTGACATCATCGCCCGCGCGAAGCAACTAGGAGTCAAGGTCACAAACTCCAAGGCGAAGGTCACGACCGAGGTGTAAAAGGGTTTGGGATAGTTCGGTTCTGGGCTGCTTTTACGGTTGCATCGGAATGGGGTCTGCGTTGCGTTGACGTTGCTACATTTGGGGCGCGGAACACATTTCTTTGGCATGTATTTGTCGACTGCTAGAGAGGAAATATGACGCACCGATGAACGACACGTGTGGGCGGTTGCTCGTGTCTCATGTGGGATACTCGTGACACGTGGAAATGGTCCAGTTGCAGTCAGTCCAAGTAGGTTCTGGTGATCTGGCAAGAGGGGGGGGGCTTAAACACGCACGCATTGCGACACCAGTCGACGAAATGTATGTGCAGTTGTCTCGAAATGAGCCTCAGAGGGCATTCCTTCTCGAGTGTATTGGCTCTACTCGTTGGCCACATTCTACGGACAAATCCGTCAACCACTACACTCGAAGTACTGGGCCAACGGAAAAGTGATGAGACGCTCATTGCAAAGCACGGCAGCAGCATTCGACGGCCCTCAGGATCAAAAGATCATCGTGTCTCTCTTGCTATTCACATCGCCACTCACTAGCAGAAACACTCCTATACAAACCCTGCAGCCATACGGAGCAGTAAATCCTCCACCCCCCTCCTCTATTATCTGCAACACATGCCGGTTGTCCGTTCACACGGGTATCAAAAGTTAGCCCCCATCTCAGAGCTAAGCTAAGCCAGATCCCATCCCCGTTCAGAGTCATCAAAAAGAAAAGAAAATGAAGAAGACGCAGGACAAAATCAGGTTCTCGGCCTGTCTCGCAGAAAATGCAAACAGAGGCGTCGGGAAGAAGACAAAAGGACGTTGTACCAAACAAGCAAGCGCAAGCCAGATCCGCCGCGAGTTGGCTGTCGTCCGCGATGGAATGTGCGTCTTCATGGGTATTCCCCTTCGAAACATTCGTACGTGAGTGCATTGTATCTCATATCAGCGTGCCATAAAAGAAAAGAAAAAAAGGGAAAAGAAGAAAAGTCGACCGTTTGCCGCATGCGCGTATCCTGACGCCTTGACGCTTGGGGGTCCAACGCCCCTGCGTACATGCTCCTGTGCCAAGAACGACGGTCGCGAATGATGCAAGTACATGTAATGCAGAGTCATAGCGAGTAAGCTCAGGCTCCCGCCATCTCGGGCAAGCCTGCAATTCACTCGCCAAGGACTGCGCTCATCACCACCGTTCGACGGCGATGAAGAGGGTCACTGTCATACCGTTCCACGTAGACGCTGCTTCCTCGCCAGCCAGTCTCCGAGCATGTTGTCCAGTTGCTGTTAAAGTCCAATGTCAGCTTTATCTCCTATCAACATCGATTTGCACTAGGAAGCGTCTTACCGTTGTTATCTCCGCCAATTTGGCGTTTTGCTCCCGGAACAGCCCTCCAACGATTGGATGATCATTACCAGCGGGCTCGACGTTGCTCTTGTCATACACTACAGCCAACAAGTCACGGATGTGGTCGGTTTCATCGAAAAAGGCCCGCAACTTGGTGTCATCCCAAGCTGGCTCCTTGCTAGCTGAGCTTCCCCGACCCTGGCTGTCAGCCAAGGTCTGAGCCTGGTCAGGAGATGGCGAAGCTTCTGGCGAATTGCCTTCAGGGGATGACGTATCGACAACGAGTGCTGGTGGATTGGACGTGTTGAGAGGAGATGTTTGGGTTGCTGGCAGATCCGCTCGCTCCATCGGTGTCTGTTGCGGGTAATGCGGACTAACAACAGTCTTGTCGCTAGAAACAGTTGATGTCGTCTCCTTTCTTTCCGAAAACAAGCCAGACGGCTGAGGTAGTGCAGTCGTTTCCCGTTCAACATTGTGCTCGTTGGTTGAAGGTTCATGGGGGGTCTGCTGGGTCTGGTCCTTGATGGGCTCTTCCACATCCGAGCTATCGGAAGCATCAAGTTCCATGCGGGCCTTCGCCTTGATAGTCTTCTTGGGCTTCGAATTCTGACCAGTACTTGCGCTGCGTGCTGGCATGATCTTGGAGATGATAGGCTTTTCCTCTCGCTGGGCAGCAGCTGAGGAGGAGCGCTCACGCGTCGCTTCGCGAGTCTGCTGCTGCTGCTGCTGCTGCTGCTGCTGCTTCTGCTGGTTAGGTTGTGTTCCTTGCGTCTCCCGCGTCGCTGGCTCGACGATCCGCATCGACGAGGGCGGCACATTCGATACGTCGTTATTGCGGCCCTCGGCTAGGTAAGATGAGAGCTCAACGGACCTCTGCGCCGAGCCGCCAGTAGCCTTCGGTGTCTTCTGCAGCTTGCCAGGACCTCGTTGAGCAGTGACTGGCTTGTCTGCAGACGTCTGCGCGCCAACCGAGCGATCCTCGCTATCCCGCGGCTCTGAAATGATATCCATAGACCGTTTGCCGAACGACTCGTCATCATCCTCAGATGCCTTCTTCTTGTCCTTTCGCGAAAAGAAATTTCGGATGGCACTTGGCTTCTTGTCCTTGTCCTTCTTGTCCTTGTCTTTGCCCTTCTTCCTTTCCTTGTCGGACACGAGCTCCTTGTCCAACTTGTCCAAGCTGGTACTCGATTTGGTATCCCGTGTAACAGATTCTGTCGATTCCCGCGGCGTGTTGTCGTCACGCAACAGGTTTGGAGTAAGCGTAATCTTTTTGGTTTCGACGCTGTCGTCCTTGAAGAAAGAGTCTGTGTTCCTGACTGTGCCATTTCTTGATCTGCTGGGACCGTCGAGTCTGTTTTCGATAAGCTCGTCACTCCCGCTGGCCTCTTCTTGGCCCGCAGCTTCCCCTTTTGCAGGCTCAGCGACGGTGTCTTGATTGATCGCCCGGGTTTTCAGCGGCTCCACTTTGGCGCTCTCGTCCGTTGCTTCATCCTCGGTCGGTGCTTTTGAAGCGCTTTGTTGCTGCTTCTGTGGCTCTCGCTGTTGCTGGGCAGCAGACGGGTGCGGGCCAAAGAGCTCCTCGATATCGTCGTCGTCGGTAGAATAGTCGAAGTCAGAGTAATCGACGTAGGTCGGGTCCGCAAAGGTGACTGTCTTTCGCCTTCTACGAATACCCTTGAACGAGTTCTTCTGCTTTGCCGCCTGATCTCCGAGCATCGTGGCAGATAGCTGTGGCCTGTCAGCCCACCTCTGTCCAGCACCTCTCATCCGTTGCACTTACATCGATATTCCTGTGCTTATTCAAGCGAGCCAGCCTTTCCGTCGGCGTCTCGATATGCTCAGCAGGTAAATAGCCTGCATAAAGTTTTGTCAATTTCCATCCAAGCGCCAAAGCAACGGGTCACCTTTGGCTCACCAATGCTGCTGTCCTTGACCACTCGGACCAGCCACCAGTAGCTGTTGCTATCATCCAACAGCACCATCGTATCGCCTTTTGTCGCATTCGCCTGGCCCTCGACCGTAGCCACAAACGTGTGGAGCGCGTAAACGAATTCGAAATCGATGTCCTCTGAAGCCTGTAAGCATTCGTCCGTCCAGCCAGAGTCAACCAAAAGCAATTCGTCAGGGAGGGAATGTTCATAGTCATCTTCCTCGAGTGGCACGTCGCAAGGGAATGTGAACGGCGAGACTCCAGAAGTGTAGCCGCCATATTTGTTACCACCAAAGGCTCCGCGTCCAGGGGCTTTTAGCCCAACGCTGCTCCCTGCAGCAGGCGCGCGTTGTTTCATTGACATAAGTCTCTTTCGCGCATCATGTTCAGCGGCCGATGCCGAGGTCTTCTATCCCACCGGCCTGCAGTCCTGCACACGGCCATTGCGCAGTACTCTTCCGACAATCCCGCAATCGTCGATGGGCTTATTGGTCTCGTATTGACCATAGTACCGGTCGTGGCAGTCGTCGAAATTGTCGTTGTGTGAACCTTTATACTCACCACGAGGAAGATGACGGTTGCATTGCCACTCAGCAGCTGCGATTCCCATCCGTTGAAGATGCACACTTGTTCTGGGAACGGGGAGAGGGGGTACGGCTAAGCCAGGCGTTGAAGTGATGATGTGTGTAGCATTGGGAGTGTCCATATAACGGCAGGATTCTCTCAGAAATGATGGGAGGGAAGACACGCGCCGCGGCCAGGCCATAGGCGCGGTACTGGGGTTGCACCCACCATCTTCAATAGAAGGCGAACTCGATATCTTGTCCATCAGATCGTCGTCTAGGTCGGCATCACCGTCGCCATCGAGCTCTCCCTCATCCGACGAAGAGACGCCGCCATTCTGGGCGACGGCCTGCACATCCTGTGACTGTTCTTGGTATTCGTGACGGTACATGTCGGAGCCGTTTGTTCCCCCGGTGTGGTGTGCGGAAAGGCGGCCACCGGAGCTGGAGTGGTTGTGGTCGTCGGCGCTGTCGCCGGCGTACTGCTCCAGCGCGACTCCAGTTTCACCTCCCTCGCCGTTCGTCCACGAAATCCGCGGGTTACGAGTCTCCTCCTCGGCGGTCTCGTGAGCCACTTCGCGGAGGGTCTCGGCCTGGTGAGGAGCAATATGGGCGACGGAATTACCCAGGGTAGACTCGGGCAGGTGGTGAAGACTGGGGTGGTCCTGAGCCGACGGTGCGTTGGGATCTTGCAGGTCGATCGTGTCTGTTCAAGGACCAACAAATTGGCGTTAGCTGAAGCTCGTGGATGAACAACACGTCACGACGACGCGGCAAAGAGAAGAGACTCAAGCGAGGTCGGCTGGGTGGCTGGAATGTATGGCTCGTTGGGCGATGACCCCAGTTTCCTGGACGCGTAGGCAGCGTACCCGACCACGCCCAAGGGGCAAGGTAGGCCGCGAAGAGGCAGGGGTGGAAGCGAGCAGGGAGGGATCAAGAGAGAGGTCGCAAGGGACACATTGAGGCAGAGAGGAGGATCGTACCGGCTCGGACAATGATAGGTCTCGTCATCGCGACGTTGACTTTTCTGCCACCTGGGCCAGGGCGCGGGGATCGAGCAAGCCCCCGTCCCCTTTGCTCGGGTTCTGTGCCTCGACGTCTGTTTGGCCGTCGTCTTGACACGCTCCGCCAGGACGGCCCGGGCTTCCCTAAGCCGTTGCTTTTCCTTGTTCAATCGACGAAATTCGAATAGTCTGTATGGCGTCGACCACGGTGGCCATGAATCGAAACTCGGGGGGGCCAATGCTCTGGCTGGCGAGAATGAGAGCCTCGAGGTCGGGAGCTCAAGAGGAGAAGACTTGGCTTCTGCTCGCCGGGTGGTCGTGCGCGCTGCAGCTGATCGCTTGTGCGGATTGGATTGGATGCGTTCTCGTGCCCTTCGTTCGCCGCAGTAAGCTACGGTAGCGGCAGCGGCAGCAGGGGAAATCAATGGGCCAACCCAAGGGGCAGGCGACTGCTCCACAAAGGGGGTCCGCAAAGCAAAGCTGTGGGTGGGTGGTGGAGGTGGTGGGGCGTCAAGCGGTTTGAGAAAGGGGTCAGGCAGCTGTTTTTAGAGGCGGCAAGAACCAACGCAGGAACACCTACTGTATACGAGTACTGTACTTTGAAGTCTTGCGGTCTTCTCAGCGCCTCTATATCTGGTGACGTGGTTAGTTTGTCCAGGCGTCGTTCGTTTGCTGGAGCCGTGACCTTTCTCCTTGTAACTGTTGACTTTCCTGGGGAAGCTGGCGTGGTCGCGAGTGTTTCGTGTTTGAAGTAGAGCCAAATGTCACCTCACCTCCTCCTACCTCACCTCACCTCACCTCACCTCGCCTCGCATGTTCACCTCAGCAGACCCCACGCAAAGCTAATAATGCATGTATCTATCAATCCTTCTTGCATGCACGTCTTACTTCACTCAAGGTCTTGGCCTCAGTGCTTCGGCCACTCTACGGAGTACATTGCATCACTCCATATCACACATCTCTCGACCACATATGCATGATATTTGTCCATATCATTCGTTCTGCTGTTGGCAACCAATCTTGGGTTTCATGTAAGGAGAGCCACTTTACGGCGTGCTATCAGCGCGCGCAATATGCTCTCACAGTCGTTAGGCAAAAGTCCCATGCTACGATCCACCATCTCAGAAGCCCCTCTCCGGGCTCAGATCATGTCTGCGAGGTGCGTCGCATCCGTACATGATGCCATTTCTCCTAGTATCCGGCAGGGCGCCGATGTTTGCCCAACGAAGTCGCGGATAGACACTGTCCGCCAGAGTGTGCAAGCATCTGGGAGACCATGACTTCTGCACATAACATAACGAAGTATTTTGACATTCCTGTCTACTCTATTAGGTTGCATCGTAACGACGGTTGGCGTACGAGGCGAGGCTATTCTTCAATAGAATCGAATTGTAGTCCGTAATTGATGCTATTAATGGCTTGTATATCTTCGTGCCTTTGAGCTTTTGATATTCCGCGTCTTTCTCCATTGTTTTGACCTGTCCCGACCCAATCCTGGTCATCCCGTATCCGAAAAGAAAACGCAAGTCCTGACCCAATGCTAGCAGCCCTCTGGCTGGTTGATGCTTACAAAAGACGTCGGCCCAGTGTATACTCTGGGCGAATTTACGGAGCGAAGTATGGGCTTTTGTCGCCCGAGACTCACTCTTCACCAGGGCTGCTTCACAGTCCTGCTCCGCCACTCACGGACATCCTTCGGATCTGTTCGGATCCATCAGTTCTTCCCGAGATCTTTGCCATTCGCTTCGACATGCTATTTCAGTAGTTAGTCATTTGTCCCGTTTCCTCATGCAGCAGCCAAGTCGGCCTCGGTGGGGTTACTCACAAATCGAAGAAGGCAAACTGGGACGGCTCGCTACCAAACTCGTAGACGAATCGGCTGGCGAGGTAGCTACCGAAGATGCTCCTCAGATAGCTATCCGGCACACGGGAGATGATCGTGTCAAGTCCAATCTTCTCCAACAACAGGGCCGGGAGCGCGTCACCAAGCACGGCGTATCGGATCGTCTCGTTGGCCCACAGGTCCGACTTCTGGAGCTCCTCGTCCAGGTCTGTAATGGCGATGGAGAGCTTGTCTGACAGAATGGATCGCGGGGTGCCAGTAGCCTCATGCTCGCGCCAAATCGCCTCGAATTCGAGTCGCGCGTTCTCGCGAATCTTGGCTTGAACCTCGCGGACGTAGTCGTTATAGAATTGGGGTGCCTCGCCAGTCTTGGCGTCGACGCACATGTTCTCGACGAAGCCTGTGTCATCAAACGAGAGGGAAGCCAGAACCTCCAGAGACGACGAGGTAACGCCGCCCTTGTTTGCCGAGGCATCCTTGTACAAGATGCACCCAGCAGCCTCGAGGCGCAGCTTGGCATCCTGAGTAATGAACAGGTTCGCACCTTCGACGATATAAGGAATGGTCGTCTTGCCGTCCTTGATGAGCCTGTTGACCGAGATAAGGTCAATGGACTCCGGGCGACCACCGCAGGGCACGAAGGCGTCGGTCATGCCCGTGTCGCGCAGGTGGTAGGTATTTCGGAAAGAGGTACCGTTGGTGACAATCTCTCCATTGGGCAGGGTGACGTTGTTGTCGTCGCAAAGGATGCGGTAGCCGTCCTTGGACACCTTGGACATATCATACTCGCTGATCATGGCACGCTTCCTGGCCAAGCGTAGGAGCTCGTCCCTGTCGAGGCCGTTGGGGTCGGCCAGGACACCCGATCCATCAACAATAGCCGTCCACTTCTCGTTGCCGAGCAGGATCTCATTGCTGCCCAGGTCGCCGTCAGGGCCACCAGTTTGCATCTTGCGGACCGTTGAGGGGTCCAGCTCGAGCTTCCTGTAGATGCCCTTGACATACTCGCGCACCGACAGAGTAGTCATGCCGTACTTGTCGTGGGGAATACCACCCAGCTTCTGCGACTTGCCAGTGAAGAAAGATTTCCACCAAGGCGCTCCACGGGCCCTCGCGTGCTCCGTGGCCCAGTCCACCAAGTCGGCGGTGTTCTCATCTGGGCCCATGAAGAGGATTTCCTCCTTGCCGTAAAGGTCCACGAGCTTGTTCTTAATACCCGGGCTGGCAGCAGGCAGGAGGAGGTCCAGGATACTGTCAATGTACTTCTCGAATGCTTCCTGAGCCTTGTCCTGCTGCTTGGGGTCCAGCAGAATGACACCCTTGGAGCCGCCTTCGGGGATGTCCTTGTTCTTGCGCTGCTGGGTGCTGGCCAGGCCATAATTCTCGTCAAAGAGGTTGCGCGCATTGATGCCATAAGCTTCCTTGCTCCGAGACTTGACAATGCGGATACCGCCGCGAGAAATGTCCTTGAAGCGGAGGTGGAAGCCTCGCGACTCGGCACCAATGACGAGGAACATGCCGTAAAGTCGGCGAGGATATTCAACCTCGGGCAAGAAGGCGGGATCCAAGCGGAAGCTGAGGGCAACCTTGGTCGGAGTAAAGTAGTTGGTCTTGAGAATGGCGTTGTTGAAGACCCTGAATGCAGTCATGACCATCTCGTCGTGCTCATTAGAAACGGTCTTGGAGATGGTCTCCTGGAGCCTCGCGTCAGAGAGCACCTCAACCATGGGGGTTGGTGCCACAGCCAGCAGGTCTTTCTCGGCGGCGCCGGGAAGATGGATATTGGCAAACGAGGCATACAGCGACCGGACAAGGCCCGGGTAGTTCTGGATGATTTCCAGGATGTAGTCAGGGGTGAATGTCTCCGTACGGAGACGTCGCTTCAGCTTCGACAGAAGCGCGGCCTGAGCGGGGTCGGCCGAGCTCAAAATCTCAGACAGAGATGCGTACTCCGGCCCAAGTCGATTGAGGAAGTGTTGCACAAAGACCCATGCGGAATGGGCATAGACAGCCTCCTGAAGACTCAGGTCTCCGACGGCGAAGAGGTTGTGAAATTTGTTCTGGGGCAAGCAGTAAAGGAGAGAAATCTCCTTGGTGATCTGGTGGATAGACTCCTCGATTGGGGGAAAGAATCCCTCGGACGGAGTCGCGGGCTTGAGGTAGATACTCATAACGGTGATGCCATTGGAGAACTGCTCCACGTACTTCCTGGAGCTGGTGACGCCATAGTAGTGGTAAAGGTCACTGAGGGCAGAGAACATGCCCCGGGCCGTGCGAGTGCGGAAGGCGACGACGAGGCGCTTCTCTGCCACGCCCTCAATGTCGAAGATCTCAATGACGGGACCAGCTCTGTTGACGGCCAACTCGATGATCTCCTGGTAGATCTGCTTGGTATTGTCGGTGGCCTTTTGCCAGAAGCCGGTATCAGAGATGAGCTCGATGTTCGTCTCCTTGGGGTCCGTCTCCTCAGGAGTTTGCTTGTACTGGCACTGGTAGACGAAGTAGCAACGGAGAGTGGCCTTGGACGAAGGGCTGGCGCCAATAACGGCAGGTGACCGGAAAGTCTCGACGCGGTACTTGGTCTTTCCCTGATGGTCAAGGTACTTGGCCTCGAGGCGCGACTCGTATCTGGGACCGCCAACATGACCCTTGCCAGGCTCACTGGTGTCGATGTAGATGGCGTGGTCATTGGCCTCCATGTCCAGGCGGATCTCTTCTCGCTTGTCCTCCCGGGAGTAAGCCGCGACCTTGGCGGCATATAGGGATGTGATCTGGCTAGCAATGACGTCCGGGGTCTCGATGCGGAAGTAGGCATCATCAATGCCCAGTTGCTCGTAGAACCAGCGAATCTGCTCCTCAACAAGCGATTCCGGGATCCATCCGCCTTGCACAATGATGTCCTTGACTATAGAAAGCAAGGCACGTTAGTTGCGTTCCTCGAGGCGGGTTGTGCGTACTGCAAGGGTCACGTACCAGTCTTCATCTGCTCATGCTTTCCCGTAAATTCGGGGGCAACGTAGCCAACCGTTGCCGACCGCAGGGTCCGGTTGCCATTTCCGTTAGAATTGGACAGAAGCGGGACACTGAAGTGCGTAGGCTGTGGTGAAGGTCCGCGGCTGGAGTCCTCGGACTGGATATTGGCCAAGACCTTTGGCTTGGGAATTTCTGAAGACATGCTGGGCGGCTGTTCCATTACTTCGAAGGGATCAACGTATTCTGGAAACCTGTCCAATGGTGGAAGGTTAGTTCTCTGGGTTTCGACAGCCAACATGATGTCTGAGTGTGACGGGAAAGAGGGTAGGTGCGCGAAAGCCGGAGGCCTCAGAGAGTGCTGCAGCATAGCGAGCTGGGCAATGAAGCTCGCAGCTCCCGAGGCCTGCGAGATCTCTTTTTATAACAAAAAGAGCCGCGCCAGACATGGTCGCGGCACGAGCAGCCGGCCGCGTGTAAGTGAGGAGGGGGGGTGCCAGAGCGCCACGCATTAGAGGGGGATAGGAGGACAAGTACGACATCGCGACAGGGATTTGTTGCTCAGGTCAAGCCCCTAATCAGCGGCATAGTACATGGCCGTCATCTGGGGAGCGACTGACTCGAAGTCCCCGATCGGGCACGGTGAAGCATGTCTGTTGTTCACCGCCGACCGAGGACGTGCCACCCCAGCCCGATAAGAACAAAGATTGGCCACATGATAAGAACCAATTCCACTCACCTAGGTCTTATTCCGTATCGCTTCTGAAACAAATCCTTTCTGTCGGCTCCGGGGTACCGTCGATGCCGTGGCGCGTCAACTGACCAATTGGCTCAATCAGACTGGACAAGAAACGCAGCCAGTATGTCGAGGGACTGGCTGGCGAATTGGAAGCCCGTGTGCAGCTCAAGCTGGCGATCTCTGCAATGCAGGTCGGAATGCCTGTCGGGTTGGCGGGGCACTTGGCGGGGCAGATAACGGGAGCAAAGCACCGCAGGAGAACGCAGGTGTTACAACTCAGGGAGACCCTTGGGGAGATAAAAGTCACACAACTCAACGGAGAGGGATTTGATGGCTCTAGGGTCGGTGATTTCCGTGACGCTTCCGCTGTTGCTCGAAAAGTTAGCACGGGTCACCAACGTGGCCCAAATCATCCCTCGCCGCTTCAGGCGCGCCGCGTGCAAACCCCAACAAACGGCCATGCCGACGCCGGAAATGGCTCGTGGTACCTGGAGAGAGCAACACGCGCAGGCCTTTGGCGACGAATGGGCGGCGACAACCACGTACCTGACAGATGCAGCGTAGTGCAAGTCCGGGGACAGCGCAGCAACGGGTGCTAGGGAGTAGGAGGCGTAGAGAGAAGAGACGTGTGTCTCAGAGGAGCAGATGCGAGATAGGATAGAGGGAGACGCCAATTGGCAGAGGGGAGGGGCAGGTTGATGTAATGCCTATCTCCCAGAGTCTTGCGGAGTGAGGATTGGGTGGTGGTGGTTGGCGATGTGGTCATCGATCAACCAAAGCCCCTAGGACCAAACACTGGGACGGCGACGCTACCCTTAAGTATATTTTGCTCTTGACACAAGCGACGACAACACAAACCCCATCCTGGCCTTTTTGCATCATGCCCCCAGAAAAGATCCTTTGCATGGCAGCCGGTACGGAAGGGTACGGCACAAGTACATGGCAGCTTGCCCAGCAAGTACACGCCTCGTACCTGCCGCCCCTCGCGGGGTGGGGTGGGCCAAGAAGGGCGGAGGGGCCCAGCAGCTCGACACCCCCTTGTACCCGGAGTGGTCAAGTCTGGCTGGGCTCGGACTGCGCCTGGCTCTACGTGCTCGTACTACCTTACCTCGACGCAGGCTATCGACCTCGCGTGCCGTACCAGCAGCAGGGCCGTTTGTACTGCCTGGGCATCGCTGAAACCCCATCGCTGCCACCTGGAGATTCCCATCACGGACGCGACGGCACTTGCGAATGTCATGGACGGCTCCCCGCCGCACGGCACCCGTGCCGAGTTCGCTGCGCACCAGGGGCCGGTGCACAGCACCCAGGACTCGCCATATGTCCACCCGAGCACACAAACGAGCGCAGGCGGGGAAAGCCTGGGAGGAAATACGTACATACGTACCTACAAGAACTTGATCCCCAACCATCGTGATCATGACCTCAGCCAACTCGCCTCTTGCCCCAGTGACGCCCCAGAGGCGCCCCAGCGCATTACCAAATACCAGCCTGCGGCTAGGCCGCATGGGGCAGTAGGTGTGCCCCGGACGCCAGGTGCCTGGCCGCCAGGCGTCAGGCACGAGTCGCCAGTGTCACAGAGCGCCTGCAGCGAGCGCGGCGGACGCCCAACGACCTCCCGGGGGACTCATGGCGCCCACGCCGGCGCCCTGCTTGCGCTGGCCTTCAGTGGCTCCAGTGGGGGGGGCGAGCAGGTACCCCGCCAAAGGCGACACACCAACTCCGCTTGCCGTGGGCCGGCTATTCGAGGCTCTCTTGGCCGCGCAGGATTTTCCTTGGCTTCTTCGCGCTTCTGGTCCTGTTCCTTGAGCCTCGCTGGAGCATCGTGGGGACGTGCTAGCCTGATCGGTTCCCACGCCCACCCCCCGGAATCGTGGATTGACGGTTGGCCTGCGCCGACGCATCAGCAGACTCATCAGAGATTTCTCGCTGAGGTGTCAAGAATTCTTGGCTTGGCCCGCCGTCAACAAGTTGCGCGTGGCTGCCAGCCTCCGTCCCAGTCCCCCAGGTTCTCCTCGGTCTCGCTCCCCGGCTGCCCCAGGTCTCGCAAAGACGCCGCTGGCCTGCCTGCTTTGCTTCCCCAGCCTTCCGTACCTAGCCTGCTGTGTCACCGTTGCAACGGGGGGCCAATGGACCACTGCGTCGGTGACCCTCTTGGCGGCAGGACGCAGTGCATTGCGAGCGTCATGGGCTTGGTCCCAGCTCGCGTGAAGCCGCGTTGACGTGCGTGCGTTCCTGCCAAGTAGCGATCCTGCTGCTCGATGGCTCGTCGATATAGTACATACATGCCTTACGTTGTACGTCTCGGCCACGGATATCCGAGCGATATTCGACACAGTGCTTGGCCCGCGCGTGCCGCAGCCAACACATGCAAACAACTCAACTCGCAGGCGAGACGGACGCCTCTGCGGCGCGAGCGTGGCAATGCAAAGACAAGCTGCAAGTCAGCAAATGCCGCAATGTGTAACCGCGCGTTTCGAGGCATAAAGAGCATCCGAGTTCGAGGGGTGAAGGCGGGTTGTGCCAGCATCAACGTCATGCCGTCTTTCGCACGGTGCTCGTGCAACCTTCCAATCCAACCTGCATCTAAACCCACCCTTGCTTGTGTTCAGCCGCCGGATACCTTGCAATTACCTGTTCCAACATTTATCGAGGCAATTAAATGTGCTGATACTCGTAGAGCCGGTCCTCGCGGTTTCGGCCGTTGCTGCGGTTGGTTCGTTTCTTTACCGCCTCTTCGGCAGCCTCCCGCGGCGTGCGGGCCGTCTGAGGCTCCATGTCCACGAAGCCGTGTAAGGATTCACCTGTTCGGGCCACTACGTGCTTGCCCTCTGGCATTCTCATCAATCAAGCTGCATGTTGGGGTCAGCGGTCACATTCTAGCTTCCGAACGATCCCTTCATTGGCAAACCATTCCCCCGTAGCCGACTAGTTGCGAGGGGACGAGCTTTACACGGCTAAGACATCGCGGGGGCGTCGGCGGCGGGCGGCGCGGGCACCGGGGATGCACAATGCAAACTTCAACCGCCCCTGCTAGCCAACGGACCCGCGTTCCGCAACAGACGGGAAACAGGAACAACTGTTGACGAGGCGTGGCAAAGCCGGACCAAGCCAAGCCAAGCCCAATTGCCTCGTCGACGGCCGCAGCCTCCGGTTTGCGACAGCAGCGGACTTGCCATGCCGCGTCTGCAGCGTGGGAGCTGTCTCAGGCCAGGTCGCAGGGCCAGAAATATTCGGAACGGCTCCACCTCCGGGGCCCGTCGGGGACGCAGGCCAATTCGTGGAGGCAACAGACGCAGACTCTGGAGACGACCGGGCCTGGTCGGGCCCCACTCTATCCGTCGGCCGGGTCCTCCGACTGCCCCAGCTCTGCAGTCGCCAGCGTTTCCATTACCCCCAGCTTTCTCATCCCGCTGTTTCTATTACCCCCGTTTTACTTGATGGGCCCCAACCAGGGCCTTGCGGCCTCCAGCCACTGCAATCATTGTATTTGCCAAGTACTGGAAAGCTGAAGCCAAAACGTGGGTTTTCGTCCCTTGTATCCGCCAAACACACTCCCCGGACCACGCAAACATCGTCGACTGGTGCCATGCAGTCGCGAAGAGTCGATGGCGCTGCTGGATGTAGCCCACGGGAACGCCCGATTGGTGATATTCCTCCTCGGCTTGACAACCACCACCCCTCCTCCCTTCTTGTGCGTGCCGTCTTTTCACGACCTACCTCATTCGCGCTCTGGCTTACTTGCAACTTGCTTGCTTTCCTCATGCCGACGTATGTACGAGTACAGCCGTGTACCTTGGGGCAATACTCCAATTACTTAATCGCGCGCCAGCGGGCCTCTGGCTCCCCGCTCGACAGCCAATCCACTTCCACCCAAGCAGCAAAGAAAGGGGGAGCTGGGGTCCAGCCTGGCGCCGGCAGTGCATCACGAGGACGGCAGAAATGGAGAGACGGTCTTGCTCCAGCATTGCTGCTTATTAGCCATTTGCAACCCCAAACAGGATCCCTGCGGGCAGGTCACGATGCTCTTCCGCAATGGACGCTCGGGTTGCGTCTTACGTACTCGGGCTCCAGTCCATTCGCCCACCCGTTTCCGGCTTGCAAGGCTTGAGCACCTCATCCGGCGCGTTCGCACGTAACTCGCCGTCTTTGCCCCGTCGTGCCAGCTGTCCTCCCCGGATTCGCGACAATTCGACGGCTATTTTTACGCGCCATGGGCTCGGCACCGTGCGGCTCCCCGTGATGCATCCTCCCTACGGACTACCGCTGGTTCCTGAAGCTAATTTGCTGCACCGCCACTGCTACTCCAGTTGAACACGGGTGCTCCGTGCATTGGCTTTACGAGTACCTTCAAGATCAGCAAGACTGGTCCCCTGTTGTCCGTCCCGTGACCTCTGCAGCTGGCATCATCTGTCCAATTTGCATTCCAGTGGTTCAGAAATTGTAGCTGAACGGTCTGGTTTCCCCCGGAAGCGAGGGGCCAAAAGAAGCTGTCGACCCGCTCTTCCGGGAGAGTCAATGCTCGACGCGTCGTACTCTGGGTGTTGCACTGTCAATCGCAATCATTCCCCATTGTGGCAGCTTTTCGCCAGTCGTGAAACTCAATTGAATTGGTGACCAGCAAGAAGTCTCGTGATGCTTACATTCTCAGCAGTCATTTATTTGGCTTCAAATCATGAAAGGTGAAGGCCATGGCACGTGACCACGCGGATTCCTCGGTTAAACCTCGACGTGCCGATGACCCATGCGTGTCTGCAGTCAGCTATCTAAACGGCCAAAAAATTTGACTGCAATATCGTGACGCAGCTCCAACAGCCCATTGAACTGTACGGACGACCAACGACACCGTCCAACCCGGCGCTCAAAATCGGTCTCTCGGATTCTCACCTATCTGCGATCGATAAGACAGCTTGACAAGTCGATTTCCAGCCGTCGATCCATCCCTTGTCCTTATCAGCCTAGCCGGCGTCGCAACATACCAGATCGCGAACCCCTTGGAGAGGAACCTCGCCGTCTTCACAACCCCCTTCTGTCCGAGAAAGCTCCGCCCGTTTGCTTTCTTGCTCCTCAAACCGCTATCGCACTCAGCCCGCAAAGAATCCACCCGCTCAAGTCGCGAAGATGGTCACCCTTACAGAGGTCGAGGACGAACACTTCCAGGCCCACCAGGTCGGCCCTGACGTTGACGAGGAGGATTTCACTGATACCGGTGCGTGCAACAAGGCGCAGAAATCCTTGAGACCCCTGGCACTAATCGTCTGTCCCTAGACTCTGAGATCTCCAACGAGTCTGACTTCGACCCCACAAACGAATCGCTCGCAGAGCGGCTATACGCCCTCCGCGACATCATTCCTCCTACCACCAGAGGCTGGGTCTCTGGCCACGTCAGCAACATTTCCAGCAAAGCCTGGAGCGTCCTGTCCTTCAGCGGCAAGGGCGCTTGGGTAATCACCACCTCGGCTCTCTTCTTCGGCGTCCCCTTTGCGCTCTCTTTTGCCGAGGACCAGCAGCTCACTGCCATGGAGCAAGAGTACAACATGCGCCAGCAGGGAGGCGAGCTGCTGACCGCTGGGTCTGAGGGCACGGCAGAGAAGGTGGGAGCGGCACTGGGCGAGAAGCAGGCCAAGCCGGCCTTGTAAACAGGCTGCGTTGCCTTTGTATGAAGGGGGGAAACGCTGTACGACATCAAATCTAGGATGTGGAAATCTGGGCTAGAAATAAGCCCTATCTGTACTATAACTGGGAATGAGCACCCGCTGCCTGGTCCCCATTCGATGACACGCAGCACTGATGGGCTCGGCGAATCCGGACGAGATTGCATGCTTAGGGGCATAAAGCGGCAGGGGGAATACATGTATTTGTTGCAATCTCGCATCTCCATGGCATATGAGTTCACAAATGTCTGTCGCGCCGCCGCCAATGTCAAATCGGGCAATGTAGAATGTGAAGCGTGCAAAAATTAGAGGATATCCTCTTGTAGAGTTCTCACACCGGCGACATCCTACGTCAAAGAGACATTATGCGTAGACTGCTCCGTAGACATGTAGGAATTAAGCTCTTGCATTTCTTATTATTTGCAAACCATGCGGCTCCGCCCCACAAGCAAGCAGCGATGCAAACTTCCTGGCCGAGGTCTGTGAGATGTTGAGTCACAAGAGTATAGGGTGAGGTGCATGCGGGGTGCGTAACGAGCTTGAACCTCATCCCCATTCTACACACGATACCGAAGCACACAGGCCCTCAAAGCGATGATGGACTACGTAGTTCTTCCCAAGATAGAGGTACGCTGGTTTCTATAAGTTTGGAATCCCTTGCATTTTGAAGCCCTTGTCGTACCACGACAAACTTCATCTCCCGATAACTGACTCACATCACAGCTTCACGCTCATCTTACGGGCAGCATCTCCCGGCGCACCCTACACGACATATGGCTTCGAAAGAAGGGCTCTGGCGAGACAGAGCTGGAAGACCCGCTGGTGGTGATGCCGGAGAACAAACACGACTACAACCTCGAGACGTAAGTCTCCCAAGCACTCGCCCCATGTGCAAGGGTAGCATCGTGCGAACTGTCAACGAGCGGCTGACGCGCGAACCGGCAGCTTCTTCCCGCTATTCAGCAGCTACATCTACAACCTCCTCACTGACAAGGCCTCCATTCGCCATGCCGCAACGTCAGTGCTAGATCACTTTCTCGAGGATGGCGTCGTGTATCTCGAGCTGCGCACCACCCCTCGCGCGACGGCCAACCTCTCGCCCGAGGCGTATATCCGGCTGCTGCTCGCGACCATAGCCGGCTTTGAAGCCAAACATGGAGATCGGATGCGCACGCGCCTCATCCTCTCCATCGACCGGCGACACTCCCTCGCAACCGCCGAGTCCGTCCTCGCCCTTGCGACCCGCCTGCGCGCCGAGGGCAGCGGCAGTGGCAGCGGCGTGGTCGGGCTTGACCTCTGCGGCGACCCGACCGCTCGTCCAGGAGGAGATGTCTCGCTTTTCACGCCCGTTTTCGCGCAGGCGCCGGCTCATGGGCTCGGCGTGACGGTTCACTTCGCCGAGGCCGAGGCCAGCGGCTCGCGCGCGGAGCTGGACACGTTACTGGGCTGGAACCCGGCACGGCTGGGCCATGTCATCTGGGAAGATGACGAGACCAAGCGGGAGATTGCGCGGCGCGGGCTGTGCCTCGAACTTTGCCTGAGCTGCAACGTGCGAGCGGGCATGGTGCGCGGCGGTTTCGAGGGCCATCACTTTGGGCACTGGATCGGGGTTGATGGGCCCAAGATATCACTCGCCGTGGGTTTCACCCCCCCTTTACCCAAAGCATCCTGAATATCAAAGGCGTGAGGGCCGTGTGCGTATCGCTGCTAACCGAGAGACGTGATGCAGACCGACGATGTTGGCGTCTTCGGCAGCCCCCTATCCAATGAGTACCGCCTCGTCGCGCAGCACTTTGAGCTTGATCGCGCGCAAATCTGCGCCCTCGCGCGGCAGGGCATTGACAGTATCTTTGGCGGAGAGGAGGAGAAGCAACGGCTGCGAGCCATCATGTGGACGTGAGCACATCCCATGTTCTTAAATCAGGCGATTCTGCACAGCGTAGTCGGCATGGGAGCAAGATGGAACAACTACATGATTAGACTGAGAGTCAAGAGTTTCTTCGTGTGTATTGGAGCTTAGACAGGTATCAAACGCGCCCATTCAAACTGGTGACTGTGAGCTATGCCATGAGGAAACATGAAAATAGAAAGGGAAAAGTCCGACATCGAGCGGAGACCTTTTTGTAGTCCTGTCTAATACCCCCCTCCCAAGCGCTATGAAGCAATTTCAACCCACTTCAACAAAGAAGGCCGCGTCTCCACGGCAGAGGGCTGAAACTTTGTGTAAAATCAAATGCCATTTCCTTCGTGTTTCATGAAGCCGATTCGTCAAAATCAAAAATCAGTGCAGGCCCTGCGGCGGCGCATCCAGATCCACGGCCTCTACCATGGTCCTCTGCACCTCGCACTTGCCCACGAGCTCGTGGAAGAACCTGCCCGCGCGTTCACTCTCGTCCTTGACCTTGACCGTCTCATCCCGGCGGTTGCCCAAGTCCTTGACGCTCTGGTCGAGAGCCACGCGGAGGTTATCCGCCGGGAAGCGGAGGACCTTGCGCACCGCTGCAGAGATGCGCGCCGAGTTGGAGTGCACATAGTCGAGCTCGGCGAGCTGCGTTGATATCTTGTTGGCCAGTCGGGGCGGCAGCGAGTTGGGTATTTGCTGCAGGACGTAGGCTGATGCGGCGATGGCTGAGAAAACAGTCAGTGGATAGGTTCACGTAGTCACCTGGGGTTCACTCACCAGCTATGACGATTCCGGGAAGGACAAGCTGCCGGAGATTCTCATTGCTCAGGACACGAGTCGCAGTCAAGGCTTGGTCCATCCATGTGCTCATCCCAAGCATGCGCGGCACGACGGCGCCGGCGACGGTGAGAGCCATGCCTGTTCCTGCAAACTTCTCCTGGCGCTGTAGTAGGGTCGACCAGTCCACAAAGTCCCACAGCTCGGTGGGAATGTCGACTTGGCGGGCGAGGGCGTCGCGCTTGCGCCGGAACATTACGTCGGGGCGGAAAAGGAGGTTCTGAAACTCATCTCCCACGTGGAGAAGACCGAGCTGCTTGATGGCATTGACCCCCTCAACCGTCCTGCCCCGAGCGTGTTCCTCGCACCCCGTGACGGCGTCAGCAATGTGCGAGAGCATCGCCTCCTTGAGGTCGTCGGCGTACTGAAACGCGCCGAAGAAGCCAGGGTACGGGACGTTGTAGTTGGTCTCTCCTGCATAGGTGATGGCGGCGTTGAGTTCAGTGCGAGTGTGATCGTAGACCTCTTTGCTGGTGCCTTCAATGTTCTGGTCAACTTGATCCCCGACCTCGGCTTTGGCCTTCTTGCTCGACTCCAACTGGGGTTCAAGCTCCTTGAGCTCCCTGGAAACTCGCTCCAGCTCTGACTGAGCCACCTCTTGGTTGACGGTGGCCAGCGTATTGACGTCGTTGAGAATGTTCAAAAGATACGTTCTGGCAGGGGCAAGCTTGGACCGCGCTCGCTTCTCCAGTACGAAGCGCCGGAGAGATTGTTCCAAAGCTTCGAAGTCTCGAATCTTGTCCAAATCCTTGCCTTTGCCCTTATCGCCGCCGCTTGGGTCATCCCCGCCACCTCCCCCACATGAGCTCCCACTGCCGCTCCCACTGCCGCCTGGTCCGCCAGGAGGGGACGGCCCGGCCGGGATGGCGTTGCTCGACACAAAGTGGACGAGCTCTGAAGACTCTTTGTGGGTTCGTGGGCTGAGGCCCGAAACCTGGTCCAGAATCAACTTCTGACAGCGCTGCTTGTCCTTGATAGTATCATAGCCGTTGACCACAATAAAGATGTACGCCTTTTCCGCGGCGGCTGCCCAGATAAATTCCCTGGCCGACTGCGTAAAGTGGTTCGCCGCAGACACGACAAAGACAACCACATCAATCTCCTCTTGTCTGGCAAAAATGGCTGTTGTCTTTGTAGTGTCGGAGTTGAGGCCCGGCGCGTCGATGAGGGCAATGTCGACTACTCCGTTGTTGAGCAAGGACTCATCAATGGTTCTGGTATCCTTGACGTAAACCTTGCACTGGGTATAGGTTTCGTTGTCGGCCACAATATTCTCGAGCTCCTGCAGAGAAAACACATCATAGGTCGACTCATCACTTCTGCTGTAGACGGCGTCCCTGTGCACCGCATGGACTTCCTCAATCCCAGCATTCTCTCTTGCGTCCAAAACCTCGCAGAAGATGGCCGTGCACGGTTGCTGATCCTCGGGCAAGACTTTGCGTCGCAGGAGCGCATTGCAGAACGTAGACTTGCCGGCGTTAAGATCCCCAGTAATGAGGACTTTGCTGGCAGTGTCCTCAATGCGGTCCCTAAGGGAGAGGAGGTGCTTGATGCTGGAGCTGATTTTTCCATCCAGAAGCGATGCAATCGAACTTTTCCCCAACGAATGCACCAACTCGGTTTGATGTAGAGACCCCAGCTTCAGATCAAGTTTCAAAATCGAAAACTCTTGCGCAATTTGGGGCGAGACGAGGCGGGGTTCGGGCTTGCTTCGATTCTCTGCGGCACGGCTGGACTCGGCTGACGAATTGTCGCCCAGAGTCATCGATCGTCGAAGGGCTGGAGGCTGGCTTGTGGTGGCGGGCGATGAGTCCTCCGGATGCATCATCAAAGAGTGAGTGTGCGCGAGGCCAGGCCGCGACGGAGGTCTCTCGGCCGCGGTGGTGGAGTCGGCCCGCTGGACGGATGGATAGTGAGCGGGCCACGAAGTGTTCATTTCCCGTAGAGTCTGCAGCAGCTCCAAGACTTTGTTTATCGATCGGCCGAGCGTCGCGCGCTGCGAGTTGTACCACATCTGGTGCAGTGCGCCAGACTGCGGCCGGTCGTGGTGCATGGCCATGTCCCAGGTCGACGACGACGCCGTTGCCGTCGCATGTTGGTCTTCGCCCGCTACGCTGCCGCCATAGCCCGAGTCGACGTCGAGCATATTCTGCAGCCGCGCCGCGTGCTCGGAGGCAGAGCCGGTGCCGACGGTCATGTAATGGGGGCGGGCAGATGACGGAGTGTCTTTGGGCGCGTCGGCATCCGGCTCGCGGCTCGCGGGAGCCTTGCCCTTGCCGGTGAAGTAGTCCTGGCTCATCTCAAAAGGGTTTGATCGAGCGGCATGGTCAAGAGGAGCAGAGGTTGAAATGGAAGGTCGACGCTGATGTCGGTTGCGAGCACGATAATAGGTAGGACGGTTGGACGGGTTCGATGATGGGCCGATGGGGAGACTCGCTCGCTGCAGGCTCCGTGACTTCCATTTGGGGCGGCGGCAAATTCGGGGGGCGGAACCCGCCTTGATTGGCTGCACAGCGGCAGAAGCTCGGGGGCGCTGGTGCGTACCGTACAGTGGGGTGTGTACCTACCTGTACAGCGCATTCTTATCTTATCGAGGCTTCGTCATTGTGGTCTGGTCGGGTCTGGCCTGCGTGAGGAGGTACCTTGTTCTTGTACTCCTGCTCCAGCACGCACCTTGGACCCTTGCTTGCACCCGAGTCGAGTCGCCAACCAGAGGCCGAAGCGCAGGGGACGCTTAAGGTAATTACGTAGGAGCCTGGGACGAGCAACCGTCCCATCTCCATCCTCGACTCTCGACGACTCTCGCCAGGCAGGCGAATTCCGCGTCTTCACCAGGCCACCGTGCGACGTCGCTCCTCGGCGCCCTTTCTCCTCCCATCAACCTGGCCTCCTGCGACGAGAAGTGGGCAACCGCCGACTGCCGACATGAACGTGCGTGCCGACCATGCGATGCCAGCCATCCCCGCCGGAGCTGACTTCTGCCTCTAGATCTTGGAATGGGCGTTTGGCAAGCGCATGACGCCGGCGGAGCGTCTGCGCAAGAACCAGCGCATGCTCGACAAGGCGATCCGGGAACTCGACCAGACGCGCGTCAAGCTGGAGAAGCAGGAGAAGACGCTCATACAGCAGATCAAGACGAGCGCCAAGAACGGCCAGATGGGCGCCTGCAAGATCCAGGCCAAGGACCTGGTCCGCACCCGGCGGTACATTGAGAAGTTCTTTGCCATGCGGAGCCAGCTCCAAAAGATCTCCCTACGGCTTCAGGTACGGTTGCGCCGGGCGATGGCGATACGCATGCCGCGACTGACAAGGACTACAGACATATCGAACCAACGAGCAGATGATGCAGGCGATGAAGGGGGCCACCATGGCACTCGGGAGCATGAACAAGTCGATGAACTTGCCTCAGCTGCAACGCATCGCCATGGAATTTGAGCGCGAGAACGACATCATGGAGCAACGGCAGGAGATGATGGACGACGCAGTCGATGACGCCATGGACGTTGGCGTCGAAGAAGAGGGAGACGAGGTCGTAGAGCAAGTCTTGGAGGAGATTGGCGTCGACTTTAAACAAGACGTGAGCCTGCTCCTTCGACTAACCTTTCGACTCATGTCTCTGGCACTGACACTCTCTCACAGCTCGGTGAAACCCCGACAGCGCTGGGAAATTCGGCCGTGTCCGAAGGCAAGGTTGCGCAAGCAATCGGCGGTGGCAGCGGCGGCGACCCAGTTGATGACGACCTCCAGGCCCGGCTGGACAGCTTGAGGAAATGATTTCTCGACGTGCGAACGAGGGTTATCGCGGATATCCGACGGCCTTGTCTGACTGAGTCAGATGGTAATAGGTGCCTCCATGGTGCCATATCTGCCACTGCGGCGGGAGAAACTTGATTTAGTCTGGCAGTGAGCTCAAGATTCGAGCTGCACTTGGAGAGGGGCGCAAGGGGCGTGCCGCTGTGTGTTTTTATTCGGGTTGACGGTGTCCATAGCGGCTGCGATTGCAGAGATACTTAGGTAAAGGGACTACGTCGACGACCATGTCTGCGAGACACAGCGCTTGCCCGTATCCCGACCAGATTGTCTGCTCTTGTGAATCTCGAGCAGCACCTTGCGGACTTGTGAGGAAGACAATTGTAGTTGGTTACAAAGACGAGTTGCTCGGGGCCCACCGGTGTCGGCGAGCCTGCCCGTCGGACCCGGCGGACTCGGTGTTGGGCAGCTGTCGGCTCGGATTCGGAGTATAGGCAAGTGGCCGCTCCGTTCATGCTGGAGGTCAAGCATTACGTACCTCAGCCGGCCGGCCTGCGATGCCCGAGCGAGCGAGCGAGCGAGCCGGCGCGCCCAACCAAGTACCTACCCAGGTAAGCTCTAGCGAAACCTCCGCGACTCCGGTGAACGCTTGCGTTAGCCACAGTAGCGCCTGGCGAGGATGGGGCTGCCGATCGCGGCAGGTTCGCATGATGGCATGCCCTGAGAAGCTGAGAGAGTAGCTGGATGGCCTGGAGCTGTGAACGGCAGATGCCTACGCGGCCGTGGCTTGGGCGTGATAATGACGAGCTCGATGATATGGTCATGGTCGCCTTGGAAGAAACCCATCCAGCTCGATCGTCACCTACAGGAGCTATGCAGCCCAACGGAGCACTCGGGGCACCCGGCAGCCCCGCCAAACGCCACCTTATCTAGCGATGAGGGCGGTGGGCCGCAGGGACGTCAGACGCTCCCTGTTAGTGCAGTCGCTGGAGGCCCAGCCCGTGGAAGGCTTGCCATGCAGGCCAAGCAGCAGCTAGCGGAGGCCAGCAGGTGCTCAAACGCCCTGTGGCACCTTCCCCGCCATTGTCCACGGTCCCTCCTCCCCTTCTCCTGCATTCCCGCAGCGCTACGAATGGAAGCCCGCTCGTCGATGAGACAACCTTCACCACCAACACCCAAAACCGTCCTTCGCCGTCCCCCGCCGTCACAGCTACGGCTACAGCAACACCGGCACCGCCAGCATCACCCTGCTGGCCGCCTTGTCCATCTGCTCTGCTCCTGGAGAACCGGCACCGCGAGGCAGCACTACGCACCCAGTGCTGCGCGATCCGCTTCCTTCCTCCACGGCTCTTTGCCATCGCTCGAGTGACACCTCCTCCCACAGACGGACGACGACGGCGACAACGACGCTGCGTTTTCGCCGAGGCAGGTACGTGCAGCACCCCATTTTCATTCCGTCTCCTCGTCACTGCGCCCCTCGGAGGCATATGCGCGGTCGTGTCCGCTGCTATCTTGGTCTCTGTGGTCCCATGGTCGGCTGGCTAGTCAGCACAGAGCTCAATAAGCGTGCCACGTCCATTGTGATTCATGGTCGCCGCCAGCCGTCACGCAGCAGCTGAAAACACTGCCAGACCACACTGCCCATCCATCGGTCCAGTTGGCTCTGCCCGCCTCCAACGACAAACTTCTAGATGGATGTCTCCGCGTCCCCGTTACCAGCAACGCCTCGCGCCCGCTGACATTTGTGCTATCATAGATAACAGTCCGCGAATCGGCCTCGCAAGGCAGCACCGCTCTTCTTGCACTCGACAGCTCCCACACGACGACGCTCAAGCACCGGGTCTTCTTCCGAACTGCTCGCCACGTACGAGGCAAACGGCCTTATCTGCAAGCGCAACACATCACGGCGCTTATTCACCGCACACTGCGTGGCGATCTGGACTGCGACGCCATAGCCGCATCAGATCTCAACGGACTACTGCTGCCGAGCCTCTCACCTACTCAGGTTGCGCCCCCCCCCAACCACACAAGCTGGCAGGCAACAAGCGTCGCAGTCTCTCCTCTCAAGGAGGAAGCCTGCTGAATAGAATGTTTGGCGGCAGCTCCGGCTCTTCGGCATCCAAGACTGAGAGCGAACCCAAGGCCGAGGGCAAGTCGCCCTCCCTAGAATCGACAAGTCCAATCTCCAGCGCCGCGAACCCCATCAAGTCAACGGAGCAGGCAGCACTCGGCGAGAAGCGCAGCGGCAACGGCAGCCCCCCAAGCCGAACCGACAATGGCGGGTCCACGGAGAAGAAGCGCAGGAGTAGCAGCGTCGGGAGCAAAGCTAGCAGTCTGCTGGCCTCGGCTAAGAACTCCTTGAATTTCGGTCAGGCAGGTCGTGGCAATTCAGATCTGAGCTCGCAGTCGCCTCTTCAGAAGTTGGGTAAGCAAGACCCGGCTTTGGCCGTACCGCAGGGCCAACATAACAACTCCGCTGGCGAATCGACACCCGGTCCTAAGTCCACGTTCCGTGTCGGTGTCTGGGAAGATCGGAACAAGAAGTGCCGGCGGACTATGGAGGATACCCATGCCTTTTTGTACAACTTTCTCGATACCCCTGCGCCGGCGACGGACGCGAGCGACCAGGAATCGTCGGCGATTAGCGAAGCAAACGGTTCAGGCCAAGACGTGGTCCAGTCGGACAATGGCTATTTTGCAATATTTGACGGACATGCCGGCACCTTTGCCGCCGATTGGTGTGGCAAAAAACTGCACATCATCCTCGAAGAAATGATTCGAAAGAACCCCAACGCCGCTATTCCGGAGCTCCTGGACCAGACCTTCACCACTGTCGATGCTCAGCTCGAGAAGCTGCCTCTGAAGAACAGTGGGTGCACAGCTGCCATTGCGGTGCTGCGTTGGGAAGATCGCGTTCCCAGCAATCAATCTGTCACCGGCTCTCAGCCGCTTGCTCCCGCCACTGCCGCTGCAACAGCCAAGGGGCCAGCCAAGACGAACGACGCGGCTTCACCGGACAAGGACCTGGGAGTCTCCACGACTGATACAGATGTCGCAAACGCGCCGCATGTGAGGCTAAAGGCTTCTGCAAGCCGACAACGTGTCCTCTACACGGCCAATGTAGGGGATGCGCGCATTATTTTATGTCGCGGCGGCAAGGCATTGCGGTTGTCCTACGACCACAAGGGTAGCGACGAAAACGAGGGTAGGCGAATTGCAAACGCAGGCGGCTTGATCTTGAATAATCGCGTCAATGGCGTCTTGGCCGTCACACGAGCGCTCGGCGACGCCTACATGAAGGATCTTGTCACCGGCCACCCTTACACAACCGAAACCGTCATTCAGCCTGACCTCGACGAATTTATCATTATCGCTTGCGATGGAGTAAGTCAAGCTTGTAACCAACATTCAGTTTGCTTTTTTACTAACTGTGCCGTAGCTGTGGGACGTATGTACAGACCAGGAAGCTGTAGACCTGGTTAGGCATAATCAGGACCCCAATTCGGCCTCAAAGTCGCTGGTCGACTACGCGCTCGGCCGTTTCAGCACCGACAATCTATCTTGCATGATTGTCCGATTTGATAAGCAAGCTGTATCTCAGAGTCAGAATGCCAGAGGCAGCACTGCAGACTCGGACGCAGCACCAGCCAAGGTCAGCGAGGCGGACAAGATCGTCAATGATACCAAGCAAAAGATTGCGGACGGTATTACTTCAGCTGTTGGGGTTTCAGCCTGCAATAGCGGTCGTGGTTACGACGCTGTAGAGCCCGACGACGTAGGGTTCATGCCGACCGCGCTCGATGGAACTTTAGAGGAAGAGCCCGCAGTCATCGAAGAGGAAGACAGCCTTGGAGTGTCGCCTGGTGCCGACAAGGACATTGCGGCCAAGTAGACGCGCACTGGGGGCAGGGGACAGGGGACATTTCCTATCACGCCAGAGACTTGTCTTGAGTCGGCACGGCTGCGAATCTGAGGGCACCAGGCTCTAAACATGAACTCTTTTTTCTTCGTCCTGGTCTCTGTGTGAATTTGTCGAGAAGACGTTTGTTTTGTTGGGACCGTGCCGCAAACGATGTGTTGGAGGGGCAGTGGTCAAGAAGGCAGCTAGGATGGCTGTCGACTATGCCGTGGCCAGGACATTGGGCGCGCACGCATACACGACGCAATTGTGAAAGGGTGCAACCATGGGCAAAGATGATTTTTGGCAGGCCAGCAAGGGCTAGCCATTGTAGGTCCCAAGGTATCTGTACGAGTAATTGTACGTTCACATTAGACGACGACGCTCTGGGCTCAGCCGCTTAAGGTGTATCAACATAACATGTCCACAGCGGACAGTGGATGAGTGGGCAACGCCTCCTGCTCCTGGCGCCGTCCGGATGTTCCAGCTTTGACGCTGAAGCCCTCGGCGATGGGATGAGTCGCCGCTTTGACCTGTTCCAGGGCCCCTTGCATCCCCACGCTCGAGAGAAGTGGCGTCGATGCCAGATGTCCCCTCCCCTCGAGCAAAGTCAAAGTTCTGCCGGTCTTGGCAGTGCAATACCTGGAAGTGCCAGCTGTTATTCTGCATTGTCACAGAACCGGGGTTTGTGTGATGCCTGCAATATCAGTGCAATCCAAGACGGCTGTGGTGAGCGCAGTGTATACACATATATGCGTGTGAAAGGTGTCGTATTAATGGGCAGCGAGTCGACGGTTATAAAGAAAGGTACGGCGCAATAGGACACAATTTGAAATTTGCTGAATTTGCCCATGAGTGACTACTTACAGCCCATCTTTCGGACCTATGTACTCCTTCCAAACCTGATCGTCACCCTCAAAACTGGTGTCGGGAGTCTCAGATCGAGAACGAGTAGAGTTTCGGCAATTGGTGGAGTCACGGGTGGCTACTGTTCGTTCACCAGCGTGTCGCGTCCCTGGATGAGCTGGAGGCTGCTGGAGCCCTCGCACGTTATGGCTCCTCTGTGGCGCGCAGCAGCTTTTACCATCGCCGCCGCCGCCGCTGCGGCGTGCTCTGACCCCTGAATCCTCCTCCACAGGCGGCATTCAGCCTTCCTGGTTGGCGCCGCTGAGGCCCCTGTCGTCCGTCCGTACGCGTATTACATGGATGGGTTGATCTGAGCACGCAGCAAATGGATCCCCCTCCCCTGTGAGCACTTTCCCCCCGAATGGGATGGACTCGGTCAGGCAAGCTGCAAAATATCCTGATTCGAACTCCTCTTTCGACTTCCCCGGCCTCGCGACTGAACCGCCCAAGGACATTGTCCGCCGCCGCAACTCGCCGGCACCCCATTGTTCTTTGTACGGCCAGCACCAGACCGAGTCAAGCTGGCAAGCTGAGCTTTGAGCAGCGACCGTGGTACGTTGTGTGCGCGCCAGTGCAACGCCAGCCTGCGGTACCTCCCGAGCTTACACGATGCCCGTTAGGAGCACAACTGCTGCAGCAATCGTTGCTTTTGGGCAGTGTCTCGGCCCCAGGCACGCGATAATCCGATCTGGCGGGCGACCTCCTGACAGTTTGACGAAATAACCCGACCTCAACGTCGCCGACAAGGGCATTTTCCATGTCCTTTCCGCCGCATCGTACCCGTTACGTCGATTCGGCGAGCCGAGCCCCTGATATTCAGTGCTAGCTCCCACTGCACCTGGTAAACGCCCGCTCCTCTGGACTGGCACCACTCCCGATATTCGCTACGGTTTCGGCCTGTGCGGCCCCGACGACGAAGCGAGGGGTAGAGACGCAGCGGAAATACAGACAGACATGTCTCTCAATGGGTTGGACAACGTCGACATCGCGGAGGCGCACGAAGCCTCAACGTCGGAGCCGGGAGGATGGTACGCATTTTCGCTACACTCATGTCGCGAGAGAGCAACAGGCTGATTCTTGATTGCTCGTCTAAACAGGTTCCTTCTCAAATATGCAACCCGTGATGAGGTTGAGCTGCTGAGCCGCGGCAACGGAGGCATCGTCGAAGTGCGCAACGCTGTTACAGAATACGACGAGACGAGCCCGCTCTACGGCTTTTTGAAGTATCGCAGGAGGAACGTCATAATTAAGTATCTGCCGGAGGACTGCTCTCGGCTCATTCAAGGTGAGTCTTAGCGGCGAGCACACCTCCTGATATATGGACGGTGGATCGCGTCGCGACAGATCCGAGAATTGGACAGGGAGTGCTGACGAATGGCTATAACTGCAGCACGCGTGGCTGTTCACTTTAATGCCCTTTGCGAACGATTCTCTCCATACGACACCACGTTCGAAATCGCCGCGGCGAGCGAGCTCAAGGACACGAAGCTATCCGCAGCCTGCTCGCTGCATGCCGCTTCTCGCTCGAACTCGTCCTCCACCAGCTCCCTGCGCAGGAGGCGCCTGATGGAGATTGCCGAGGAGGAAGAGGACGAACAACGAGCTACCAAGCGCCAGTCGGTTCAGGAGCCAGACCGAGACCGACCAAAGTCGCCAACTGTTGACGCTTCTGCCGTGGACCCTGTGACCCTCAACTCGCAGCTGGCCGAATCCCCCGAACACAGCAAATTCACTGCAGGTTCAACTTCCGAGCTGCCGACATTCGTAGGCGTTGGCGACCGGCCATCCTCGCCTGCGCAATCCATTGGCGCAGATTCGATTCGAACAGAGCTCTCCAGCTATTCGTCGTACCCCTACAGCAAGCCAAGGGTGAAGCTTGGCCCCCGACCTTCACTCGACGCAAATGGCAGGCCACAGACAGCCGGCAACTTTCGACCTGTTTCTGCCATTCCAGCGGGCTTCAAGCTATTCGGTAAAGGCAGCAAAAAGGGCAGGGGCAGCAGAGACAGCCGCGCCCCCGCCCTTGTGCAGGAAGAGACCGATAGCCCGACTCTCGTTTCTTCAACCATTGCTGTCCCCGAGGAGGCTCAGCGGGCCCCAGGTGACACCGCCAGACCAGTTATGAGTTCCGGCACCCCTACAGAGCCCAGCATGATGCTTCTGCAGCCCACGTTAAAGAAGCAGATCATCTCACCGGAGAAGGCGAGGCTGATGAAAGCCATGCAAATGAGGGAGAGGAAGAAGAAGATGAGCATGCAGCCTTCCGCAAGCGTACCATTTTCTAATGATGCAGCTACGCTGGAAAGCAAAGAGTCACCAGCCGATGGAATCGAGAATAGCACACATGGGGGCGAGGATCTGCCCCGAGCCGAGCAAGGTGTGGAGAACGATCCGATGAAGACTGATGCTAGCGTTGCCATGGATGCACTTTCTTCCCCATTACACACTGACCAGAAGTCAGACGCGACACAGTCTGATTCACGGCCAACTAGCCCCGTCGTAGCCTCGTCCGAGGCAGAGCAGTCTACGAAGGCGTCATCGCTTTCTGAATCCACCGATGAGACAGTGCGAGCCAAGGATGAGGGACTCTTGGCTGACGACGATGATGAGGAAGTCGAAGCACGCCCTGCTCAAGACGACGTGGACAAACATCCACAGCACGATGAACCCCTGATTGCCGAAGCGTCCAAGTCAGAGGAGGACACCGAGGACATTCATGTTGCTGAGTTTACGCCTGGAGAGGTTGTCCCATCAGCACAGCCTATCCGAGAAGACAGCGCCACGGCAGAGCTGGAACACACCACTGCCGAGGAAAGCGCGTCGGATTCGACAACCGCTGCCTCTGAGCTGCCACCCGGACAAGGAGCCGACTTGAACACTGGCGCAAGCACTCACAATGATAACCACAAACCAGACGACACTGTTACTGTGCCAATATCAAAGATCTCAGCCAGCATTCCATCGCCACCAAATCCCCCTCAGGAGGCATTGTTTGGAAACGTGGATTCCCAGACAGCCAAAACTCCACCGGCCGAGTCCACCGAGCTTGCGAGTGCAGCCAAAATAGGTGAAGAGCCCTTATCCCAGCCGGCGGAGACCGTGAGAAGTGAGGTTACAACGCAGGATTTGCCAGGTGCTGCAAAGGCTGCCACTGAGCAAATCGCAGCGTCCCCGCTGCCACCACCGGCCCTTGGGGAGAGCTCAGCACCCGCCTCGGCTAAGCTTACAGCGGACCAGAGGGATTACGAGCACGACGATAGCGAAGCAGAGGCGACGTCTGAGCATGCAGGTAAATCAAAGCGCAGAGGCGGCTTCATCGAACCCATCCGCACCGATTTCGCCAAGCACAGCCGACAGACGTCGCGCTCAGAGACCAACTTGTCGGACGACGAGGAGCTTATGGAAGCGCTGCAGAGCGCCACATTGCACGAAGCAAAGCCTATGCTTGTGGCCAAGACTCCCGTCTCTGCGACTTTCCCCTCGAGCCCGATCAAAGGAACCGGCCTGCCCGGCGCACCAAGAGCCCAGATGATACGCACTATATCCAATCCGGTCCGGAGCAGTCTCGTCGTACCTACGGAAGTGAAGCCGACATCGGCACGGTCCACGAGTTTCGGGGCAGCATACTTGCAACAGGCCGGCCAGCAGCAGCAGCAGCAGCAAGGTGGCAATCTGGTCAAGAAGTCCAACATGGGCTCGAGCATCTCTCAACGCATCAAGGCGCTAGAGAAGCTGTCTGCAGGATCAGGAGAGCCGGGAGCGCCCGCTGCCAGGGAACGGCCGTCGTCGACCTTCTTCGCCGTCAAGAAGCGGGAACCGTCGAGGTCACCGTCTGTTATGGACAGGGCCATTTCGCTCCGGAAAGCATCCGAGTCACCTTCTCGATCCCACGAGTCTTCACCAGACGCAGGCAAGCGTGCCCAGCGAGACCGGTCCGGCTCCGTGACCAGCCGCTTGTCCACGTTCGAGTCGCCGCAACGGGCCAATTCTCCAAGCTGGGCCAACCCTTCAGGCCGCTCGCCCGATAACTCACAACGCGGCCGCCGCCCCGAGTCGGTGTCTGTGACCGCCAAGATCATTCGGGACCCGAACCAAACCATGAAGTTTAGCTTCGAGCCCCCCAAGGATCCCTCAGAGTACAGCCATCTGGAGCTGAAGCAGTCCCCCTTACTTGTCGACCACCAGAAGGCGACACGGGAGCCCACCCAAGCTGCTGCGGAACCAGCTTCGGAACGCAGATCAGGCTCTCACGAGCGTAGCAAGTCGAACAAATCGCGCCATTCATCGTCTCTGAGTATTGTCAAGGACTTTATCAAGGAGCGGCGCAAGTCTGTCACTTCCAATCATGGGGACGCCTCGGCTGTATCCAACCCGTCTCGCTCGCCCTCACGCCCTGCGTCTATGCAACAGAACAGCGCCTTTTCCCCCCGGCTGTCCATAAGCAGCCGCCGCTCGTCCATCAGCAAGGACCGCGATAGTGTCTTGTCGCCGAGCGGAGACGGCTCTGGGGACGAGGCCAAGTCAACAAACGGGGACAAGAAGCTGTCCCGAGCCGGACGGTTCATGCGGCGCCTGTCTACCCTCTCTGGAGGCCGAGGCAAGAACTCGCCGACCGGCATCTCATCCACAGTCACGGAGGAGGAGACGCCCGAGCCAGCTATCGCCAGACCAGCCACCACTGGCACGCCAACAATCATCTCATACATGGGCGACGTCAATGTGCAGTTCCCCGACAACCTGCTCTGGAAGCGCCGGAACATGTGTCTCGACTCCCAGGGCTTCCTCATTCTGAGCGCACTGCCAGCGCAGAGCGGCCGGCAGGCCCAGGGCACCAAGCGCTACCACCTCAGCGAGTTCCGGGCACCGTACACGCCCGACGTAGAGATCCAGGAGCTGCCCAACAGCGTGGTGCTCGACTTCATCGAGGGCACCAGCATACAAGTGGCCTGCGAGGACCGGGCCGGACAGTTGCATGTGTTGAGCAGTAAGTTTGCAAATCCACCGATTGGCCATCTTCATCCAGACTAACCTTGGACGCACGCAGTCTTGCAAGACGCCCATGCCACCCGTGGCTCGACTTATGGCTTATGAGCGCTGCACTACTTTTGAAACCAGCTCTGAGCTTATACTCTGCTCCAACTTTGCATCATTCCCACAAGATGTCTAGAGACCCATCGGCCAGCCTGTCTCTTCTTATACTGTTCTCTCACCTAACGAGGTCATTGTCTCCAACCACAACACCTTGCTCTTTCATAACACCACTTCATTTTTGCCCTCTACGCCCTTAGGAGGTCCGATTCTACGCAACGGCACTGGGTAGCGGTTGCTGGTCTGCCATTGACTTTGCTCAGCTTGCATTTGCTGTTCAGCCACACTCCATCTTCTCTCTCGCCCCTTTATTACCAAATACTACCTATCTGTCCTACTTGATGCTTGCGAGTCATGTATCTTTTTATTTTCTTGCCCGTTCCTCAAGATAGTCATAAAATCGGTATGATACCAGCCGGCTTCCCCATCGCGGGGCCCTTTCTCTTTTCATTCATCTACATCTTTACCTTCCTTTACTACTTCCTCTTTGTTCTTCTCTCTCTTCGTCACCTTCATATACGCTCTCTTCCCAAAGGTTCTCCTTATTACACGAAGCAACCACTGTCGGCCTCTTCACTGTTTCTTGCTCAGAAATGACGCCGGCGCAAACCGAATTGCAGATGGGGACCTTGTCGGCAGAGACGCTGTTTGTGCAGTCGTCTGGATCAGGACGCCATCGCCTCTGGCCTACTTGCATGCGGAAGGGCGGATGGAAAGGAAAGACGCGTAGTGGTGCACTGTATATATAAAACAAGACTCTCGTCGACACTACGGTGGTAGCTCGACTATAAACCCAGCAACACTGCAACTCTGCAACATGTCCTTGCGTGACCACAGCCGTCAGTGTTGTCAATCCTCGGTCGTAAAGTCTTTGTTCCTCGTTGCGCTATCTACTGTGCAACTGCCTTCCCGGCGGGGCGACAAACAGGTTCTTACCAGGCTTACACTCCCCAGCCCTACAGTCTCCTCTGCTCTCCTTGCGCTGCACAAACCATCCTTAAGGTACGCTATGAATTGAGCCAGCCACTTTGCAATAGCGGCGCCGTCGTGAGCCATGAAAGAACCCGACGCGCAGTGTCGGATGGGCCATCTCCTCCCAGCCCGACGCGAAACCCAACGCCTAGTGGAGGCAAACATGTAAGTGTAGTTGAACAATAGCCAACCAGGCAAAAATGCTAATTCCTCGCATCCATTTGCTAACAAGATGGGGTCCCATTTTTTTCTTCCGTTCTCGCCAGCTGAATTCTCTTCAGAGTGCTTTCTTGTCCCTCCCTAGGCTTATTTGGGGATCCGTTCTCTGACGGTGAGACTTCTCAACACCGTGTGGCCCAAACCGAGCGTATCCCTATTCGATTCGAATTTCGCAATCACCCTCATCAGTCGTTACCGTGTCCAGATACCGACAATTCGCGGTTCTTGGTTGTCTCCATCCTCAAGTAGCAGGCCTCTACTCAGCCACTGCCGCCGCCGGTGGTATTATTGTTATTGCCTGATGCAGATCCCGGTCCCTCCATGCCAGAAAACTGAACGGGGTCCATGGCCATGTATTCCAACAAGTCGAGCCCACCAACGTTGACGCCTTCGGCCGTCATGGCAACCGAGCTGTTCTCCATGTTTTGGAAGAAGGCAGGCCCAGGAGGTAGGTACCACATCTCGTTGCCGGGGTTGTTCCACTCCTCGAACAAGTGCATATCCATGCCAGCACCGGGGGCGGTGGGGTTATTGTCCACGTGCGCTGCTGGCGTTGAAGGTCCGATGGAAGAAGCACCAGGATATGGAAAGCTGCCCGTCGCCAGGTCAAACGGCGTTGCTGAGATGTTGTTTCCCTCCGCAGTAGGAGAGCCTGCTCGGTCTGTATATTCATATTAGCACACGTACGTCTGCGGGGAACTCAAGGGCGGATAGATAGATCAAAGACTTACAGTGACCGTTGAGACCTTCCCGAAGCTTCTGCGCGTGGCCTCCCACCCAGTTAGCGGTGCTTTCGCCATGCGGTCCGCCGCCGCTGTTCGCCCCTTCGGGCATGGGACTCTGGCCCTTGCCAGACTGCTGCATGGTCGGCGCCTGGATGAATCGGTTTCTCAGTCTGCTCGTCAATGTCTCAAGAAGGTCTGCGAAACGAATCCCCAGGTGAACGTCATCCACCACGCAGTTCCGCAGAGCCTCGACGGTGGCGTCCATGAGGTCGATACTCATTTTGACATCAGATCGCGGCGCACCGAGAGCAAACGTCTTGAGGAGGAACATGGCCCCGCTAATGATGCGGAAGTATGTTCGCACAGGCGCATGCTTAAGGTAGCCGCCAGGGAGAAGGCCGTCGACGACCGTCCGGAGCAGATTCCGGCACCCGTCGACGACTTCTCGAACGTATTCTTGATCGTGAACGGTAAATCCGCCAAGCTGACCCAGCGGAAGCTTGCCGTAATTGATCATGGTTTGAGGAGACAGTTGCGGATGGGCGGGCTGCCCGTCTCCATTGGCGGCGTTGGCCGTGTTGCCTGCGTGATTTGTGCATCTCTCAACAACTGCCTGTAGGGACAGCGAGTTGACGTAGATTCGAACGTATTCGTACTCGATAGTCAAGATGTGCCTGATGAACTGGGGGAGGCGGAACAGCTCAAACTCTCGGTACCAGTCCCGTAGCATAGGGCTAAACTCTTTTAGCAGCGCAACGTATTTACCACTCGTTATGATCTCTGTCGTGTGTTTCCGCGAACGAAAGAGCTTCTCGTTTCCAAGATGCATTGCATTGCTGATGCCGGCCCAGCAGTGAATGATCTGGTCATCGAGCTCTAGATCCGGCACGTAGTTGAAGCCGTTTGCCAAGGAGGATGAGCTGGGTGTTGCACCGTCGCTGGACATGGTTCGGCGGCGAGCCACTGCCGGGTCGCTCTTTCGGAAGTGCTCAGGTGTCATGCTTGTCCATCCAAGACGGCCCGCAAGCTGGGAAGTGTAGATGAGCAGCAATCTCTTAATTCGGTTGGCCCTCGTCCGGTAGCCCTCGTCCTGGAACTCGGGCCGCGTTATCGCATCGTCTTTGAGCAACTCGTCAATGTCATCAAACACACCCAGCTCATAAGCCAATCCCATGGCTGTGCTGAGGAGCATCCAACACATTCGATCGCTTCTCCACGCGGGTTCCAGCCAGCTCTCGATTCTCTTGCCGCCAAAACCTGCACCAACGTTTCTGCTCGGATCGTCGGCTCCCGGCATCGGGCTAGCATCATAGTCGGGGAGCATCAGTTCGTCCGTTGCCTCCTGGGGTGGGAAGTGCAGGGCCCGAGGGTGCCACTCGGTGAGAATTAAAAGGGACTCTATGGTGCCCAGAGTCCTCAAACTTCCCTTTCGCATGCCACGCCACGGCGCGGTGCTACTCGTGTCCGCTTCTTCCATTATTATGGAAGAAGAGCCTCCTGAACCACAAAACCCGCCTCCGAAGGCTTCCTGTCCCCATAGACATCGCTCTATCATGCCTCGCAAGTAGGTCCACAACTGTTCAGGGATGGCGTGGGATCGACAGTGTCCGCCAGTTCCTGGCATTTGCCGATATCTCGAGGCGATGGTGAGCAAGGTCACCGTAAGGATCGGCTCCTCCTGTAGAAGCGTGATATGCGAGGCGGGGTCGCTGAACGTTGGAGGAGAAATGGGCGTCATGGGCGACAGATACTTGTAGTAATAGTCGATGTACTGGATGGCTTCTTGTGCCGTGAACCAACCTGCCCGCACGAAGCGGAAACGGCTCCAGGCCTTCAGAGCGCTGACATACCCCGGGTTGCTCCTCAGCCCAGGCTGTTGGGCCAGCTCCGGGTCGATCGGTTGCTGCTGCTGCTGCTGCATCGCCTGCTGTTGATGCAACTGCTGCTGCTGCTCCATCTTGATGGACATGGTCGAAGGTCGTGGGGGTTCACGATTCTGGGCATCCTGCGGCGTTGCATGGAGCGCCGGCACTGTCGTTACTGAGGCAATGCTGCCCTCTCGCCGGTGATTTGCAGCCGGGCTGTCTGTTGCTGCCTTGTAGAGTAGATCGAGAGCATCATGGGGCCCGTACATGCCTCGACGCATCACTGCTTGAGCCTCTAGGTTCTCAAGTGTCTGGTTGGCGTCGCCTTCGCCGCCAAACTCGCTGTCTTTGCCGTCACGGGGCCTGATGCTCCCGTCCGGTCGCCTCAACGGCTGGCTCCTGCCATGGGAGCCGCCGGGCGTCAGGGGCACCTCGCTGAAGAATCGGCGGTCCAGACGGACTGGAGGCGGACTGCCCGAGGCGTGCAGCCTTTTGCGACCATTGCGGACAATGTACTCGTCGACGTCGCTTCCTTCGTCGTCGTCGGTCTTGCGTTTGCGTCTGGTGGCGCTGAAGAAGCACTCCTTGCTCTCACGGCGGCAGCGCACGCAAGGCGGATCGTGAGGGTTGTCGACGCTGCCAAGGTCGCATCGTACCTTGCGGCGGCGGCAGGGGATGCAGGCCTGGTAGACGCGCTTGTGCTGCGCCTGCGCTGCTGCCGAGTCCTGCTGGTTCTGCGTTTGCTGGCTCGCGGCGGCCTGCTGCGATTGCGAGCGCTGGCCGCCGGGGGTTGCGGACGCGCCGCCGGGGCTGGACTGCGCGGTGCCGTACTGAGTCTGTGCCATGATGGGCAGGGCCGGCACCGACGTGACGTCGCGAGCGCGATGGCGACCCGGCTGGCGGCGGTTTGGCGAGGTCGAATTGGTTGGTGTTGGAGCCGCGCAGGGCCGAAGTGAAGCGTGCGTGCTCGTAGGCGGTTGTGTCTGGCTGGAAGCGGGGTTCAGCGAGTGTCTCTGGTTCGGTTCGCAGCGGAACAGAGAGCTTAGAGCGCTGAGGACGGGCGTCTATAAGAAGGGCCGAGCTGCTGCGCAAAGCCTGCGGCAGGGCGATGAGATCTTGCAGCCAGATGGGCCCAATGGACTACACGGGCACCTTCCCCGGGCCTTTGGTCGCAGCGGCCGGGATTGGAGCAGATGGTGTTTGATGATGATAAGAAGAGAGAGGGCAGACTGGTGGTGTCTGGACTGGACCTTTTGGGAGCGAGGCGGCGAGCAGGAGCCCGGGGTACCTGAGTACTCGGTCCATCGCGGCACGCCCAAGGTACCTAACAATTTTGCCCGTCCCTCCATGCCATGCTGCCTCTGTTCTCCGTTGCCCCCTCCTCTTTCCCCATCGTGCACCTAATCGACGACGCCAGCGTCCCACAGCGACCCAGGGAAGCCTCCGGCGCTGCAGTGGTGCACTGTAGGAGATGAGGAGGTGGTACCCGAAGGTGCCAAAGTACCCTGTCAGTGCGACACCCTCCCGCCAAATCGTTGGCTCGCTGAAAGGAAGCAGCCTCCCTGGGGGCCTCCCCCCGATCCGCTTTGCTCCAGACGCCCGCCAATCAGCCACCGCCATGCGCGTCCCATTAGCCAATCAAAGCGCGGTTCCGACCAATCGTGGCTGTCGCTACTGCCCAGTCCCGCTGGGACCTCGAGGTCACGTTGGCTCGCTGGGGACGCTTAATTTTTTCTTCACGCCAGCCGGTGCCACTGGTCTCTACCTTACATGAGGTACGAGAGGAATACAGGCCTTTCGTAAGCGCCACCTGTGTCCCCTGTATCCCGCCATCGCCTGCCGCCGTTTACCTTGCCCATAAGAGCCCTAGGCTAGGGTCATCGGTGTGCGAAACTCGAGCGAGGCCATCAGATATCATCGCGCCAATGGCATAAAGAATGCCTCGTGGTCAATGTACACGAGGCCAGGGCTTGGTTCTTCTAGACACAGCGAGCAGCACCCTGGAAACGTCGTTCTTGTGGCCAGTTCAACGGTGCTGTGGTGTCAAGTCGCTGTCGAGACAACTTTCGGCCAAGTTCACGATGCACATCTACTTTCCATGGGAACGGGAAGACAGGGTTCAGCATGGGACCCCGGCCGCGCCCTGCAAGACGACTCAACTGGGTCATCAAGGTCAACATGTTTCCGACCTGCTTCGTACAAAAGTCCGCTGCCTGGGCATGCGTACTGCAGGTCAAGCCATCGCCCAGGGACCATAGGTTCGTCGCAACGGATTTCAAAGCACAGCACACCATCGCACCTTGGCACATCACGCTGGCGATTGAGCATCCTTCCGTCCCCGGGGCATCCGGGGCTTTTGCAAAGTACGAGCTTCACTCTGCCGCGGCAAGGTAGGTAGTTGTGTTGCAAACCCGGCGTGACGAGCTAACCATCAATTACATCTCCTCGTGGGGCTGCTCAAGAAGTACTTGCCGTACCACGATCCACGAACAGCCATGAGTATCAATAAAGCTGCCTACGCTCGGGAAGGCTGCTCCGTGCGCATATATATTGACACGGCTACGTGTTCGTAGAGGGATGATGATCTAGACCGGCGTCGCGTCAGCTTATCGGTCCCTGGCAGCCTCTGGGCTCCGCACCAGACCCCGACGCCATGAAAGCGCGATCTCGTACACCGCAGCTCTTCACATCTCGTTACTCCCCAGCGCCAAATCCAGGGGTCTAGATGTGTACGTTCGCAAGTTTATCGCCATTAGAATCGAATAGCTCGACTAAAGGCCGAGGCTGGCCTTTAAGCTATTTGGCTGTCCACGACGAGATCTCTTACATGGCCTTGTTGCTGTTCTCCCTTGTGCCCCCTCCCCCCTCCCGGCCAGGTCCATCCGGTAGATTTCCATTACCCCATAGCGTGGCAAGGCGGTGCGCGCAGGTGCGTCACCTCGACACCATCACGATCGCCCGCGGGGCCTGCATACGCAAAAAGTCATCCTCTTCGGTTGGCTGTCGCCGTCTAGAATCCCCTCTTTATCACTATCGTCACGCCAAGGTCTCGCTCTCGGTGAACCCAGTCAAGTCTGTGCCTTGGCTCCATGCCGCGCGCCGTGCATGTTGATATTACCCCATAGCGTCGTATCTAACAAGCCCTGCACTGCATTAGTGTGTGTCCCGTTGAAGCAAGCCGTTCGTTCTCCAGTTCATATCACTTGGACTGTCTGCTATCATGCATCGGCCAAGCGTACCGTTTAACTTCCCAGCAAGCACTTACGTGCAATTCTTTATAATTCATCTTCAAGGTACTCCGTAGATGAGCAATTGCTTTGGCTATCTTGCATTCCGCTTTCGGCTGGCATAGTGACACTGCGCAATAAATACTTGGTCTGTACAACGATCCATGTCTATTAGAAAGCCCTCTGGCCCACTCCCCCCGGCCACCGGCACCAGGGGCCCCCTCGCGATGTATGATAATACAAGCGTCAGCTTGTCAGCCTCGTAAACGTGGGACATGAGTGATACATCTAAAAGGCCTGGCCATTCGATCAAATGGCCGGGTCTTGTCGACGCCGTCTTCACCATGCAGGCACGCAACCAATGAACCAATGCCGGAGACAGACATGCTGCCCACAACATCGCCGCGACCGAGCAAGAGCAGCTTTCCTCTCGACAGTGCGTAGAGTACAGAGGCATCAGAACACGGACATTGTCGAGCCCACCCTAGCCCGTCACGCCGTCCAACTCGAGATGAACGTGTCGTGCTCGTGCGACATTCGCTGCAAAGAGTAGCAATTTTTGTCAATCATGGCCACGCACTGGGCAAAAGAAGGCAATTACCATTCCGCATTTCAAAACTTGACAATTAGACCAAAGCTTGTCCCCCCCGCCTCTACTCGGCCCCTTTCCACCCACCTCTCCATCCTTTCCATTCGCGGGGTCTTCATATGGGGCCTCTGCGCTCTCCGCTCGTTGGTCACCCTCCCCTTCTTCATCTGAAGCCTCCTGGCTCAAAAAGAGCCCCGGCCATTCCCCTTGCCCCCACAACCCGTCCAAGTGCCGACCCCTCGGCTCCAAACCCGGCAAGTGGCTGGCGTTGTCGGATTTAGCTTACAAGACCCTTCTTGGTCTATCAATGCTGGTCAGTACATCTGCTAGATCCTATGACGGTTTTCTATCCCGTCTTCAGGTGCTCGTCTCACCAGATGCTCCCAGAGTTTCGTCGTCAAGAGATCCGGCATCGTGTACAGGTCGATCGAGAACTCGCCGGCTTCAGCCAGATTATCCACTATTAGCCACCGTGAATCAACACAAAAGGAAGTGAAGCGTGTGGCCATGGCCAAAGGGGAAATCTCACCTTCCACATCACTTCTAATATATGTGTCTGGGCCCTTGTTCTCGTTGATAAGCTGGATGACCCGCAGTAGATCCTCCTCTTCGAGCTTTTCCAACGCCTCGGCTATCTTCTCGTAGTCGTGCTTCTGCGCCCCCTTCTTCGTCGCAAGTCCCTTCTTCTTGGGGCGGTCCTCGTCCGTGGGCAGAGGCCCCGTCTCACGCAGCCGCTCCTGCAGCGCTTGGGAAGGGTTCTTGAAGGTGACGGTATGTACCGCCTCGTAGTGTTCCTGGAGGAAATTCAGGTCATGGATGATGGGGGCCAGCTTTGTCTTCTCCGTCGTGAAGCACTCGATAGAGATCTCGAACTCGCCCCATCCTTCGTTGGTGCAGACGAAAGGTGGCTTGGTGAAAGCTGTTACGCAACGGACGGAGATCAGTCATAGTCAGCCCCAAGAGGGCGAAGGAATACTAGGACACACGAGGTGGACTCACTCTGAACGGGATTTGCAAATGTAGGGTGCAGGTGGTAGACGACCTTGGTGAAGACGTCGGCTGGTCGCTCGTTACCGTCCTCGTCCAGGATGTGCAGCCGCAAGCTCCATTCTCTCATTGGGAACTCCTCCACGGGCGGTTTATCGGTGCTGGAGGTTGTCAGCACTCGCTTCCAGCTCGGGGTGGACAGAAGGGAGAAGCCGCTTACACAATATGTTGGTCGGTCACGACCTTGACATTCCGCTGCTGGTCGTCAGCACGCTTTCTCACGGCCCGAATCGCCTTCTTCTTCTTCCCCCTGGGGGCCATGGCGATAGGCTCTGGCGGCGATGCGTGATGTGCTCTCCTAGGAAGGGGCGCGCACGAGGGGAAAACGGTACTCGTTGCGTTGCTGTGGCAAAGCAGAAACGAGAGGGTGTTCTGCGGGCGCGCAGACAGGGGAAGACGGTGGAAGAGAAGCGAACAGCAGGGCAGGACATGAATGCAACGAGCCGTGCAACTGCGTCACGGCGACGAGCAGCCCAAGTTCAGTACTCGGAGCTGCTCGCGCCCAGGCTGGACCGTCGCCCAGCTGGCAGCCCGGCAGCGCGCAACACAACACGGCCGTCAGTGAACTACCTACCTCGCCCTCTGAACTCGGCATGCAGAACAGAACATGGAAAGACAACGCGCGCAGCAGACGTGTTCCGGCTTACCTCGACCAGCATGATGGCTGCCTTGTTTTCCTTCTCTTCCTATTCCAAGCTCGTCCGTTCCGCTTCGCCCCCGTGCTACTCGGCCCGCAAGGTTGAACAAAAAAATCCTACACGCTGCGATCCAGACAAGGAATGCGCAGGAATGTCGCGTCCAAGTCCAATGGAGCTGTTTGGAGTTGTACGACCGTATTCGAGCGAGGCGGCTGTGGAGCGATGGGGGGTTGGGTTTGCCGCGAGGAGTCGGGAGTATCTGTCGATTCGGCGGTTGGTCGTGGAGGAGGACGCGAGAGGGCAGCCGCTGTCCAGAGAGGCTGAAAGGCTTGTGGTGTTAGCGTCCGCCCGCAGGCCCCTCTCCGTCTACCTTCCCTACCCTACCTTGCCTTGCCTTACCATTGCACGCATGCCCCAACCCTGGCCGTTGCTATAAGCCACGATTCTCCCTTGCCATGAGAGCCATCCATACATGCAAAAGCATCATGGTCTGGCAGCACCCCATCTGCAGGGCGATTCGATGGTTTGCAATCTACACCAGGACCCCCATCAACGCGGTGGTACCTTGTTCTGCTCTTTTTCGCTCGTCTTTCTGCCGTCAAAAGCAAGTCGAGAGCAGGATGGACCCAACTCAGCAAATCCTACACGAGGCATGACACATTGATTTCAGAAGCTGTGCTTGTTCTAATACATTTCCTTTCTTCTGATTACGGGTGTTGTGACCTAATGCTCTTGAATGCTTTCCTCTGTCCGCTCAACCTCATTCCGGACATGCACCACTTGGTGCGCCAGCCCGATCACGCTGTCGGATCCTATGATTTTATGCCTTTCCTTCCGTGTGGATCGTCTCGGTGTAGATTGTGATGGGGGTGTCTCTGGCTTGGGGGGGTGCAATCATCGCTGTGACGATGCTGAACGCTGTTGTGACTATGGGGGTTTGGATGACTCAGGTCGGTGGCCGCCAACCAGCAGCTCTGCGGGCAGAGTCTTCTGGGGCAATCGACGTGGGAGACGGCTTAAGCAGCCGGGGCCTCCTCCGCGGCCTTCTTGAAAATTTCCTCATTCTCCTTCTGAGCCTTGAGGAAGGCGTCCTTGAAAAGGTTGGCGTCTGCGAAATAACACGTCAACTTCAGTCCCAAGATATATACTCGTGTCGCGTTGACTTACTCTCGGAGTTAGCGAAGCGGATGGCCAAGGTCACGGCCTCGGGCTCGCCCTCGCTCACATCAGTCGCCGCGTTCCACACCCAGCTTCGGTCGGATCCAACGTTGGGGGAGAGCTTCATCTCCGGCACAACTAAAACAAGGCTTGTCAGCCAAACCCAGTTTCTCCTCGCCAGAAAAATACCAGACGCCCCGATTCGAGAGCCCGCATAACGTCTAGGCACACGCATCATAGGCGATGATGGGGAACACTAACCATAGTGGTTGGCGCAAACCTTGAGAGTCTTGTCGCGGCGCATGACCAGCCGGGTCTTGCCGTTCTCCTTGTGCTTCAACAGCCGGACATCGCCGGTTCCACGCTCCTTCCACTCGCTGCTCTCCTTGATAAATTTGAAGAGCTTGGCGCGCATCTTGAACTGTTGCTCCTCGGACTCTTCATTGGTCTTGGTCTCGACCTTCTCGGTGAGCTTAATGACGGGCTCGAAGTGGACATCCTCGCTCTCAGGAGCCTCTTCCTACACGCAGCGCCGCGTCAGTGTCTTTCCTAATCTCCCCACGGGAAGTGCAGGGTGCGCCGCAGACATACCTCTTCACCCTTGGCGGCCACGGCAGCATCTCGCTGGGCCTTTGCGCTACCTGAATTGTCGCCTCGGTCCTCATCGTCCTTCTTGTCCTTCTTGGCGCCGCCACCGAACATGGAGAAAACGGCCGACGAGGTGACGGGCTTGCTCTCCTCTGTCGCAGCAGCAGGAGCCTGAGCCTAGTCGCAGAAATCCACGTCAGCGAAAACGCTCCGTAGCTCGCGTTCAGCTTCGCCGCGCATATGCCCTATGGATTTAATACCGGGGAAGGGATCCGGGCGCGCGGTGCATCGGTGGTGTTCGGCATCGTGGCGGGATGTATCATACCTCACTCGTCTCAGTCTTGGTCGACTCCGTCTGCTCAACAGCAGGCTTAGTCTCCTCGACTGCCGGCTTGGTCTCCTCGACCTTGGGCTCGGTGTTCTCGGTTGAAGACATGTTGTCGAGTAGTCCGTTCCTTTGAAAATTTGCGAGGTCAGTATTGCAGCCCAAAAGCCAGCCCACCACGACGGCTGCAGATTTGTTATTTTACCCCTCCAGCCCAGCAGCACAAGAGGAGGGGAACCGCCCCACCGCAAAAGCGAAGAGTGGAAAGGACCAGCAGTTCGGCGTACTCACAAGAGCTATGCAATATCCTACTTCCTTAGCTGTGAATAAGCACAAGTCGTATCGCGTCGTTGAGGTGGCTCGTTGTGTTTGGGTTGGAGTTTGGTTGTTGTAGGGAAAGGCGGCAGCAATGCGTCTCTGGCCAGGGCCACGGTACATACAAATCGTTGTGGAAAGAGCTTGCTTTGCCCCTAGAGGCTGTCGTCTGATTGGACGCTCGTCGGGTTCAGACCCCAACCGCCAGGTCGCTTGCCCGCACTGTCACGCCGCGCTGGTACTCTGCTGGGGGTCCCCCCTTTTTGTCCACCTGAGTCAACTCGACGCAGCACGTGAAGTGGCGTCCTCGCAGTTCCACTGCCGATTCCATCCTCGATGAGGCCTGACTTGGATATGACCCTGGTCATAATAACAAACTTTCCATGAATCACGGACTACCCGACGCCCGAGTACCTGGGGAGTTAGCGAACACCTAAAATCGTAGCGTCATCAACACTGAAGCCTGTTCCGCAAACCGTCGCTCAGTCTACCCTATGCTCAATTTGGATCTCGACCTACTTCGCATCTCACCGATTTCTTGAACAATACCAGTACAGCTTGAAAGACACAGATGTCTCATGATGGAAATCAGGCACTGAGGCCCACGGTCTCCACCGCCGTTGCCTACTCCCTTTCCAGTGCCGGTTGAAGTGTACATATTCCGGCGCCTAGCATTATGCAAAGGTCACGCGGTCTTACTGATGGTCACAACAAGTGAGGATCAAAGTCAAGAGGAATCAATATAAGACAGGCGCCGAGCACTTGTCCATCGGAAAACAAACCAACCCTGAGCGGAAAGGCCACCAAGAGGCTCTCGACATAACTCAGTCCGTTTACGCCAGCAAAACCATAGTCCTTGCTGCGCAAGTAACCCATCCGGAACCCCATGCGAAACCAAGACGTTCAATGTTCTGAGCTTCTACACCTCCACTTTGCACTCATGCGTGCTTCTTCCTCCACGGCCGACATTTGTCTGGCACCAGCCTTGGCGAAGCAGCCTCGTCCAAGGTCGTGATGTACTCTCCAGCTTCAGCTGAGGTCGTCTAGCCCGGCTGGCCATCCTGGCCGCCTCCTGCTTTACCGCCACGAACTCCTTTGCCTTGCGTTGATAGTCGTCGTGCTCTTCCTCCCGACCAGTGGCCTTGAGCCACCATATCTTGGCCGAAACCTGGGCATCAAGTAGGCCAAGCTGCAGCTGATTCTGAAAATCCTGGATTCGGCACAGCTGTTCCTGGGTTTGCAGCGACATAGCACCTAGACCTTTCGCAACGTCTTCAGAGGCGCCCTTAATATGGCTGATGGTGTCCGATTTGGCACTGCCAAATGACTGCCGCACTCCCGTGAGGGCGGTGTTGAGCTTGCTGAACAGATTGTCCGACGCGCAAACAACTCTGCCACCGACAGTGTCGGACACAGCGCCAAGCGAACGCATCGCGCCTCCGAGGCAACGCTCTGCTTCAAGGGCAGCTGCAGGAACGAGCTCAGACAGGTCATGAGCGAGATTCTTGGTCATCTCGTAAGCCTCTTCCAAGATGCCCCTGCCGAAGTGAACCTTAACCACTTTCTGGATTTTGGGGCGACAGGTTGCCTGGAGAGACAGACTGATAACGCCGTAAGCTTCTTTTTTGGGGAACTGAAGAAGAACGCCCCCTTCAACAGGGGACACGGCTGTCTCGATTTGACGGTCCCCTCGTGTAGCTGCAACAACCAGGCAGCCCTTCGAAAGCCAGACTTCTTTCACACCATCGGGGACGTGGACCAGGATGTCGGCCTTGGCGTGAGGAGTGAAAGAGACGACGGGCTTTTTGGGCCCGAATAGCCATTCATCTGATGTGCCCTCGCCAAGCGAGACCAGACCCATGCCACCAGCTGATGAGGTGCCAGAGAGAACGCTGGATGAGCTAAGACTCGTCGAGACGACCACAGTTGTTGTAGTAGCAGTGACGGTGGAAGTGGCCATTGAGGTTTCCGCTCTAGGATTTTCAGCCACTGGAGTGTATAACACTGGGATGAGTAGGGCAAAGGCAGCCGCGAATAGAATGCCCGGTAGTGCTGCCCAGGTTGTTTCAATGAAGTAGTCCTTGACGAGAACGCCCAGTTCCCAGATATCGGCGAGCCTTCCATTCCATTTTACCCGGAAAAGCTCTGGCTTTTCAATTAAGTGCGGTTCAACGGGTCGCAGCGAGACGGGCCTCTCCATAAATCTGCTCGCCTCAGGAGTTAGGATAGAAGGCGTCCCGAGACTGTGTTGCGTATATTCAAGGGAGCACCGTGAACGAGCTGCCTCTTCGGATTCGGAGCTGTCCATGCTTTGATCCTGCAAGGCGGGCATCCCGTCGTTGACTTCGCTATTGGTAGTTTCATCGACCTCATCGCGTCCATCAGGCGTGCGCGTATGGGGTGGTGCGTCTATCTCGTCGACAACCGACTCATCGTCATGTGTACATTCGGTACCAGCGAGACTGTGTACATCGTCCGGTCGGGGGAAGTCGAGCGAGCCTACAGACCCGACCATGGACTCCGTATAGTTGCCGTCCTGTGACTCGCTGTCGGTGCCAGTGACGAGTTCATATGTGGACTCTGCCAGCCCGGTGTCCTCGGTCGTGGTAGCCAGGCGCATGATGTCGGGATCGCTGGCGGAGATCCAGTTGGCAAGGCGTCGATTTCCCTGGGGCCGAGGAAAGCGAAGGAATGGCTCGGAGTTGGAGAGCGCAGGCTGCGGCGTAGTTGGCGTGGTCAGCGTCGGTCCGAGAGACTGGATGCCACGATGCGTGGGCGGCGGCGACGGGGTGGAAGCAGTTGTTGTCTGCTCATCCATAGCGAAGCGTCAGCGGGGGGGCTTTCGATCGTCTCACACCGAGGGCGCTCCTCTGGCTGCCCTGGGACAACTCGGAGGCGATGCTGTGCTGACGACGCGGGGCATGGGGCGTGAAAGTGAGAGGCGGGCGAGGAGGTGAAACGGGACGCGGATGAAACAGAAGAGCGAGGAGAGGAGAGGAAAGAGCCGACGACTGACCACCATGTAGATGAGGCGACGGAACGGAACAAGACGAGGTCCAGCCAAAGGCAATATTGGCCGACTCTGCTTGCGGCTCGCCGCTGCCTGGCACGGTCGCAAGCTGGAACCTGAGCCGGGAAGAGCGAAGGTGGGGGGTGGGGTAAGAGCTGCCTGAGGGAGGGCCTTATCAGCAGACTTTACAGTGCGTGACGAAGGCGACTACAAACCAGAGACGATGTGGTCCGCTCGAGGTTGTTCAGGTTCAAGCAGACACTGTTGGCGCAGAGGGAGACGAAGAAGAGATGGTGGTTAGGAGGGCAGACGGAGGATGCGGAAGATGAGTGTGTCTGATGGCAAGCGGAAAGCTAGAGCCAGCCTTTGGACAAACTTATCAAGGCTCGCTATGGCTGTGGCAGGAGTGGCACGGCAGACTCGATGCAAGCGGGCAGCTCTGGTGCAGGTCGCTGTAAATAGAATCCATCCGCACGCAGCCGGCGCCGTCACCAAGCTACCTTCCTTGTCAAAGGGGCCACAGGGACCAGAGGTGTCGCGTTTGTCAACCGGTCGATTATTCCCAGTGATCCGCTGGCCGTGTAAGATGGCACGGTTTCATACGAAGCAGAGCACCCCGCGCCAGGGTCCAGCACTCGAGTGACGCAGAGGCAGAAGATACCCACTTGGTGGCGGATGCTCGTCACTTGACGCCCCAAAAGTAGCACTCTCACATGGCGGGGGTGCACGGACCATTCCGCTTCTGGCCGACGATTCGACTTCTGTAAGATGCGATGTGCTTGCCTTTATACCTTGTACCAGGCGCTGCAAGACACACCATCTATGCATTTAGTAGCGCATATCTCTTGCTGACCACTCACTGGCAGCGGCAAACCTCCCTGCCGCCCGACGTGCGCAGCTTTCAGTTATCATAATCACTTCGCCGGCGGGACCTACGTATGTATCCACACAGGTGTGCTGGCAGCCTCCACCCCGCCCACATGCGGAAATAACGAGGGGCGCATATCAAAACGCATTCAAGTATGACCTGGTAAAGATTCTTATACTTGTGGCGGCAGGTCAGTCTATCCAGTCGATCTACCAGGAACTCTCCCGTTTCCCAATTTCCGTACTTGAACCACCCTCAGAAGAGGGTTAAGGAACATTCAAACCGAAGACATGGAAATATATCCATGCAGGCTGTACGCTGCTTGGGCTCGAGACGCTGGCCTACAACCCCCTTTTTTACTCACGCAAGGTTCCTGTTGGAAAAGAAAACAAGTGTCAAGAGATCGGTGCTCTTTCATTCGGAGCCATTAGCCAAAAAGCCACAGTCAGTGTGCTCCTTGTCCCAGTGTTCGTCATCCTATCCATGCAAAACAAAAAACCACAAGCAATTCTGCTTCCTTCCCTTCCCGTCCCCGCAACTCCATTTATCAAATAGTCGTGCAAAAGGTGGCAGAACGGCTGATTGCGCAAAGTTCAGCAAGATGCATGTGCGGAACCGTTGTTGGCAGCAGAGAGCTAAAGAGGCGGGTATCGTCACAAAAAAACGTCGCAAGAGGAGCAGCCGGCCAAGGCTGAGGTGTGTCGCGGCAGCGCGCGATTGAAGAGGGTCCGCAAGACTACAGCACGTCGTGCCTCTCTAAGATTCTCGCGAGGGAGTCGCTGTCGAACGTGTCGTCATCAGGCATCATTTCAATGATTCCTGTCAAGTTGGCGAAGAGGTCGCCCTGATTCCGATACCCCAGCAGCGAGGGGACAGCGGCCGGGTCGAACTCAATATCCTCGTAGTAGACTTTGACGAAATGTACCGTCGGGTTCTCCTTGACAAGAGGCAACATGGCAGCCTCGATTGTTGCAGAAACCTCGCACTGCCGTCACTCGTTAGCTCCCCTCTGAAGTCGACGTCCCCAGCATTAAAGTTTGTAGGGGCGGCGCGTACCTCGTGGTCGTTGACAAACACAACCACCTTGGTCTCCCTGCCCACCTTTTCGATGGCGTCCAGGTATCCCAAGGCATCTACCTCGTCCAGCCGACCGTATATTCGCACACTCGGGCTCGTCCGCCGGTTCCGCACCCCGCGGCCGGCCTCACTCTCCAACTCGCGCCTCCGGCTCTCCCGCCACTGTTCGAGGAAACTCTCCTCGCCCGAGTTTTCGGCGCTGCGAGCGTCATCGTCCGTCTCACTCTCGCTCCTGGAGCTGCCGTTCATGGCGCCGGCAAGGCCGAGGATGCTCCGACGAGCCGACTTTGCGCGGTCGACCCATTTGCTGCGACGGGCTGTCTGGAAGGCTCGGGCGTCGGCGATGACGCCCTTGACACCAGTGGCGCGGCCGCTGTCGAAGGACGCGGGCGGGAGCTTGAGCTCTGAGGCGCCGGTTGGCACGCGCATGTCAGCGTCGATCTGAGCGTTGCGGTAGGTTGTCTCGTCGTCGAGGTCCTCGTGCGCCTCGTAATCGTGATGGTCGCGGTCTTCGGGATGGAGGGTCTCGCGGTGGGTGTTCTTGTCGATCAGGTCGTCTAATTCTTCCTGAGCGGCGGTAGCCATGACGGATGGTGGGCAACGATGGCTTTAAGTAGCGACGTGGGGTCGAATATCGGGATGACCGCTTGGGACGTCGCGCTCGTGCTACAAGAATGCGTGCGTGCGTGCGTGCGTGTATCGGATGATGGTTCTCGACGGAGTGGAGCAGGGATGAGGATCAAACTCGCCGCCAGCAGACCAGGCAGGGCATGAAAGGGGCAGGTCCTCGACAATGACGAGCCGGGGGAGAGGCCAAGATAGGGCTCCCGCACCCGCGATGCGCCAGGTGGTTTCAGCAAATAAGTGGACTGCAGGTGACGCCAACTCAACTCGACGGCGAGGGAGGGGCAGGCTTGGCAGGGAAAGGCGCTGTCTGTGGCCCCTGAGCAGTGAAGAAGGGTCAAGATTTCTGCCAAGGACAAGGATCGCGATGAAGATGGCTCCAGGGGTGTGGGGAGGGGGTCCAAGTTGCGGGCACATTGTGGCGCCCAGGCTAATGCCGACTCTACATACGGAATGCGGCATGGGTTTGGCACGCTGTTGCACTGGACCCTGCTGTTGCTTGCTTTTGCGCACCTTTGTCGGTACGGAATAGAAGAGAGCTTCTTGTTGATGTTCGTAGCCCATAGCGGTAGCAGAAGCAAAAGGGCGTCGAGGTCTCGTTTCTCCTGGCTCCTTCGCTGCCACGACACGGCTCCTTTGGGAATGGTGAGCTGGCATGATGCCTTGGTCGTCGATGGACGCAGGCCAAAGCGATTCAATGATTGGGTTCATCTTCATCTCTCCTCCACATCGCAGCCTCACGGTTGACACAATCCCGGTAATGGTAGTCATGGCGTGCGGTGAGCCGTTGGTAACGGGCGCCGCCGTGTGTCGGCCGCCCTGTGGTATCAGCAATTGCGAGTGACGGCGCAGACAGCCAACAAGAATCACCTTGCGGACTTGCGCCAGCAATGCGATACTGACATCTGCCGCAGGCAGTCCACGGCACAGCGACTCGAAGCTTATCCGCTGGTGTCCAAGGGAGTGCCGTTCCCACCAGGACAGCTCACCTTCGCGCTGGCCCCGGGTCTGTGTTCAACTTTCCACGGCGCTCGCATCATGGGCGATATATTCATGCTGCGTCGTGGGTATTTCTTCACCGCCTAACCCGTCCACCGTCAGTTCCTTCTTTTCTGCACATGGTGTTCGAGAGCCTTGCCGTCCTCTCGAAGCAGACAGCCGAGGCTCGCCCAGCAGGCGCGGCGAACAAGGTAATTGTCACGGCCGTGCGCCAAATCTGTCTGCATCATCTTCATCTGCACTTTCGAGAACAGCATCCCGTGCTCACTTCCTAGCTTGGGCCACCACCAGGGGACTCGGGCCCAATGCCAGCAACGTTGGCGACGTCAACCGCTCAGGCAGGCCGGGGTTGTCGTGGACTTGGCGCGTTTCAGCTTGCTCGGCATTCGATGCTTCCTTCCTGTGCCTGGGGTGCCGGGAAGCCACCAATTAATTACCTTTTGGCTTAAACGCTATCGCATGTGACTCGTCCCTACAACTTCTGTGCATTTCCCCATCGGCTTGCCCGACGCTTCTCGACTGCCGATGATCTCAGGTTGCAAGATTCGAAACCGCAGGAACAATCCCGGTCACGCGGGCCAGCATGTTCGACGGACGTGTTCTAGAAGCGTTCTGACCCCGGGCTGCTCCCCTCCACCTCGCATCCCTGTCATGAGCTACGCACGTATAATAAGGTACGCTGCCCTGAGCCCTGCGTTCGCTGCGAGCGCCGAGACCAGAAACTCAGCGTCCGGGTCCGCTGCCATGAGCAGGTCCGCCTGATGCTACTTCATTGTCCGTTACGGATTGGGTTGCCATATAGACCCAAGCGAGCCTGGCTGGCAGACTGCAGCTTAGTCCCAATAACGATGCAGTTGACTGTCATCCACCTACGCCGCCTTTTGAGTATTTAGGCATCGCCTTTGTCGCGTGCCCTCAATCTTGCTCAACCTGCGTAGTCATTGTACCGTGGATACGGAGAATATGAATGACGCGCTGTCATGCATCAAGGCATGCTGGGCCTCGGTTTTGAATGTCGGACACAGCGACTCAATTCGTGGAGTTTCCTTATGCATGATGGCTAGCCCGCTATAGAGGGACGCATCCACCGACACTCCAACACACTCATCTTCTTGGTTCATTGCTCGGTTTCAGCGTTGTATTGTCTCTGTCATCGATGTCATGATGACGCTCTGGAGCCTGCCCTTTCTTTCCTTTTCCCGCCTCTCGAACTGATTACCCTACCCTATATCTCGTGACAGCATTTTAGTCGAGGGGAATGCGCCGGTCACAGCGCAAAGGCATGCTCTTGAGCAAAGTTGCCTAGTGAGTGTGCTTTGCGTGTGTCGCTTTCCGAGCAAAGCTGCCGAGGGGTTGGGACAAGGGTAGTGCCATCGTGCCATGAACCCCGAGGGAATGGAGGAGATGATAATATGTCGACCACGATACCATTTTATGCCCACTTTCTTGCCATCAACATCACGAACGCGTTATCAGTATCCTCTACGGAAAGAACGCAAGTCTCTCACGTGTGGACTAACGCCTGAGATCAAATCATCAGCGCCTGAAGTGGCCGGATTTAGGCTGCATGCGCCTGGCCACCTCGATGGCAGCAGCATGGACTCCCCTCTCAGGGTCATGTCAAATCTGGGAGGTAGACACCAACCCAACTGATCACGTCCATGTTGTACCTTGCCGCTCCAAAGCGGCCGCGTTGCTCCCGCGGTACCATGAAAGAACGACGAAGAGCTGAGTAAGTATACTCGTCGTCCGCCAACTTGGCTGAAAACTACATTTGTCGGTACAAACTCTGCTCGGGTGTCCTGAAATATGAGCAGTCTGTCTGCTCATCTAGGGGTGCCGAGAGATGCAGGCGGAAGGAAAGCAGTGTAAATCCAGGCATCGAGGACAACATCACAATGTTCAACCACTACTGGCCCGAAGCAGCAAGCGAGGAGATGACCTTCGGAAAATTTGGCATCATCACCACACTATCCTCGCTTTCCCTCAGCGCCCACTTCACGGTCCATCATGAGCAGACCAGCATATGCATGATACCGCAAGTGCAAGACCTTGGATTTGGTTCAAGGTGGTCAGCTCGGCAACGGAATGTCGTCCATGGTTGGATCATCGTAGTGTATTATGTTAAGGTCTGACTGCTCTTGGTATAGACTCCGAACTCTTCCTCAGACCTGTCAACGCATCCCACTTTCCACAAATCTCCCGGCCGTTTTGGATTTTTTCTTCTTCCGTCTTCCTAGATGGCGTTTACGAGCCCCCCTCGCTCTCCAAATGCCCGGCATGAACAGCCATCTGCCGGGCGAAGACAGCCGGAAGCACATAAACAGGCTACCGAGGGACATAGGAAACCGTCAAGTAATACAACCGCCCTTCGCCAACAACCGGAAGCTTGTCAGTAAAGCGGAACTATAGTGCAAAGAATCCTTCAGCTCGCAGAGGAAGAAGACAAATAAATGCAAGGAAAAAGAGGTATCGCGTCAGCCAGTCCCCCCCAACTGGGCCAGTACTGCTGACAACCGGGCTTAAGTCCCGGGCCGTGTCGCCGGAGGCTTGATTGTCGGAAATCCCCACAAGCAAAGGGAAAAAGAGGGAGGGACATTTATGTGAGAAGGTACGTTTCGTCACTTCGTCCTGCGTACGCCGGTCTCGCATGCTATATGGGCGTAGTCGGGTTCTCCGAGATTGGCGGGCAAAATATTCGATCGAATGCAGATTGTTAAAGAAGTCGTGGCGGCGGTACTGGAGTTGTTGCATCCAGACAGGACATCTTTCTGAGTGCAGACGAATCGTACTTAGTAGGCCCAGATTTTCAGCTATCGCCGAGTAAGCTAATGTTCATTCGTAGACAAAGACAAAGGCTGCATCGAGTGATGTCATATATGGGTGGGACACTTACCAAAGAATCCCACGATCCTGTGCACAAGCTTATGCCATCGTTGCTGACGCCCAAGCAGCTGACCCTGTTCTCGTGGCCGACCAGAGACCCGACCTTCTCGCCTCGGGTAACGTCCCAAACCTGTATTGCTAATCAGTATGGCCGGCGCGATACATGAACGCTCCTAGGTGGCTGGAACCTCGTACCTTGCACTCGAAATCATCGTAGCCGGCGAACAGCAGTCGGCCGGAAACAGAGGTTGCAACAGATGTAATGCCGCAAAGAATGGACTCGGACTGGGAAAAGTTTAGTGAGCGGGGGGCAAGTATCAAAGATGCGGGAATTTTCCACTCACGCCATAAACGTTCAGTTCGCGGTCGGCGCGAATATCAAACAGCCGGCAAGTGGCGTCATCCGATCCGGTGACGAATGAGTGGCCATCGGGGAAGAACTGAATTGCGTTGATGTCCGATTCGTGGCCGGCAAAGGTCTGAACTGCCTTACCGGCGCGGATGTCCCACAGCTTGGCAAAAGCGTCGCACGCGCCAGAGATGAAGGTGTTTTGGTTGGTCGGATTCAGGCTAATACTCATGACGTCGCCGAGGTGGTCGGCAAACTCGGTAACCTTCTGGCCCGTCTCGATATCCCACTTCATGCAGGTCATGTCGCCGGAAGAGGTCAGGATGGCGCGGTCGTTGATGAATCGACAGCACGAGAGGTAGCCGGCGTGGCCAGAGAGCTCCCTGGCAACGCGCGTGGGGCCATCGCGCTGCTGGTTAAGGTTGTAGATGGAGCAGATGTTGTCGAGGCCACCGCAGGCAACAAAGTTACCGCTCGGGGCGTAGGCGCAGGTCATGACCCAGGAGGAGCGCAAGGGTATCGCGTGGACTTTGTTGGTGGTGTAGGCATCCCAAATGATGAGCTTGCCGTCCTGGGAGGCGGAAACGAGGTGTCTTCGGTCGGTGGACCAGTGCATGGCATAGATCTTAGCCAAGTGGCCCTTGAGCGTGCGTTTGGCCTTCATGAGCTGGTTTTTGGGGACAGGCTCATGCGCCTGCTGGGCAACGGCGCGGACTGCAACCGGGGGGAAACAGCACAGTCAGCATCGCGGAATGCTCGCATGAAGGGGTTGGGCTCAATTGGACACGTACGGGTGGTGTCGGACAGCTCGTCCTTCTTCCGCTTGATGCGGTCCTTGAGCGTCTCAGCCTCGCGACGCGCCTGCTGGATCCGCGCCTGCATGGCCTCGGGGGAAACATCGTTGGCGCCTTGCGAATTCATCGTGAGGGACGCTCGGCGGCAAGAGGAGAAGCGAGGGGACGAGACGAGGCAGCTCGGCGGCGAGGTCGGGGACGGAGGGAGAGGTGGCGGAGGCGGATGGGCCGAAAGGGAGCGTCGTTGGGTCGGGCGATGGAGATGGCAAGTTGAGTGTGGAGAGGCGGAGAAGGAGAGAAGAGAGGAGACGCAGCTCTCTCTGGTGGCTGGTGTGGTGGGAGCAGGCCGTGATTGATCGCTGGCCAATTTAGGGGGAGGAGGGGAGGGAATGCGGGCGGGCCAGGCTCGAGCTCCAGGGGCGGCTGCTCACTGTACAGGTACGAGCAGGTAGCTGGAGTCGGGTCAGGAGCTTGCGCGCACCTCAGCTTGGGAGGGCCCTCTTGTTATTAGGCGGATAGAAACTGGACCTGGGCTGATTTCTGGTGGGTGGGCAACGCGAGCATGGGATCCAGCAACCACGATGTAGGAAGAGCACGCAAGCTGCGTTGTATGTAGCGGGCGGGCAGCCTCGCCGCCGCCTATCTATGAGGTACCTATGCGGGCGTTCACTTTGGCAGAGAAGGCCAGCGATGCCGCGCAAATAATCAATGCCCAGCAAGTATTCCGTCAGAGACGAACGGGACAAGGGGTGAGGATCTACTGCTGGCGATTGCTGCCGGGGGATGGTGGGCTCTGGGATTGGCAAAGGTGGAGGCGCCCAGGAAATGATTGCCCGTCCTTGCTGGGGTTGGCGGCCCTCCACAGGCCGGACCAGTGTCGAATTGGGGCTGGTCGATGTACGAGTATGGCCCTGCTGGGGCTGGGGCGCCGCCTCCACGGCACCGCTAGCCAGCCAGCCTCTGCAGTCGCGCGATAGCGCAGTGTGCCTGACGGACATTGGGACGGGACAGTTTTGCCCGCTGGCGTCCACGGGCGTGGAAAGCCCATCGTCTACTACGAGTAGAAAGGTAAGGTAAGGCAAAGGTAAGGTACCTCGACGCCAATCCTGGCCTGCGTGACTCGAACGTCTTTGAAGCTGCAGCGCACAACGAATCCGAATTGATGAACATGGTGGGGCTACTAACACTCGTAAAAGCAATCGCTGCACACACGACTTGGTGCATATCCAGGAAGGCCGCCCGGCCTGCTCGCTCGACCGCAGGTTAGAACCTGTGACCTGCTGGGTTCAAGAAGAGCTCAGGTCCAGCGACCAGGCGCCACAGTGCGCGACTGCGCAGATGCCACCGGCCGGTCCCCTTGGGGCCTCAATCGCACTGTACATGAGTATAGCCGGCTCGGTGTACCGCAATCCAAAGGTCCCATCCTCGCAAATGCGCTCACCATCACTTTCCAAATAGTTGACTGCAAAGGCAAGCCTCTCCCGGTGGCTGCTGGGAACAGACGCTGGGTAAGTGGGTTGGTGGGGGCAGGTTCGAGCGGCCTGGATTCGTCTGAAGCTGAATTTCCACCTTCTGACTGACCATTGAGCGCACCTTGCGTCAACCTGGCCACAGCCATCCATGGTCATGGGGCTCTGCGCAGTCCACAGTGACCCATTCGATCTGAAGAGCTCCATCGAGGGAGCATTCGAAAACGGCTGCCGTTGAGTCGCTAACTGGTCCAGAGCCGCACAGTGCCAGTACGAGTATGTTGTTGTTCCATCCTGCGACGCTTGTTGAGAGCAAAGTACGAGTAGCACAGCATGCTGCTGCCCGCTGCTCGACGGGCTGCTGGATACTCCGCCTGTAATCAAAATGCTGACCCGCCTTGGTCACCATCAAATACGCCCGCAGGTCATTCATCAATACAGCAACGACGTTGGATAGTACCAGCGAGCCTGTCCTCGTACCCGTACGAGCAATAATACGTACCAAGTACTGGATCCGCCGAGCTGGACATCGACCGGCACAGCGTCAACTGCTCACTAATTAGCGGCGGACGGCGCGCAGCAGGTCGCTGAACCAACCAGCCGTTTCCCAGCCTTTGACCCCTTTAAGCTTCCTATAAACGTCAGTCACTGGCGGCTTCGATCGGCTATGCTCTGCGACGACAAAGCCCAGAGCGCCTCTCCTGCTCCACCTCCAGCTCTCGGTCACGACTCTACGAGTACTCGTAGGCTCCGGCTCAATACCGGCCGGGCTGCCATGAATTTGCAGGCTGGAAAGGAGACTAATTGCCACTCTGCATCACGGCCCACCATCTTGACGGAATCTGTCGCGGGCGTTTCGGCCCCTGCTCGGATTGATGGTGGTACGTCGAGCTTCTTAGCGCGTGGTTGCCCAGGCTGATGCCGGTTCCCGGCTGGACGCGTCTTACCAGTAATTACGGACGGGACCTACGGAGCATCACTATCGGGCTTCTCAGCTAATGCCCGAGGTCAGCTTGCTGTTGTACTCGTACTATTGGTACAACCGCCCCGAGAGAAGCAGATGCCTGCCCACAAGCCAATTTCGGACTTGCTCTCCAAGGATAGAGCTAGCGATCCTGTCCGCTGCGGGTCCATCTCGTTGGCTTCGCACTGTACCCACAAGTCGCTCCCGAATGGCTAGCAAGCAGACACCGCCGCGTCCCTGACCATGATGAGAGACCGTAGGCTCTCGCTGTCCTCGCCTGTGTACGCTTTGAAAAGAGGCCAAAGATAGGCTTGGCAGGTACGACGTGTAGGCAGTGAGGTGAGGAAAAACAGTGCTCACTTGATCACGAGGATTTCTCCTAGGACCTTTGCTGAAGCCTAACCGAGCTGGCCGCCGACAGGTTCGGATACGAGTACATGTCTCAAAGGCCACTCTACTCTACGAGTAGCGGAAGTGATCTGGCAAAGAGCACGAAGCCACACCCTCGTCATTTCTCTGAGCAGACTACAGATACAAGTTGACCCGGCCCCGGCTCGTGGACTCAAGTAGTAGTGTTGCAATGGCTGCGCCGCGGGCTGCGTGAGCCGCCGATAACTTCATTTGCTGGAGGCAATGGCAGAAATGCCCATTTACCTTACGTAGTACCCGTGGCGCCCTTGGCATAGCTTACCATCCGGGGTCAATCAGTGTGATTGGCGCAGGCAAGGCGTTGCCATTCTGCGCGCATGCAGTGCCGCTCTTGGATACTACCTTGTATGACATCCTGCAGGCAGGCGAACAACCTACCTGGTAGTAACGCAGAGGGGCTTTGCGATTGCCCAAGCTTGTACGGACTATGGGCGTGAAAATACAAAATCAGTTCCCTGTTGTGCTGCGCCGGCACCGCCGACTCCAGGTCCTTCCCAAACGCGGGCGGGGACACTAATCGTTGAAGTCACGCATGGCTCATGGACTGCCATTGATGAGTGTGGCGGCGATGGGACTGCGTCGACCAGACGGGACCTGGTCTGGCCAGTTCTCTGAGGATATAGTAGGTAACGGCTTCTCTTGAAGCGCGAGCACGGAATAACCCCATCCGCAGGATGATATCTTCGAGGCGCCACATGAAGTTTCATCTGTCCTCGCAGAAGCCGATTGATACATGCCGAGCCCTAATTCTACGATGCCGGATGCCAGAGCTGTCTAGGCAAGGGCAAAGCAGTATGACGTCAAATGGCGTCTATACCACATGCTCGCCCCGAGGTTTTGCGCCAACACTTGCAAGAGACGACAGGCTTCGCCATTGATTCAATTACCCAGCGGTCTATCACATCTACCAGGGCCCGAGCGAGTTTCTATGTCTTATTTGTCGTCTTCGATTTGTCATATCTCATCTTGCGCTGCGGCATTAGTGGCTCTTTGCCCAGTCCTTGAACCATGCCAGTGCCTCTGGGTTCGCAACGCTTGCATTGGTTTTGACGTCTGTGCCAGAAAGAATCTGCTTCACGGCAACCTCGATCCTAGAAATTCCTCGTTAGCATGATGACGTCTCTCACAAGAGAGCTGGTGCCAAGCTTACTTCTTGCCGTTGCCGGTCTTGGGAATTCCGCCTCCGCACTCTTCTACGACGCCGGGAACGTGTCTAGGGCTCAGCTCGCTGCGTATTTTGGCCTTGATCTGGGCCTTGAGCTCTTCGCTGAAAGTCTTGCCCTCAGCCATGACGACGAAGAGACAGACGGTCTCGTCCATGTCTGTCGCCCTGCGCCGCCCTACGCAAACCGCGTCTTCTACCTCTGACGCGAAGAAGCGTGTGAGGATGTTGTAAATCTCTGCCGACCCGAAACGCACGCCGGCCGGTTTTAGGACACCATCAGACCTGCCGAGCATGACGAGGCTCCCGGTTGCGGCATCTGGAATCTTGACAAAGTCTCCGTGGTGCCAGACCGCCCCGTTGACCCCACAGACGTCACTGAACCGCTCAAAGTACGCCGCCTGGTACTTGGTGTCGCCATTGGCGCCGAAGAAAGTGAGAGGCTGGCAAGGGAAAGGCTTGACGCAGACCAAGTCTCCTGGCTCGCCGGCCGGGACCTCCTCTCCGGAGATCGAATCCACCACGCGGATGTCCATGCCGAGACCGGCACACTGGATCTCGCCAGTGAAGACGGGAAGCAACGGGCAAGGGGCTCCGAAGAGCGAGATGATGTCTGTGCCACCGGTGATGGATGCAAGGTTGACGTGCTTGGGAAACGCCTCGTACACGAATTTGAAGGTGGAGGGAGGCAATGGTGATGCGGTGGAATAGATGGCTTGCAAACGCGACAGATCAATGTCGGCTTCCTGAACAGGGCGGATATTATTCGCCTCCAGGGCCGTCAGGTAAGCTGCAGAGGTGCCGAAATGGGTAATCCCAAGGTCGGAGAGGACCCGAGGCAGGGACAGATAAGAGTTGGGTCGGAATGGCGATCCCGAGTAGAGGACGAGAGTAGCGCCCGCGGCCAGAGCGCCAATGCTCCAATGCCACATCATCCAGGATGTGGTGGTGTAGTAGAGCATGCGAGAGGTTGACGAGAGTGAGCAGTGGAGCACATGCTCTTTCTTGTGCTGCAGCAAGGTACCAAGGGCAGTGTGCACAATGGCCTTGGGCAGGCCTGTGGTGCCGCTAGAGTAGAGGATGTAGAGGGGATGAGAAGGGGGAAGCTGCTCAAACTTGAGAGGCTCGGAGGAGGCGCCGCTCAAGAAAGAGGCATAATCGAGGGCCTTGACGCCTTGCGACTCGAGATCAGAGATGCCAAGGTCGCTCTTGATGTTGTTGATGACGACAACAGCCTCCAGGCCGCCCTCTTTGAGCTTGGACACGATCTCGGTGGTCTTGGCAGTGCTGGACCATTCCTTGCCATTGTAGACCGTACCATTGTCGGCAAACAGCACCTTCGGGCCAATCTGACACAGCCGGTCCAGGACAGCCGAAACGCCATTATCCGGGCTGATGCCTGTCCATATGGCACCCACGGAGGCGGCGCCGAGCATTGCGACGAGGGCTTCGACATGGTTGGAGACGTAGCCGGCAACGACATCGCCGGGGCGGAGGCCGGCGGCACGGAGGGCGTTACCGCACCGGCGGACGGCCTCGCGTAGCTCGGCCCAAGACGTCGAGCGCAGGTCACCAGGGAGCTCGGTGGTGGTGATGACAGCGGCAGCAGAAGGCTTAATGGGCGTCGAGGTGGGCGGGTACAGGAGGTTCTCGGCAAAGTTCAGTCGTGCGGCAGAGAAGAAGTCGGGGCGAGGGTACATTGAGGCATTGGAAGCGAGAGCCTGTCAAGAGTAGAGTGTAAGCCCATCGTGCACCCCGAGCAGTGTAAGTATACGCTATGGCATGTGTCGCGGGCACACATCGTATCTTCAGGAAACACACGCTTCGGCGACGAGAGGCGCCTGATATTGGGGCATGATTCATCCCGGAGGGCACGCACCTTCTCAGCCTTGGTGGAGGCAACAATGCCGACAAAGTCCCAGACGTCCTCCCAGAAGGGCGACACGTTGTCCACAGACCACTTGAACAGGCCAGGGTATCCATCCAACGCCAGTCCGTGCTTCTTATTGACGCTCTGGAGAAACTGCCACATGGGCGTCGATGCAGGGCTTGGATGCCGCCATAGCTCCTCCGAGGCACGGGGGCCGTTGACGAGCTCGCCCATTGTAACGTTTGGTCACGTTCCGAGGCCGTGTTGTAGAGGAGGTGGGCGTAAGCGTGGCGGGGGAGGGGCAGGCCGGCGAGACGATAGCCGCGATACCTTGCTTGCCCAACTGTGAAAGGATAGCCTCTGCGTACTAAGGTGAAATCGGAATCGGAATGGAATTGCCTACAGGCCCATAATGCGCATCAGAGGAGCCAGAGGTTGATGAAGGGAGTTGCGGTGGATTGAGGTACGCGATCACTCTGCACGGCAAGGAAGAAATGTTGGGGATGGAATGTGTCAGTCAAATTCCGAAAGTGCGGCTACTATCTCGGGTTGCCCGTCCTGGCCCGTTGCAACCCGGCATGAGACAGGCTGGACCGAGAATAAGGGTCCATATTGGTGTGGCTCTGCGGGATGTGGCCGTTGAAGGCTGGCGATTTGCCAGTCTCAACAAAGAATTGGATCCTCGGCCCTGGATCGACGGTGCTATCCCCCTTTGGGAACCACGGTGTCGTTGGCGAGCCGTCAAAAGTCTGAGATGCCGGAGTCCCTGGCTGGACAATGCTGCGGTTCTGCATTGGCTGTCGTCGTAACTTGCAACTTTGCATGTGTGGAATATTTCACGCCCAGCTTGGGTATACCCTAACTCCCCAGCCCAAGATGACAGAGGCTACGTCGACAAAGCACCCTGAGCTCCTCTGAGTCGTGGAAAGCACGCTGCGCAATTCTGGGCTTTCCGTAAAGCGCCATATGCCACCCAGCTCCAGTTGGATGGTAGGTGGATGGAGTTGGTTGAGTATTTAGTTAGGGGCAATGACAGGTTCGACGACGACGGGAAGCATACCTGCGTGCTGAGATGAGGAGGTACAGAGGCTAGACATCGCTCGTTCCTGCGAGGTCTTCAATCACCCTGGATAGAGCATCAATATAGTCCTCCATGCCAACGTCTACATTGGAGACAAGGTCGAGGCTCAACGCTCCAACGATCCGACAAACCCGGCGCCAGTACCTCGTAGAGCGGAACAAATGAAGACGCTCGCGTCACTGCACGGCATGCTAAGATGGCGGCGCTAAGAACGGAGTACATACGAGGGGACTGGAAGGACGGGAGGAGGGTAGTCGCCGGCGGCGCCGGGTGTCGAAGTTGTTGTTTGAGGTGGTGGTGAAGGTATCTTGTTGGGTTTTCAAGAGAGTCGAAGGACCTGACCTGACTGGCTTGCAAAAAGATGTAAAGATGCTGACCAACAAATACCGAGGATCCTAGGCCGTAGACCGTCACTGGGGTGCTCAGTACCAAGGTGCGACAAACTTTATCATGTCTGAGCATCCTGCAAGACCGCAGAACTGGCGAAAATGGCAATATACATGAGCGGTTCACCAAAAAGATGCGTACTAAGCAATTGGTCCTGTGGTGTGCCGTCAGAATGCGGGGGAACGGAGGCAGTTTGCGTTGGCGCTGTGATATCACAGCGTTGGATGGATGCACGACGCCGGATGCATTCTCATGCGGCCCGCTGGACGGGGACGAGCGGAGCAGACGGGTCTCCTGAACACCGTGACGTGACAGCTGCAAGGGGCGCGCGAGCAAGCGTCCGAAACCCCCTGCCTGGTCTGGGTGACCGTCTCCTGTCTCGCGTGCTGGGGCGGCTCTAATGGCACGATGGCACGGTCGATGTCGGATGGAGTCTCGCAACTGGAGTCGTACCCCGGGCTCCCCATCGGCCTGCCAGAGCCGCGATGGGCGGGATCGAAAGATCGGAATCCCGGACATGCCATGACCAGTCTCGAGCCGTTAGGTTCATAGCTCCGGTCCATCCGGAGGGCGAGAAAAAGCGAGACCTGCCAAGCAAGGCAAGACGCAGAAGCTTTTCCTCTCAAAATTGCGGGTGGAGCCCGCCTGTCCCGTGATGGAGCTAAATCATGTGCTGGTACCGGCCTCGCTGGAGACTGCGCAACGAGTACCGAGGCGGGCCCACAAGCCCCCTAGAAAGGCTTTGCCGCCGCAGCAGCGTGATCGTACGGGGGCTGGTCCGGCCGACGTGCAGTACGAGCGAGTACCTTACCTAGCCTAGGTAGCCTTTCGCGTGAGCGCGCGCGCCAGTTTTTAGCCCCTGGAGGCGAGCACGCCAGCCCGCCTTCATCTCAATTCCCTCGACTCCATCCCGCGTCCTCGGATCCAGAAAAACTTGGTCCTGCTTTCTTCCTGCCGCACCCTGTGGAAGCTGACAGCCATCTCTCCTTCGTGCTCCCTCGCCCTCGTTGCTGCGAGCACGATCTTCTTTTGGCTTTCAACCTTCACCGGGGACGGCCTTCGACCTCGCCCCCTGCTTTCTGCGCTGCGTTGCCTGCCGTGCGAGTACGAGCGCGCCAGGCACCAAGCCTACCTCACCTAGGTACCCCTTACCAGTGACACACAACCACCGCCTCCTCCGCTCCCACCGCCATTACCATCGCGACTGTTGCATTTCCTGGCACGCGTCTTGAAGGCCTGCCTGCATTGAATTGAATCGATCTAAGTTTGCCACAGATCATTGGTAAGTCAATTTCCTCACCCTAGCGGAAGCCGTCTCCCCAGCGGTCATCGGCACCCGCCACGCCCGCCCACAGGCCCCAGTCGAGCGGTTGGGGCCTCGCTGCTGCGGCTCCTCGTCGCCCCTGTGCCTCGCAATCCGAGTCGTCAGCACACGATGAGCTTTGGTGGTACTTCACATCTCGCGCAACACACCTCTGTTGTGGCGGCGCACTCGTCGATAGCCTGCCCTGGCAGATCGCCTTCTTCCTATCCACTTCGCTGACCTCCTCGCGACGTGCAGAAATCGAATCATCGCCATCGCATACCGGCACCTCGCGTCCCTTTGAAGCCGTTCATCGCATCCTCACTTTACAGGCAGCCAGCCAGCTCCCTCGATCAAGTCCAGCTTCTCGTCTACTCTTACGACAGCTCGGAGACATGCCCCGTAGACTGGCAAACCCCTTCTCGACCTCTTCCGCCATGCCCCAGTCCGAAAAGACGGGCGAGAGACGTCCCTCCACCTCCAAGGGCAACCGCCTCTCCCACTTTTTCTCCTCCAATCCCAAATCCAAGGAGCACACGACGGCCCAGCAGGCGCTACTCGCCATGCAACAACAGGCCCCCGCCGCCTCCTCTGGCATCACGCCTTCGTCCGTCTCGCTGCCGACCATCTCCCTCTCCACGGCTGTCGCCGGCGACCATAACAATGTTGAGCCGTCCACCACAACCCTGTTTCAACCCCAGTCTGCCGAGGAGACGAACCGCCGAAGGCGAGCCGATGCACAGTTCGGTCCTCTTGTCCACCCTAGCCATGTCTATGTCAGCAAGTCCCATGGCAAGCCTTTAGCAGCACCCGTCGAGGACGAGCCTCCGTACTACTACCTGTTCACCACCTACATCAGTTACCTGCTGCTCATCCTTCTCGGCCACATCCGTGATTTCTTCGGCAAGAGATTTGGCAACAAGAAGCACTACGCCTCCCTCATGGTCCAGAATGGATATGCCCCGCTCAATGACGACTTTGACAGCTTCTACACCAGGAGACTGAAGATGAGGCTTGATGACTGTTTCGCTCGCACCACCATTGGCGTTCCGGGACGGTTCATTACCCTGCTGGATCGAAAGTCGGACGACTTTAATCGCACCTATCAATACACCGGCACCCACACGGAGACGCTCAACATGAGCTCGTATAATTACCTGGGCTTTGCCCAATCCGAGGGCCCCTGTGCTGACGCTGTCGAGGAGTGTGTCAAGCGCTATGGCGTCAGCTTCTGCAGCCCGCGGGCCGATGCCGGCACGTCGGACCTTGCCATCGAAGTCGAGCGCGAGATTGCTTCCTTTGTCGGCAAGCCCGATGCCATGATCTTCTCCATGGGTTATGTCACCAACGCGAGTTCTTTCCCGGCTCTCGCCTCCAAAGGCTGTCTTATTATCTCCGACGAGCTGAACCACGCCTCTATCCGGATCGGTGCCCGCCTCTCTGGGGCCGTCATCCAGTCCTTCAAGCATAATGACATGTGCGACCTGGAGCGCGTCCTCCGCGAGGCTATTTCGCAGGGCCAGCCTCGCACCCATCGTCCCTGGAAGAAGATTCTCGTTGTCGTCGAGGGCTTGTACTCCATGGAGGGTACCATGTGCGACCTGCCTGGAATCCTGGCCCTGAAGCACAAGTACAAGTTCTATCTTTTCGTCGACGAGGCTCACTCCATCGGCGCCCTGGGACCCCGTGGGCGAGGTGTTTGCGACTACTTCGGCATTGACCCTTCAGAAGTGGACATTCTCATGGGAACCTTGACCAAGTCTTTCGGTGCCAATGGTGGCTACATTGCTGCTGACAAGTGCATCATCGACAAGTTGAGGGCCACCAATGCCTCCACACAGCTCGGCGAGTCTCCCGTTCCCAGTGTCCTCATGCAGATCTTGGCCTCCCTGAAGCTCATCACCGGCGAGCTGTGCCCTGGCCAGGGCGAGGAGCGCCTACAGCGAATTGCCTTCAACTCTCGCTATCTCCGCCTGGGCCTCAAGCGCATCGGCTGCATCGTGTACGGTCACGATGACTCGCCTATTATTCCCGTCCTGCTCTACCACCCCGGCAAGATGCCGGCGTTCAGTCGCGAGATGCTCAAGCGCAAGATCTCGGTCGTCGTGGTCGGATATCCCGCCACGCCCCTCATTAGCTCTCGGGCGCGCTTTTGCATCTCAGCGGCGCACAACAAGGACGACTTGGACAGGCTGCTGGCAGCGTGTGACGAGGTGGCGGATATTTTGCAGCTTAAGTTCTCGACCGGCGTGGCTGGTGGCCTTGATCCCCTTCCTGCCGACGTTGCCCCCGAAGATGAGGACGAGTGGAGGAAGGCCAATGGCATTCCTATCAAGCCGCCTCGATGGGAGGTTGAGGATATTATCCGACGAGGCGCCCGGGACGCCAAGCTTCCCTTGCGGTGAAGCCACTTGTCAGATGCCAAATCAGTTACGAGATGTTGTTTCAGTGGCACACAATAAGCATGAAAACGGAAATCGGGTGGGTGTTTGGGGCGCATCTGAAATAGACCATTGGTCCTGTGAAGGTCACGAACGTTCAGCATCTTGTTCTTTCACTTCTTTGTTCTATTCTTGAACCCGTTTGCGCTGGCAGGCGGGCGGCTTATCGGGTCACACTCAACGCTTAATCACATATAATCTGTACTGTATCAACCTTAGTACTGATGCCCACCCTGGGGCTGGAAAGCTTGTGTCTTGAAGCCATGGCGGCGTGCCTAAGAACCTCGGGAAAGCGAAATTCAGCAGCTGCTGCAGCAGCTTTCTGCAAGCTTTACCTTACCTATGAGAAGTGGGCGGCGGTCGAAGGCTCCAAGGGTTGGTGGTACGGACAAGTTAATGACAAGAAGGCATTGTATATATCGCCATAAGAAGGGCAGACAAGCCAAGAGACTAATGAAGTTGAAGAACAATTGCTGCCAAACATGCCCGTAACGTAGAGCGAATGCTATCGACCAACTTTGACATTGGATGAGAATGGGGGCACCACGCCAATGGAAGCAACCTACCTAGACGGGATAGCAGACCTACGGGTGTTCAGATGTGCCACGGCTTGGCTGAGACGAACACGTGCGCGCCAGAGGCGCCCCTGGCGTTTACACACCATTGGGCATGCTGAGACATTGTAGATACATAGCTGGGAATGAAGCCATCTCACGACGTTTGGCGCACCTGTAGAGAGGGCTAAGAAAAAGTGCGGTAATAATGGCGTGCGGTGATGGCAGCGGCGCCGGTGACTGCCAGCAGGTGATTGGAACTCACTGGGCTGACCGTGTTATTCTAGCGCCGTTCAAGGAGCTTCTGTCAGGATCTTGCAGCAGCACAAAGGAGAGGGTATTCGTCGTGGGAAAGTAGACCGAGAAGTGGACCTGAAACACAGACACGAGCGTAGACTTGAGGCTACGGTCCATGCGAGCAGACGATGTTTCATGGGAACAGAACACGAACAGCGACGAGGATGGGGGCGAATGGATGAGCTCCTGCAAGGGGTGGAGTGCCGGGAACCAACCGACCTCTGCTGGGTAATGATGGTGCCAACTACCAACACCGTCGGCTGCTGGCACGACAGCGCACCGATTGGCAATGCCGACATGGATGACGGCTTGAGTAGTCGTCTGCCGGGCGAACTGCAGAGGGGTGCGGAAGGGAACGACAGGCGAGAACGGATATCATGCCTGCGATATGCACAGTAGATCGCCTATCCTAGCCTGGTACCTGAGCTGGGCCATTTTGGTCTCAGGCGCACACGCCTTTTGCTGAACGAAGGGGCGGCTCAGCGGCTGGAGTGCTGGGGGTACATGGGGGAGTCAGCTGTTTGGCAGACCTGAGACTGACGTGACGGGCTGACTGGGAATACTGGAGAGGAATAACGGAGTAACAACGAAAACGGTTTGGACGTAACTCCAATTCACCTTGGGCTGCCGACGATGTGGATAGCTGAGGTGACAATGAACATCTTGACAGTCACCAGCGATTTTTCTCAACAAGACCTCATGTTCCGTACCACGACTCGTAGAAGCATGGCAGCTTGATGGAGATATACCATGTAATAGCCTTTTACACGAACGAGCTCAGTTGGCTGCACCTTGACGGATCATCCTACGGCTAGTGCTTGCAACTGCGTACGAGGTAAGGTCCACAGTCTTCGTCTCAAGCGGTGGATGCTCGTTTTGCATGGAGCCGCTGGCTGCGACGCTATGTTGGATGATTGAAGTGACGGATGGGTTAATGCCTAAGGTAGGTAAGATGGTAAGGTACACCGCTGTTAGGTATCTGGCCTGGGGGCTTCAGGGGATCACGCGAGACTCGCTGAGCCTTGACACCAGGCCTCCTCGTTGCTATTGGCCTGCTGGTAGACAGACCTACCTGGCAGGCGATCAGCTGCGAGACAGGAGGACGGGCAGCGGGCGAAGCAATTAGCAAACTAGAAGACCCGACTTTGAGAATGCCGTCGTGGTGCCATTGAAGTGCTGCTGAAGCACACACTGTTGGAATGCTGAGGTGCTGGTGGCCCCAAACAGATGCATGGATATTATCGCCCAATCTAATCCACTGGAACCTAGGCTAGGCCAACCAATCCTCGCCAACGCCGTCGCCTGCCCCTCCTCCAACAGGCAACCTTGCCTTCTTCATCAACTGGCCGTGCATCGACAAACGCGGACGGACCACAACCACGACGACGCCTGGGGCGGCTCGCAGCACAACCACTTCCTCGACTGCTTCTCCTGCTGCAGCTTCAGTCCCGGGTTGCGACACCTGCACTCGCCGACAACCGTCCTCCCAAGTTCCCGAGTCGCCCGCTGTCCGCGCCAGCTAGCCTCTCCCGTTGACTGCCTGCCCCGTCCCCTGAGCAGCAGCAGCAGCAGCCCGCCACCTGCGGAACACCTCTTCGCCGCCCCTCGAAGAATCGAGCACACAGGCACCTGGGAGAGGCGTCGCTGCAGCCGCGTTGGTCAAGATGATGAGCTTCGATGGAGGCACGGCTTACGCCGAGTCGGATGCCGACGACGAGTACGAGCGAAGCATTGGCGACAGGTCGCCGGTCGGCGACTCGGAGGCCTCGCCAATTGACTCGGAACTCTCAACATCGGCAGAGCATACCCCGACGACGTATGGCCACCGCAGCAGTGCCGACAGGCTGCCCGAGACGATCATTACCGAGTGGACGGCCGACGAGTGTGCCGACTTCATCAGCACCATCGGTCTGTCGCAGTATGCTGATCAATTCCTTGGTGCGTTGCACATCTGACACACGACACCCACCGGCTTTGCTTTTTTTTTTTTGTCGATGATTGATGGCTGACCATATTGTTTGACTGCAGAAAACGAAATTGTCGGCGAGGCGCTGGTCGCGCTGCTGCACGACGACCTCAAAAGCATGGGCATTGCGAGTGTGGGTCATCGACTGACCATCCTCAAGAGCGTCTACAACGTCAAAAAGGCGCAAGATGTGCCCCTCGAGAGCGACCACTACATGCCATTGTGTAAGCCCTCCACAGCTACTGTTTGCATGCTTTAAAGGCAGCTTGACTGATGAGTTGGCATTTCAACACCTACAGCTGCGGACGCCGAAGCACAGTACGCCACCGCGACATTGAAGGACATCAAGCACCTTGTCGAGCAGCTACGGCTGAGAGATGAACGGATGAGCTTGCTGGAGCAGGATCTGCGGCGGATGACGGACGACTGTCGGCGCCTCAGAGAAGACATGCTCCCAGCACTGCGGCTCGTGAAGGATGCGCAACAGCCGCTGCCTAACCTGAGCGGCGGCACAGCGTACACATTCGAACCCACCCTTTCACCGCCTGCTCCGACGCCACCCCCTGGCCAAGGCCCGGGGCCCGGAGTCATGCGATCATATTCGCAGAGGAAGATCTTGATTGGAGCGACAACCAAGGGGAGCTCGCCCACACAACCGACGCACGAGAGATCGATAGAACAGACTTTGGACCCGGCTAGTGCGGCGGAACGAGCTGTATTGTCATCATCACACCTTGCGGCCATGAACGGCTCCGGTCAGAATACGGGGTCTGCATATCCCTCGCCAAACATACCCTCTCCAACATCGCCACAAAATCACATGAGCGGTACGACGCTGGCTTCCCGGTCATACCGCGGCGACACATCTACACCGTCCAACAGGACGACCTTGAACGAGAGCGATCACACGATGTATAGCTCGCGTGAGAAGGGAGCCGGCGGGCCTCCGCCTCGACGACGAGAGACACCCGTCCCCGACACCCCCAACACCAGCAACAGCAACGCATCAGTCGAGATATTCAAATCATTCCGCGTCAGCATGGACGATCCATGTCACAAAGTGCTCCCAGCCGCGCTCAAAAAGTATCAAATAAACGCTCCGTGGGACCAATATGCGTTGTACATTGTCTATGGAGACCAAGAGCGTTGTCTGGGCATGGAGGAGAAGCCTTTGATCTTGTTTAAGCAGCTTGACAAGGAAGGCAAGAAGCCCATGTTCATGCTTCGTAAGACGAATAGCGCTCAGGTAGACGGCGATCCGGGCAGCGCGGGTATGGGTGGCGCTGCGAGGGGTGCGTCGACGGGTTACGATCCGCCCGGAGGCATTATATGAGCCAACACTCTCGACCGAGAGCTCAAGCCTAGAGTCGCGATGGCCTACTCCTCGACGACTTATGTTCTGGCACTTGAGGCGAAGCAAAGTTCGCAACCGAGGCAAAGCAGAGACCTGGACATCTGCTGTCCATTGCTACAGTAAGGCGCCGAAGATGTTGCGTGGCACGGTCGGAGCCATGACGTGATGAGGGACTGATAAAGTGCGGCACCGGTGAATACGATTGCTCCTTTATCTTTGACGCTATTTGTGACGTGTCTGGAGCTATGTCCCAGGGATTTTTCTGAAAAGGATGTGTTGTCATCGAGCGAGACATGTATTTTATACTGGAAAAGAGGAACCGGCATTTGTTTGACCATGCGGGAATCGACTTCTCGACCATGCACCAGCAAGGAACCATCGGCTTGGGATTGTCTCGCTCGAACTTTGCCTCGTATTTGACGATTGTCTACTGTGCTTTTCCTGGTGAGGATCGCCTTGCTTGCTGCCTGATGCTGTCCGATGTGTTCACTCTCATGGCTTCGAATTCGTTGTCAAGACTCATTATAGAGCATTGCTCATATCCACTGGGGCCAGAAGTGCCATCATTGACTTCCTCTCACACACCACGTCCACCCCTCCGGAGCCTTCTCCTTGTACGCAGCTTCCAAGTCGGCCAGGAACCCCACGAGCGCCTCCCACGGCACGCCCCTCCGCATGCCCGTCTCGTCGTCCCAGCTTGAGTGCACACCGACGAGACGTCCCGTGCGGCGTTCGACAAGTGGCGCGCCGCTGTGACCCCAGTATGTCCAGCAGGTGTGCATGAGAACGCCGATCTCGGCGTTGTCCTGTGGATCATGCTGTCGGTCCGGCGCGAGGCCACGGAAGGTGCCGGCGCTGAGGGTGAGCGTATCGTAGCCCGTCTGTGTGCCGGGGATGGTTGACTCAAGGTCCGACGCCGCGGGGTGGCCGATGCAAACGAGGCGGCTGCCGAGCCGGGGCGCATCGGCAGCAAGTGCAATGTATGGGAAGGGTGATACAGAGGATGACGAAGATACGTGTGTGATGAGAAGGACGGCGATATCGCGGTGGGGATCCCAGGCGAGAGCGCGAGCGGCAACCAAGGCGCCCGAGGCAAACATCAGCCAATGCGTCATATGCCAGTCAAGATCGTCGGCAGACTCGGCGACGCAGTGTGCGCAAGTGAGAAGGACGCCATTCGGGGAGATGCAGACTGCCGTGCCGGCCTCGTGCTGGGCGAAGACAAGGGTTGCGTCTACGGGAGTAGAGCCGTAGCGAGGAACGTCAGCAGGTACAGCAACGGAGTGTCTTTGTAGCCAAATGCGCTTCTTGGCAAGTGTGCGGTGGTCCTCGAGGGAAAGTTGTGTGGTTGACTGGCTCGGTTTGCGTGGGAGGGAGCTGATCGGTTTTGCGAGGTGTAGGAGAGGAGAAGGCAGGAGGACCGTTCCAGTCCTGGTGAAAAGGTGTTGGCGGTCGTCGCCGTCGTCGTCTTGCGTGAGGTCGATGACTTTGGACAAGGGGGAAGACATTATCACCTGTCCTGGACGGTGGCCAAGGACGATGGAATGGACATCGTGAGTGCCATTGCAGCGAGGTTCATGTATGCCGGACCGGACGCCTGGTGAGGCTGACAACGGGATCCACGTGGCTGCCTAGTCCGTAATCTCGTGAAGATCTGGATAGGTCTAGCGGAACACATTCTGGTGTTGTCACGTAGAGCTATTGCCATGCCGTAGTCCTGGGGGATATCGAATAGCTCGTTCATCTATCGTGTTAGTGAGCGTGAGTGCAAGTAAGTGCCACTGGAAGAGTGCTTAGATGAGGATCTTTCCCACTAAAAACAAATGCTCTGGACGTTGTACGTCGTGTGAACATTTTTTCTTGAGTAAGACTTGAGCGCGTCGTCAGAAAAGGGGTTACCAGCTTTGCGTGATTGTTTAAAGTGAAGTCGGTTTTGTCGTTGGGAGTTGCGCAGACCTGCGGTGATGGGTGGGTAGTCATTCCAGGACTGCTTCCTCGCGGGGGTGGGGAGCGCCACACGTACAGTGGGTTCAGGTACCATACAATTCCCCGAAGCACTTTCGCGTCAAGCGACCCACAACAACATCATCATCATTGAATTGCAGCCCTCCAGCCTACATCGCTATTGCGGCCGCGCCCATGGCTTTGAATCCACGAAAGAAAAACTACAGCCCTCACAAAAGAACCAGGGTTATTATGCTACACGAATCGGGTATGCCGCTGCGTGAAATTGGGCTCAAAGAAGGCATCCCTTTCGGATCCATACCCGGCATCGTATCGCGCTACCAAAACCAAAAGAGCGCGAAAGACCTTCCGCGCTCCGGGCGGCCGCGCATTCTGTCGGACCGCGATAAAAGAAAGGTTTCTCGGCTTATTAGCCTCGACCCTTTCATCTCGATTAACCAGCTTCTCCAACAGACTCAAATTGCTTGCTCGCCCACGACTCTGACGCGTTAGCACGATTCGGGCATCCAACATAAGCGGGTTCCACGGCAGCCAAAGGCAAAGTCGGTACCTGACTTGGCCCAGCTCCCTGCTGTCACAACGAAGCAACACGACGCCGTTGGTGCAAGGCACCCAGTGCTTTGGAAGCGTGCAGCAGGAGCAGCGTCGGCGTCGGCGAGCAGAGATGATACAATAGGCACAGCTGCCAGACAGAAGCGTACGAGAGCGGCCGTGGCTTGAGACGCGCCTGGCTTGAGACGCGCCTGGCACAACGACTACAAAACGATGACCGGCCGGTCAGACTGAAGTCGACCGATTTTACGAGACATGATGGGAATGGCATATGATTGTGTTCTCTTCGTTTGGCGCTGTGGGGACGTAGGGATAGCTGAGGCTGGCGTTTGTTCGATACGGTTTAGTGTGATCACTGCAATTGATCGGGCACCACTCCGAAGGGCTTATATTCAGCAGCATTGGCTAAATGACGTCCCCAATCGCAGCTCACATAACGTGACGGTTTGTTTACCTATCGAGCGTTTGGGGTGTTGGGGAGTCTCCAAGTTACAGCCTCGGACGACGCGCACGCAGACTCGTCAGGCGTTTCTGCTGCTCCCGAGTCTCCCTCCACCCTGCGCCGACAGCATAAAGCGCCCAGCCTCACGACTCGGACCACCACTCTGGACGTTCCTGGGGTGGGTTCTTGAGACCCACGGACGGCCTCCTAGTCGCAGCCCTTTAGGTACGTACGCTAGGCTAGGCACGTAACCTCTGAGCGTCTCAGCAGTCAGCGCCCAGCCGTGAAGGGGGCGCAGCCTCAGGCGGCTCATGACGTGGGGATCCAGCAGCCGCGCAAGTCTAGCCCCTCAGTCATTTGTTTCTATGTTTATCATACGAGTAGTAGTAGTGATATTTAATTCCTTGGGCTGCCTCTCTTCTCTGGGAAGGCTATTACCCCACGTATGTCGTCCGCCAAGCCTGCTGGTTCCACGTGCGGCTGCATCCCATGATAATCATCAATCGCGTGACTCCCTGAGCTGTTGCTGAAGATTGGAACGGACGGCGGGCCTGCTGACGCCTACGCGACGAACAATCCCGCCCCTTGTTGCCTTTGAAACCTTGCGTTGCTCACCATCATTCAAACGTTTGCCATAGAGTTCAAGCAACTAGGCGTCGGCAGCCCATCCCATTCGTGGCCGCTCGCCCATCATGCTCGACGAGAACCTCCCGACCTACCGTCTGCAGCTCTCCTCCGACAACCCGCTCCATACGCTCCTCTTCTTCACCCACAACGGCTCCGAGCCCTCGGCCGAGTACCTCCTGAAGCGGCCCGACCAGACCAGCGCTAGGAACCAGTACGCGCTGGGCCTACTCGATGTGCACCACCCTTCCGTCGTCTACGCAGAGGTCCTTGTGAAGCCCGAATGGACGCAGCCCACGCTGTCGGCCGCCGAAGTGCGCGCCAGCGGCTCGACCTCGCCTGTCCCGCTCACGCCAGACTCATTCACAATATCACTTTACAACCCGGACCAGGCCGTCGTGGTCAGGCACCGGCCGGGGAGCTGGAATAAGACAGAGGCGTGGGAGCTCGAGGTTCCCGAGCGCAGCTTCAAGCTCCCAAGCGCGAGCCGCATCGACCAAGACAGCGGTGACGCGCCGCTGTTGGACCTGACACCCAAGGTCGTCTTTCGTTGGAAGCGCGATGGCAGGCTGAGCAAGGACATGACGTGCTACATGTCGGGGCGGAGCGTGGCCGGCAAGAAGAGCAAGGAGCCCGACATAACAGTGGCCATGTTCCGTGCGGGGAAGAACGAGGGCACCGTGACGATATACGAGCCCAATATGGCGCGCGTCGACGTCGAGGACCGCAAGGGTCTCGAGGTGTCATTCATCCTGAGCGCGGAGGTGATTAGAGACTTGTACCTCGTTCCGCGGCAGGATCCGTTCAACGCCGCAGCTGGGTCCATCCAGACGCACGTGAAAGGTCCGAGGAAAAACTCGAACCCGCGGCCGGCGGCTTCATCGACGTCGCAAATGGCTTTTGTATCCGGGGCTCTGGGTGACATGCCGCATGCGCCGCCTCCCGTGTCCAGCTCACCGCCTGGGAGAGATCCTCGGCAACAGGCTGGAATTGACGCCGAAACAAAGAGGCTTCAGGCCATGGTCGCCGAGGAGAACCGCAAAGCTCGCGAGAGGGAAAAGCGAGACCTGGAGGAGCAGAAGCGCATCAAGAAGATGCTCGAGCAGGAGGACAGGGAGCGGCAGAAGCGCGAAGCCGAGATCGAAAAGGAGACGGAGCGGCTGCGTAAGGAATACGGCGTGCAGGCACCCAACGCGAGCCACTCATCGCCCCCCTTGCCCCCGAGGCACAACCCGCAACAAGGCCAGCAGCAACGGTACCCTCCCGGCGGCGGCTGGTACGGCGCGGCGGGTGGGCCCTCGCCGCCGCCGCCGCAGCTCCCGCGGCCGAACAGTGTGGGGCCGCGGCCGGAGCAGAATGTCGGCGGGCAAAGGAAGACGTCCAACCCGCTGGGCATGTTCATGCAGGGGCCTTACGGAGGGCCCGCGGGGTCGAGCGCCAGCGGGTTTTTTCACCGGCCGGAGGAGGACAAGCAGAAGAAGATGCAGAAGAAGCGTAGCGTGCATTTTTGAGGAGCCTGGGGTTCCGCTCTGTGTGAAGCACACGATGATTAGGAGGTTGGATGGTTCTCAAGGCGTTGCCTCAGGTTTGGGAATGGAAACTGGCAAGTGGGAGCATTCGTGTGGCGGAACGGGCTGGGGCGTGAACGTCTTGTCACAGGCACAATGATATATCATGATCTCATGAAGTGAATCTATATAGAATTCTTCCAGGTCGCTGGCCGATTGCATCTGAGCTCTGACCGTGCAGTTCCGTCACGAAAGTACCCTCTCACAGCCATCAGAAGAGCAGTTTGTTGCCATCTTGCGTGAATGGAAGGGTAAACGAGATGCTTGCAGTTTTACGTGGCTCATCAATTTCAAGACCGACTGTCTGGCTAGCCTTCTGACAGAATATTGCCCCCTGTTCATCGTCCAGTCTGCACCCCGTAACGCCAAGGTATATATGCTTGTCTCGGCTGGTTTTCCTCTCTCAGCACCGCGCGTGTTGCTTTTGCCTCCCTTGCAGAGTCATTTGCTGTTGACTTGTTCCAGGCGCAGGTCGTTGATGATCATATATCGGCTGAACCCGATCCACAGATATCGAAACCACGCCATCTGGCTCTTGTGTGCGTTCGTCATGGCTTTCCATGCGGTGGAGAGTCCGGCCTGTCCGACAAGCTGGCTCATGAAGAGCAGGCTGCTTGGATGCGCCTCATCATCTTGTCCCTTGCCGAGGGCCCTGGAGGCCACGGTGGCGAACATGTCGAGGCAGAATGTGTATTTGCGGAGGATGCTGACCGAGGTGAGCGTGTAGAGGTCCACAGGGCTGGCCCAGTCGGTCTTGCCGAGCGTGAGTGCGGCAGCAAAGGCGCGGGCGCCATGGTACAGCGAGATGTGGTTGGGGTGCGACGAGATGCCATGCGCATCAAAGGTGACGAGGACGTCGATGTTGGCGGCGGGCCGGGCGGCGTCATCAGCGCGCTGGCGGGCGAGCTGCGGCGCGAAGGCGCTGCAGAGGAGGTTCGAGATGTTGTTTTCGTCCCACTTGGTGGTCATGGAGTCTGGGAAGTCGGTGCTAGTCTGATGAGCCGGATGGCCGCGACCGGAGGCTGAGGATGCTCGCAGCGGCAGAACTTACGTATTGTCCACCACAAAGACGTCGTCTTCGTCCCGCAGACCCAACAGCATGCCGCTCTTGACGAGCTCTTTTCTCCTCGTCTCGCCGAGGCCGTCCGCATTGCCTGCAAGAAGATGACGGTGCACGTTAGCCACGCCGGTCGCCAGTTCTCGCCACACGACACTCTGTGACGCCATTGGACGTCGTACCTGTACTCAGGCATAGGATCTTGACGTGATTGCCAGTCTCGGGCCGCGTGAGGGCCAGAAGAGTCGGCGCAAAGAACATGGCCTCGTCGTCCGGGTGCGCAATCAGAAGGCAGATGCGCTTGTTGCGCAGCGCGGGGACCCGCGTCGCAACCACGCCGACCAGGTACATGTACAGCAGCGGCACCACGACCACCAGGGTCGCCACGATGCTGAGGCTGAGCATGGTGTGCAATGCAGTGGTGGCGGCTGGGGTGGTGTTCTGCGCTGAGGACGAGGTGCTCGGAGGGGTCGTTGTTCACAACGGATGTCGCCGGCCGACCGATGCTACTTGCCCTTGGCCGGCTGCAGCGCCAATGGCAGAGCAACACGGCCGACGATGTGCTTCTGGTGCGCGAGGAGTCGAATTGGCCACAATGCCGACGCGCCGAGGAAGAGGGATGATGTGAAGCAGCGAGATGCAGGACGTTGGCGAAGTGGGCTTGCAGGTGCAAATGCCACCTTGCGACTTCAACAATCGCGCCCCCCCTGCCGCTAGCTTCGTTAGCTCTCGAAATTAGCTGCCGAGCCCTGGGGAATTTAGGGGACCGCTGCGCCTGGCCCTGGGGCTTCCAGAAGGTTTATTTGATTGATTAGGGGGCGCCCCTGCAGGAGAGCTTGCGCCGGAGCTGTCTGACTGGCGTGATGTCATTTTGCACTCACAGGGGGGATGCCCAGGGCCTGAAATACTCGTACTGTTCCACAGCGCATGCAACTCTGTCCCTCCGTCATCTCGCATCCCATCTCACGAAACGACACGACGACGTGCGGTCCGTCCACCTCAATGCTCATCAGCGTCCTACGCAACTAGAGAAGCTCACTTGTTGCGTCCGCGACAATGGCCCGACAGCGCAAGGAGAAGACTTCCGGTGGCAGCATCAAGCTCCGACAGCCCGACCGCTCCGCACCCTCGGAGAAAACACTGTTCGACATTGCTCAGGAACGACAGCTGTTCCAGCAGGCTGCACGGCGCGAGAAGCAACTAGCCAGCGAGGGCGGAGACGGAGATGCAACAAACGAGGATGAGGCTGCGACACTCTCCCCCGGCGCCGAGAGGTTTCTCGAGGCCATGCTCTGGACGGCCACGCTGGCTATGCTGCACTTCACCTTTGACGTGCTAGTCCAGCACCAATACGGCACCGAGATCGTCTGGCCTTCGGTCTGGGCGAGGACGGGACGGGCATGGATGGGTATGTTCATGAGACAGCCTGCCTGGACTTGAAGTATTCGTGACGCTAATCATTGTCCGCAGTGTTCCTCTTCCTCTTCTACGTCCTGCACCCGCACCCTTCGAGCCCCGTTCTGCTCCCTGGCCTGCCTCTGCAGTACCAGCGGCCGCTCCGCCAAGCCATCTTTTTCGTCACGAGCGTTGCTGCGGGATGCTATCTCATCTTCATCTCCAACACGTACGGCTATCTCGCCACCATGAAGCAGGCGCCCCCGCTTGGCTGTCTCTGGCTGTGGGCCGTCGTCGAGCTCGACCTTTTGATGGGTGTGGCGAGTCTCGCCGTGGCTGCTGCATTTCTGTGGCAGGGAGGCTACGACATAAAATGAGACGTGGCATATGACCTTGTGCTAGAGGGCCTATCTCTCAGGGTGTCCAGCCCACCTCCCTTTTTAGCTCGCCCATCTTCACGTCCTGCCGGCGAATACCCTCCCTCTGACGCTCAGTAGAGCCGTTCAGCATCTTGAAGCTCTCCTCCGATGTCGTGTCGCCACGCCTCACCCTCGCCTCCAGGTCCCTCAAACGGGACGACATCATGCTCATCTGCAGGAACTGCACCCGGGCCGTCAAGGCCTCCCGCTGACGGACCAGCTCGAGAGCCTTTGTACGCACTGGCAGCCATGCCATCGCAACCGATGGTCGCCCGGCCTGCCAGCTTCGTGGCATAAGCGCGAAGCTGCTGTCGATGCCGCTGCCCGTGGACGCCTTGGCCTCGACCTCCATGACGAGGTCTAGCAGCCGCTGCTCCAGGTTCAACAAGTCCTCCATGACAAAGGCATACATATGGTGCTCCGTCTTGCCGCTGCGCAGGCCCACGTCATCGTTGTTCTGCGTATTGAGCGCCGCCAATAGATCTGCGAGCCAGGCTGATTCCGTCTTGTACCACGACAGCGAGGTCTTGACTCGAAAGTACTCATCGTCGCTGTTGCGCAGGTACGTGACGCGGACGTATATAGCGGCGGCGATGGCTACGACAAAGGTCAGGATGCCGACGACATTGGACGTGGTGGACAGGGGCGAGTCTTGGTCCGTGTTGCCGGCCATGTCGGAAGTCGTGCGAGGCGTGTGGCCACTTGTTGAGGGGGGCGTGAAACATGCCTTGAGTCTCAGTTACGGCATGGCTTTCATGGTGAAGTGTCCGCGATGGATGACTGCATAGATGAATGAAGCAAGGTTCTACTCTCACTCACATCCGGGACATCAAGCTAGAGGCAAATGCGGGAGATGAGCTGCACCCCCCTGCTAAGCAGAAGCCATCACGTGACGGGCCTCGACTGTGGTCGCCTCGTACGTCGTCAGATGGCGAAATGACAAATTGCGCATTGCCGGGCTCGGAGTATGGAGCAGATTTTGGGTTCCTGACGGAACGCAGCACAGAAGCAGACGACGGCGCCGGGACGGGGCGGGACGAGACGGGGGACGGGATTGCGTGGGGCCGTCGAAACTCAGTCCGACCGAGGTTGATGACGACGACGACGAAGCCTTCCACTATAGTCAGACATGGGCAAAGAGTGTTTCCCCCGTCTGTCTACGGGGTACGCTCGATAAGTGCACAACAGACTGGACTTGCTGACGATGCATTCTCACACGATGGATATGTAACTTCTACGCTATGCACTATGTAAAACCCGCTATGCGCAACAAACGCCCACCTCTGCATGGTATGTGACGGCCCAAGCCCAGTCCTCTAATTTTGCGCACCGTTTCGTCACCTTGGCTGCTTCCCGCTGCGCTGCGGCTCGGCGAACCTGATGCCTCTCCGCGCCGGTGGCACGCGCTCCGTGCCCTCGTCGTCATCACTGTCGCTATCGCCGGTGGCCTCGACGCCGGCCATGCCCAGGGCTGCTTGCCGGCGTCGCCTCTCTGCAGGCGTCTCTCCCGTGTCCGCGTCGTCGCCTTCGGCCAAGCTCTGGCTTGCGAGGACGGCTTGGCGGCGTTTGCGCTCGACAGCCGTCTCCGCGAGGTTCTCGGCCGAGGGGTCCTTTGACAACGGTGAGCGGCCCGGCGAGGCAGCTGGTCGACGACCCGGCGGCAGGGGCTGGGAGCCTCCGCTGCCGCTGATACTGCTTTCTCCGTAGCTGCTGCTGCTGCTCTCGCTGCCTTGCTCGGGGATCACGGGCACGACGGGCAGGCCGGCTGGTCTCACAGGCGGGTCTTGGCGGGCTATCTGCTTGAGGGCGGAAGAGGCCGTCGAGTGGTCTACTACCTCCTTTCGCGTGCCAACATCAAGCTTCTGGACCTCCCTGATGAAGTCCTCCTTCGTCATGCGTTGCCCAACGCCGCCGATTGTGAACCGAACCTTTTTGTCGTCGTCGGCCTGTTGCTGCTGGGCCGCGCTCTTCCTCCTCGTCTGCATGCCGCCTGGTCTTGCGAAGCCCGACCATCCACTCTTGAGCGTTGGCCTGCTTGGAGCGGCCTCGCCCGCTTCCCCTTCTTCAGCGGCCGCTTCGGGATGCCTGTTGTCCTGCCGGTTCTTAGTGCCGAGGCCGAGGTATTTCAAGCTGGCTCCGAGCAAGTCGTTGCCCTCTTGACCTGCGGGCTTCTGCGAGGGCAGTTCGTACGTCTTGACGACTTCACCAGCCGCGTCCTCGACGATGATCTAATCACAAAATAGTCAGCAAAATATTTCAATACTAAGCGCGTCTCGAAGTTGGTTAGGTCGTACCGTGTTGCCGAATTGGTAGGCTCGGGCCGGCTCGTGCCGTCGCTCGGTACCAGCCTTTTCCTTGCGCTTCTCCAGCTCCGAGGAGTACATGTCGCTCATCTTTTGCCGAATGCGGCCTAATGACCAGCCAGTTTGCTCAGGGTCGGTTCGTAAGCCCTCGTTGGGTCGTGGAAGCTCCTCCCGGCCTTCTTCAGGGGTCGGCTGCATATCGAGGACGTCTCCGTCCTCATTCTCAAACACCATGTGATCGCCCTCGTCGAAGATTTCTACCCGCGGAGCTTGGCGATGCGACGCACGAGGAGCCCGCTCTTGGTCGTCTCCCGCTTCTTCCGACTTTTCAAAGTCTGTCTCCCTACGGCTATCCTCGGACAGAGTCGTCGAGTCCGTATTTTCGTGCCTCGGCGGAGAGCGTTCCTTGTCGGGAGTCCCGCCGTTTGGTGTCTGTCGGTTGGGGAATATGGCGGACTGGCTCACGGGGCCGCCGGGCCCTATCCCGTCATCCCACCTCTTTTGCTTTCGCTTTTTCGAAACTAGAGACGAGGCCCTACTTCCCGTCCGACTAGGACTGTCTTCGTCCCGCTGACGACGCAAGAAATTCGAAGGGGGCGCGAGCGTGCCGGCTGGGAACACGGGCTCCTTGGAATCATCGAAAGAAGTCTCAGACATGGCCTTGGCTTGCGATCGAGACTGAGACGAGATGCGAGGCAATCTGTTCATCCACGAAGGTCCATCCTCGGGAGCCGCCGTGTATGACATGGTCAGAGTCAACGTGTTGATGCGCTTGCCGAGTGTGAAGACGGCGATCGAGGAGCCGTGTATGAGAATCGATGACATGACGAGGAATGTGACGATGGGCCAAACGAGGTAGATCAGCGCGTAGTTCTCCGAGCCTTCGGGCGGCATATTCGCCAGAGGCACCGGCTCTTCGTGTTCCAGCTCGGCTCTGGCGAGGATTGCGACGAATATGGCGCCGACACCAATGGGGCCAAAATGACCAGCGAAGAGCGCCTCTCTCCAATTCTTCACGTCGGGTATAAATGTTTTGAGGGCCATCATGATGGGTATGCGTCGGAAGAGGAGCACAAAAATGGCAATGACGACGAGCCGCCATGCTGTCATGCCAAAAACGTTGTTGTTGTACTGCTCCCAGGGGATGATGGTGCCAAAATAGACAAAGTAGGTCAAGTTGAGCAGCAAGTCGATGACGTTGGACACGTGCGACTCTTCCGTCTTTTCGCCGAACCAGCCGTCGTTGGAGAAGCCAACGCCGGCGGAGAAGCCGACGAGCAGATCGTCGACGCCGAGGATACTGCCGGAGCCTGCGCAGAACAGCGCCACGACAAAGTAGAAGACGAGGAAGCTCTCACGGTCGATGAGCTCGCGCTGCTCGGCGAACTTGATGCCGTGGCGGGCAATGTACCCCACGGCGAAGCCATAGACGGCGCCGAAGATGCATTCGTAGAGGAGGACGTAGACAACGAAGTGGAAACTGACGTCCTTGGCGCTCTGGTGGTACTGGATGAGGTAGAGCGAGAGGTATATAAAGGGAAAGGCCATGCCGTCGTTGCAGCCGGATTCGGCAGAGAGCAGGTCTCGCAAGTGCTTGGGCACGCGCTTGGCGAACTTGCCCTTGCCGACGACGGACGAGGCCAGGACGGGATCGGTGGCGGTGACGCAGGCGGCGACGACGAGCGATTCGAGCCAGCTGAGCGGCGGGATCATCCACCAGATGAAGAGACTGACGATGAGCCAGCCAGCGACCATGACGGGGACGAGCAGGTAGACGACGGATCGCCAGTGCTTCTCCATGTAGAACTTGGGCAACTCGACGCCGATGGCGAAGCACTGGACGACGAGGACGATGCGGGAGAACTCGAGGGTTACGATGTCGGTGCTACCCCATTCGTTGGGGTTGATGAGGTTGGCGGCATGGGGTCCGAAGATGACGCCGCACAAGGTGGCGACGGTGGCCTCGCCAATGTACATGCGCTCCTTGATGAAGGAGGAGCAGAGCATGAAGAGGGAGGTGAAGCCGCCGAGGATGATGTAGACCAAGTGCGGCTTGGTGATGTCGATTTGCGACCATGCCATGATGGCCGTGCGTTGGATGTCTCTCTTTTTGGCTATCGATGCGTCGGACCAGGGTCGGTCGATGCGAGGCCCGGCAAGGCGCGCTTCGGCCGTCTGCTGGGGAGGTCCGGCCCAGAGGCGGTCTTGGCGCGGCGGTCAATCGATCTCGAGCCGAGGGTGTCGCAAGTGGGAGACATGCAGGTCAGAGGCTGGTGCTTGACGATGAAGGCGACCGAGGTTGAGGTTGATGTTTCTGTCGGCGCGCGCAAGGCCTGGAGCCAATCGTCGGCACGGGCGGCGGCCGGATCTGGAACCGTGGAGGTGGCTGCCGGGCGCGGATGAAATGCAAGACACCGGACAGGAAGATGAACAGGGAGTCGAGGGCCGGATACGGTGTCGGGGAGGACGAGGATTGGAGCGCGTGGGGAGAAATGTCTTTGCCGTGTCTCGGATGGAGGGTGTGTCGTCACTCGTGGGCGTTGGCGCGGTTGGCGGGTCCTGGCCGTTGGGTGCCTAATCAGAGTACCTTGGATAGAAGCGACACCAATTGTTGACGACGAACAATGCAGTACTGCAGCACAGCTCGGGGGAGAGGGAATCGGCCAGCATGTACAACGGACAGACGGACGGCGGTCGGATTTTAAAAAAAATACGACCGTACCCCGGCAAGCATTGATTCATATCGCGACAGGGCCAGCCTTGGCTTGGGGAGAGTTGGCGTGCTGGTGCAGTGGGGCCCGGCCTGCAGGCTCTGAACCCGCAGCCCACCTCAGTGGGGCCCGCCGACGCCCGCCGCCCCATCCCACGCAGCGCTCCGGTTCTCGCCCGTCGACGACGCTGTTCCGCGCCGCCCCCGAGAGCATCACCGGGCCTGAGAGTGCGGTGTGCGTGTCAGGTATTCCTGGCTCAGAAAGCAGGCAGTCTCTCGACGGGATGAAGAGGGAGAAGTCACAGACCGGACAGCCGCGGTCCAAAATGCGAGATGAGTCAGTTGGCCCCTTCAGGCCGCTGCCAAGCAAGCTGGCGCTGTAGGAACCTGGAAGTAGACCGACGGGTTGGCCACTAGGTACCTAGGTATGTTTATGCTTACCTCTCTTTGACGACAGTGCCCACCCAACAAACTCGCCTCCACCCCGGCTCCAGTCCTGGGGTCATGGACGCCTTCAAAGCTCAGCAACCCCAGCCCAGCTGCAAAACGAGGCACCTTGTACGACTTCCTGCGCGTCTCGCGTTGAAGGAGCAGGACGAGGACCGAGGCATCAACAGGCTCTCTCCGACTCTCCCCGCCTCGTGTCGCTGCATTAGGTCCTGCAAGGTGGCCCGCGTGGTGTGCTGGGCAACGTTGACAGGATTGCCAACGTCTCCACACGGGCCAGCCTTTGCCTGCAAGCCCGAGAGACTCAAGAGATGGAAATCTCTTGGACATTGCCCCGGCCGTGCTGTCAACGAGTCACTAGAGCCCACGGTCAAGCCCGTGACGCCTTGGCCGACAAAAGTATCCCATCTCACCTCGTGGCCATTCGAGATCACATCCAACGCATTGACGTTTCTCATTGCACCACAGGCAGTCCAGCCTCGTGGCAACTCTCAACCCATCTATGAGTTTACCCTGGACGCATGCGCAACGACGTCATTCGCGGTTCCATCATCTGCTCGTACCTCGTGCTGTTCGTTGCCCCAACTCTTCGTCCGTCATGGCACACCAGTGACAGGCAGCGGAGTCATTGTTTCACAGAAGCAAATGTCGCCAGACTCGTATCGACCAAACCCGGAATCAGTAACATCTTCAGACTCTTCAGACAGCGTTGTAATGCTGCGGGCGTCAACTGCAGCGCCCGCATGCATCTTCGCTTATGGCGCTCAACTCTTTCCGATGATCGGCCTTACACCTATGAACGGCTCAGCCGCTGGCCATGCGGAGAAGCCGGACGTGCCAGCTCTTCACCGATGTTGCTGGGGGCTGAATGAAGAAGTTTGATATTCGTACATTATAGTTGTGGAGCAAGCGCTTCCTCTCCAAGGAGGCCGTGGTATCTCATTAGTAGTTCCCATCACAATTTCATCTCCCGTCAGACCCACCACCCGATGCGCGCAGAAAGCTCTCTCCTACGGCTTGTAGAATCTCATTCAACCCAGCCCCAGGTCCTCATCCAACGCCTTGAATATTGGGCTTGCGAAGCCTCTCCTTTTGTTTCTTTGTCATATCCAATGCAACCCTCTCGTCCTCTCAGGCTCTTGTTCGGAGGAGATTCTTCAGCTCAAGAGCCAGTTGGCAAGGTCCGCATGCTTCTATTGAGCCAAAAGCAGGCCCACAACACATGCGACGGCAATGTGGACTGTAGATGAGTCCATCGGTCTCGTCAACGTGCCGGCTGCCACAAAGTCAAAGGGACTACCGCCTCCACTACCTGGTAGAAGAGTTTGTCTAGGCTGGCCAGTCGTTGTCGACGATGTCGTGGATGAGATTGACTCGTCGCCTGCGGACTGCTGCAGCGGAGTTGTTATCGCTGACTGGGACGTATGAATGGACTGGGTGGTGCTTCTTGTTGGCGAAGTGATCGGCTCGGACGTGTCATCTGGCTGAGATGTAGAGATGGCCCTTGCGGTGCTCATGGTGCTTGCAGTATTCATGGTGCTCGTGGTGCTTGTCGCTGCAGTGGGGGAGGTCGTGGGTGCAGGAGGTATTCTCGTAAAACTTCTTAGAGTGGTTTGCGGCGGCGGCGTGCGAGTAATCGTCGTCGTTGTCGTCTGGTCGTTATTCCCCGACCCGCAGAGAGCCTCCACCAGAGAGCCCTTCTGGGCTTGATATAGTAGAGTGTCTGGCCCAACGTCGACCAGGTCACACGACGCCTGAATGTTGGACTGGGCGTCGGCCAAGCTCTGTTGGCATGCGGGGGAGCAAGATTTGCTTGTAAAGTCGCGAAGGCTGCAACCTTGAATCGGGGTGTTGTAAGCCAATATACAGCTGAGTGGCACCGACAGCGACGTTATCATCTGGAAGTTGGACAGCGTAGATATTGCGCCCGACGCTGTGCCAGCCCAGAGCAGCACACCAGCCAGTCTGACCGAGCGCTCCATCTTCCGCCTCGCCATGTTATCTGCGCGGTACGTTGAGTGCAGCTGGATGGCTGAAAACCACTTCGACGGCGTCCTCTCTCAAGCCGAGCAGCTTGGACTTGGGGGCAAGCGTGGTTGCCGTAGGATGGCGACCGAAAGAAGGGTCCTGGGGCACTGCGATACCGCGAAAGTGGTCCTGTGGAAACGCGGAAGAGTGACGTGATGCCCGTTCTAGGACGCAGCCGCTATGACATGCCACGCGAAACGCAATCTGTCACAGGCGAGCCAATATGACGGCACGATCGCCTCGGCTCCTCGGTTGCGCAAACGCCACTTGGCTCCTTGTCTTCTGCTGGAGCCTTTTGAGCCTTGGGGATGATGCCCGTGATTGCAGCCGTCTGTGGGTTCCTGCGATGCCTGATCTGTCGAAGTGATTCTCCCGTCGCACGCGAACGATTGTTGTTCCACCGCAGGCTGTTTCGTTTCCGTGCGGTGATGCCGAGTGCAGAAGACGGCTGCTGCCTAAACAGCGAGGAGACTCGAACGATGAAGTTTGTCCTCTGCAACAGAGACGGAGAGAATCAGGGCGACTCTGTAGTGGGGGGATGCAGATTGAGGTTTCGAGAAGCAAAAGTCTAGAGGCCGGAGCCGAAGAGCTGGGTCGGATGACAGAAGGGCTCCTCGGCTGGGGTCGCTGGGCTGCCCTTGGCTTTTGAAGAAACCCCTACAATGGTTCATCAGAAGTGCCCTGAAGGTGCCATCGCATTGCGGCAGTCGCCATTCGTGATAGGGGGCGTCCATGGTCTTTATTTGGGCATGATGGCGGGACGAGGACTGAGTGAGAGAGAGCAGGCGCCATTCGGAAGCGTTTCCTCGGGCAGGACGCCATCAAGGGAAGGCGCACGAAACGTTGTCCTGTCCAGCACAGCACGCAGCAGCGGCGAACCATGGGGCCAAATCCAATCGAAGTCGAGGTTTCGGGGCCCAAACGAAACACGGCGCGTTTGAGGTCGTTGCGCGCTCGGGCGTGACGGGTGTGCGCCATTGGCGGGAACCAGGGGATGACGGCCGAGACCTTGCGACGTCGCTTCCTACCCTGCACCGTTGGACGTCCAAGATGCAACCCCGGCTGTCCTCCTCTTCCTTGCTCGCTCCATCAACCAACCATCAGCAAATGGTCGTCGATTGAGCGACTGGCTACCAAACAAGTGAGCCGCCGCATCCCTGAAAGCAAAGGCTAAGGTAGCTAGCCCTGCCCACGCAGTCCCAATAGGCCTCTGCAAGGCTCGCTGCGAAATCATCGGCCAATGTCTGGGCCAACCAAACACGCGACGGCTAATGGTCATGGACATTTCAGATATGTTTCTAGCTCAAGAGGACAATGAGTGCGCAAACACTGGATCCTGCTGCGGTGCGTGGCGACGTGGCCATTGACCGGGATTCGTGAGCGCGGGTACAGGCGAATAGCCTCCACCACAGACTCCACTTGCAACGGAGTCATCTTTCCACTTTGGGCAGCCGGGGTGCGGGTGATTGGTCCCGGTCGACGCCTAGCCGTCGTCAAAGATCCACATGTTCGTGTACCCGCGCAAGGCGGTAGAAGATGCTCAACGCTGCTCCATGGATGGGATGGATGCCACAGCATGAAAGGCGAACAGACAGGCAAAGAGTGCAGGTGGGCGACGGAGCGGTAGGAGGCAGACGGAAAAGTTTGGAGGATACGCTCCCGCATCTATAACTTGTCATTCGTTGAAGATGTCGAGTGCAACCATCACACTGGATTTTAGCATCTCGGCAGAGCTTGACGCCACTTTCACGGGCAATACCAAGCGGTATGAATCAAGCGCGCCTTGCACTTGGTCGTTACCAACCTGCGTACGTCATATCGGAGCATTTCGTCACCATGAACTCGACTGCCACATCTGCAGTGAACTCAGAGGCAATATCCCCCTCTCAAGTAATCGATCCAACTTTCGGACAAAACGAATGGTTCAATCTTTCCGGCCCATGCCATTATCAGCTTCTCCCCCATCAGTGATTGCATCTCATGGCTCTCATCATGTTTCCCGCCCTACGTTCTCTGCAAACTCGCCAATATAGTTGCCTGGCGGCGAGTATTCACAGACAAGGTACCACCCCATAGAGCTATTACACCATCTCCGACCACATCCCACTTCAGTGGTAGCTTTCCAGACGAGCTGCGTGAAATGTCCGGTGGCGGCCGAGAAGCCAGGATTGTTGTAGTCATACTGGCTCCGCTCGTTGCCCCACGCCTGGACAGTCGAGGCGGGCGAGGTGTAACCGTAAGCAATGTTCTCGCCGTAGGGTCCACTGGAATGCTGGAATACGCAATCGTTGCCATTGAGGTAATTCGCAGCGTACTGCGCAAGTGTATCGCTCCAGGTCAAGTCGTCGGCGCCATGCTGCCTGCGGTAGCCGTTGCTGGTAGCTACGATGGCAAGCTGGAAGGCCGAGTTGCTAACCCAATTGGGGTCGCTCGACGACCTCGTGGTCAAAGCTGTATCAGCTCTGCCCTCGCCAGCAAACCCAAGTAGGATGACTGCTGCGGGATGAAGGAGCGAAATCTTCATTTTTGATTCAGCGATCGAAGATATAAGCGGCAGGGTTCTGTGTGGGCTGGGCAGATCGACTGTCACAGTGCATTGCCTTGCCCGGTTTTAAACCGCAGCTCAAGCCAATCTCGACAGCTCTCATGGGATATTTATATCTCGACAGCTCTCATGGGATATTTATACCTGGCCGAGTCTTCAGCGCCTCTTCCTCTCCTGCCAAATTCTCAAATATTGGCGTCGCCATGCCGGCGCATCAGGACGACCTGCTGCTTCCTTGCATGACGCCTGCGGCAATAGTTTCTCGGATTCCCGCGACATCACGCGGAGCATCATTCCTTCGTCATAGAAAGTACATGGTTTTCCATGCGTCTCGTGGAGCAGCATCAATTGGTCACAGACGATAGATGGTGTGCGGTTGCATTCGTAGCGGGGCAGGGAAGATGGTGTATCCGGCGGGTGTCAGATTTCGGAAGCCAGATCAGTGGGTCTGGGGAACCACATTCAAAGAAACCGTCTCCGTGAGGCCCGTGAAGGGACCTTCTTCTCGGATCGACAGATGCAAACAAAACGTTTTGGTCCAAGTTCCGAGACCAAGGGGGTGGCGAATAAGTGCTCGAGGGCTTTGGCATGCTGCAGCTGACCTCCAGCTGGACTTTACTCACAAGTTCATCCCGAAAACTGCTCCAGCAAGTGAGCGTTTGAGGAGAGAAAGTGAAGTCGACGAGGCTGTTGTGATCGAGAGCCATCGAGTCCAGCCAATATTCAGACTTGCTACGAGCTTCGACATGGAGACGCTGCGTGTGGCGCAACTATCACAACAATCCTCTGCCTTCAAGAGCTGAAGACATTCTCAGAACAGTCAAAGCGAGTTGCTTTTTTCTTCCCGAGGCACTTAGAAAGCCATCTGTAACTGGGCATCTGGGCTAGGTCTCTTGGGCTCTCCTTTTCATCACCTGCGTATCAGTGAGACTTGATGCCAGCCGCTTTTACAACATGAACACATCAATGCGCTCGTATATGCAGACATTCACAGCCAAGTGACACTTGGTTCTATTCCAGGGAACGGACCTGCTGCATCCGTTGAGGGCTTGTCGCAGTTACGTAGTGATTGCTTCGTCCCCTATTATCAGCATCAAACTGATGGCGTGCATGTGAGACTTATTGGTAATATTCGCCGCCCGTCTTGCGTCTGTACTTGCGCTATCCCGTGCCTGTTGGTGGCGCATTCCGGGACCTGCTCACATGGTACGCCATGCTATCACATGTATGCCAAAACCTCACTGACGGTTCTAACAAAGGTCCTCGCAGAGACGTCGGGAACGTTGCCCAAGGAGGGCGGGGGAAAAAGTCTGATGCTTCTACGGTAGCTGACGCAAGGTTGAGTAGTTTATACGTCCAAGCCGTTCATCGTCATTGAACGTCCCAAACGACGTTCTAGGGACGTGAGAGTTGCTGGTCGACTTGTTGGCAAAGACTGTGTCGGGCTGCGCTAACAATTGCTGGCCCGCTGCAAGTGTCTGCACGAATAAGCAACAACATTATCCCGTCGGCAGGACAATTAAGCACAATGGGCTGCCTTGTGCTGCGGGAGGCTTCACGAGCCGCAGCCTGCAGCCCGCAACGCCCAATCTCTCGTTCCGTGTTCATTGTTGAGGCTGTGGATGTGAGGCTAGGAACACAGATCTGGCAGTTATGCCGATCTGTTGATCACACTACCAAGATTCGATCTGCAGAGCAGTGGTCAAGGATACATTCGACCAAGACTTACCAAGGAACTTATTGCTCACCTTGCAACATGGTCTCTTAGTACGTCATGTTATTCGTTACCTTCGTTCTTGGTCGTAAACAGAATACTTCCTGATCAATCGAACGAAGTTTGAACGATACGTTGCAAGCCATGTGACAACCGTGAGGAAAGAGACAAGAGAAAAGAGTTTCCCTGCAGAGCCTTTAGTGACTGCAAACAATGCTCACCGACTTTCTGGAGGCTTCACTGGCTTGCAGGCTGCAGCTCTGTCAAGCGCTCTTATTTACTAGTCCTACATTGTGCTTTTCTTTGTGTCACTCGTTCCTGAAAGCCAATAGGAGGGCTCGCATGCTACTGCATACTCGAACGTCTCACAGTGAAACATTGGAGTGTTCTGGCGTAGCCTACTCCCGCCATTACCGCCCGACTTTCTAGGTTCGATGATGCCAGCATTGTTGGAGATATCTCCACTACCTTTGTTCCATATCATCTTTGCAGCCTGGAACAGACACCACGGATCAGGGTGGTATCACAGCCATTTTATACATGGCCTCACTGGCAAGGGCGGCCAATTATATGGACTGTTCTGCTTGAAATAGGTCCTGGTGCTTCATTATGACGTTAAAAGCCTTCCATGGCCCTCCACCTCGCATACACGTAGACTTGAGCGCCCCGTCCTCCAGACCGCTTTTGCTTTCTGTACACAGTTTAAGTCATTCAACGATGCCTCACTTCTAAATATGACTCCTCCTCGAAGCCAAGGGTGGCCATCATGCGCCTACGTGGGTCCCCTCTCGTCGCCTCCCTGGTATCTCTTCAGCGAGCCTGGCAAACGTAGCTATTTATTCCAGCAGGAGTAAATGTATTCGGATCAGATCTCGGAACGTTCGCCACTGGGACTCGCCTTGAGTGATTCAAGTGCAAAGGCACCGACAACCGCCGGCTCATCGTTCTTCACGAATTTGCTTCACACACCAAAACGCCAGTCTCCATATAGCGCTTACAACTTACTCTGATTTGCGTACGTTTCAATATTCAAGATACCAACATGGCAGCTTTACTTATATGCCTTATTGATCATTCCCCTGAAATCAGGATCTCGGAACGAGGCACAAGAGCGAGAAGGATCAAAGTCGTCCAGGACAAGGAAGATAAATTCTCTCAAGTAAGAGCATCCTGCAAAATTCTGAAAACCAAGTCCCGGGCGGAGCAAGACGTCACTCTGATCCACCTGGGAAATCATGTTCGAAGCACATCTCGCCAAAGTTCGAAAAGCGGCCAGAAAACCCTCAGGAGAAATGCAACACGGGGTGCTCAACATTTCCTCGAGACGAATGCAGATTGCGTATGCTTACCTGTCACCGCACGATGACGAGGCATGGACACAGCTGAATGCGTTTTCAACAGAATGTAGAAAGCCACCGGATTCCCTCATATGAATGCCTTTGCATCTTGAGGACTCCACAGCGCCTACGCGGAGTAATACCATATCATGATGGACTACATACCCGCCAAAGCTGACAACTCCAAGAGATTCGGCCTCTGGTTAGCCACTGACGAAGACAGAGTTACCCATAGACTACAGGTTTGGCGAGTATATCTCCTTCGTCGACAAGAACGTCGTCGGTGGTGTAGAGCTCGCCCATGGCGCCATTGTGCTCTCTCGATTCAGTAGGGCTGCAGCAGCGGAACCACATGAATCATAGAAGCATCAAGCCAGCACAAGACCTATGTCCTCGACGACCAAGTCTTCCCCCCCGAAAGCCGAAACTACATACATATCGAGCATTTTGTCTTCGACCATTAGGTCGCGGGAGGAACTACGCAATAATAAATCACCGGCCCATGGGACAGGTCGAGCCGTCTTCTGGCCGGAACCAAGATTGGTGGTACTCTTCGAAGGCGGCCAGGAAGAAGTCACGTTCGCAATATCTCGTCTTTGGAAAACAAGGTCAATTTTTATGCCCAAAAGAGATGCCAAACGAGCCGGCGTTCGTGCAGATCGTCGTACCGACATCACCGCTGGCACTCGAGAAGCAGATCAATTCGTTCGTCGTTGAGCCTCCCGACATCACTCCGTCAAGCGCAAGGCCATCACCTTCGGTAAAATGCCAACTCAACCGTGGCTCGTATAGTCCTCTGCTGGATGGGAGTGCGGAAAACCTGGTAGTAGCATCGTCAAAATACAGCGGTATGAAAACAAAATGTGAATTCGCGTGTTATTTCGCCACGGCCTTCATGCGTGGTGACTTGGCCGCGAAGCATCCGATCAGACCATCACCGTACAGTCTCTAGAGCCAAGATGTATTGTGTGATTGTTACATTTCTGTGCAACACCTTTACACTTTGCGCTGCTACTAATACGCTTTGAGGGCTCAATGTACACTGCTTGGAGTATCTTCGCCAGAGGCTGACGACTTGCGTTGCTCTGCTGCTGGGCCATCCTTCTTGTGACTTCTAACATGCCAAGGTCAAAGTCAGTCGATAATAATGCAAAGTATCATGAGCTCGGAGTTGTGCTCTCTGGCAGTATGTCGACATGCATGCTGGCCAAGTTCACGCCGAGTATGTCATACTGATGGCACCCACCGTCACGCATCAGGAGGCGTAGAAATCGTGCACACAGCGGTCTCTCTCTCGCTTGAACCTTCATCCAGTTCCCGCGGTCCACGGCGAACAGAGGATTGTCGTCCCCTGCGCAGCTACCTCTACCAGAGGCGAGAGCGCAAGTGCCGCGCATTCGGAAGTAAATTAGCTTATGATCAAGGTCGCCAAACCTCGAGGCGAGTCGATCCTTCGACACCCGGACTGACCTAGACCACGGTGTCGGGATCCTGGGGTAGACTGATCTGCGTCTCCAAAAACCTGCATTGTGCCCAGCGCATGGAACCAAGATCAAACTTTCCGGTCAGAGCTGGGAAAACTTTCCGACCACTCGCTCCGTGAGAGGACGATCAGGAAAAATTGCTTCTCGCTGATGGTGCATTTTGTGAACCTCCGAATGAAGCGTGCGTCGTCTGCTTGCGATCGATATCATTGCGCGCCGAGCTTTGAGTGGTTTGGCCACTTTGCCGGCCGAGACTGCCCGTCAAGTCTTGAGATCGGTCTATGAAATCGTCATCGAAAGATCAATGCTCGCGAACCTCAGGCTTTAGCCGAGGAACCAGGGGGCTTAGCATTGACCATCGGGTCTCGAAGGCGCGTGCAAAGGCGCGCCTCCATGAACTCTCTTTAAGTCTGGTGGAGCACTCCGTGCCTAAAGTCGAAGCAAGCCGGCCTGGGCAGACAGAGGCATGCGGGGGCCAAAATAAACGTTCCCCCTTCCACCAAAATTTGACTGAAGTATGGGCAAAGTTGGGTGTTAGGGGATGCGTTTTTTCTGTCACCCGCATGAGAGGCTCCTTGCTCCCAAGCCATCTGCCCCTTTCCCGCACAGGGACCGCAGCTTCGAACCTTCCTATGCTCATCAGCGTGGCGTCAGTCCCATCGCCCCTTGCCTAAAGCTGGTCTGGGTCGGCAGAGCGACCACTCCCCCAACCCGAATAGCGAAGGGGTCCACAACTTGGGAGAGGAGAGGTCACCGGGCTGGTGGGGCAGGCACTAGGATGACAGTGCGCCGTCACAAGAAGGAGATGGCAATTCTGGTGACACAAGTGAGGTATTGGGATGCTTTGACGAGGCTGGAGTGCTGCGTATCCGATCCTGGATAACTTGACAGTTCGAGCAGCGCAACTTCAAAGGGCCGTCAAATGACTTGCAGTGTTGGGCTTAGCACCACCACCGTTTGCAGCGAACGCAGAGTCTTCAAAGGCTTTCAATGCGGCGTTCAACTCCTTCTGCAGCTTGCACTTGAAGTTTCTGGCCGGCACACCAGGAGAGCTCCGAGATGTCGGCAATCAATAATCTGGAGAGGCTGCCCGCTTGCGCGGAGTTGACATGGCAGTCCATCCGAAGCTGGGAATTGAGACACTTCCGAGCCGCGAGATATCATGTGAACTGCAGCTTGGGCATCAGGACCGGTTCATTCTTCGGAGTGAGGTTCAATTGTACGGCTCCGTCATCACAGAGCTTGCTGGGGCCTCAGACACCCCGGATTTTCACTGGAAAGGCCGACAGGCAATAGCCTGGAAGGTGATTTGACACAGCCCTGGCAGAGACAGTGGTCAGACATGCCATGCCGGTTGACCGACGTTGGTCAACGCAGTGGCATTGACGAGCCTGGGGCATGAGTCCAGGGTTTGGGTCAGCCAGGGTAAGCACAGTCCGCATCTAATTCCTCGTCCCCGAGTCCTAAAATCCGGGGAAGTCAGGGGTGCAAATTGGCGTGGGCGCCGACTTGGAACAAGCCAAGGGTCGTAATCGTGGGGCGCCAACACATGTACTTCCCCAACTTTCCCCAGACCGACCCAACCCCAGCGACACACACGGACGGCAGCTCGGGTAATCAGAGAGCGCCAGGGTAATTCAGCCTCGGCCAGAGGGCGCGGCGAGGGGACTCTGACCGGTTGTCCACTCTTGTCGCGTACTGTGTGAACACCATGATGCAGATGCTGAGCCAACGAGCGGACGTGGGCGGATGGCACGGAGTAGGCCCATGTCGAAACGAAGTATCGCAAGCTGGGCAAATCCCAAATCAATGAGCTTAACCACCTCAATCCGAGAATACTGAGAGAGTTCTCTCGCCTCCAAGCAACCTTTCCGCTGTGCCACGCCACGGCCTTCTCAGACACTCGCGTGCGCAGCTGCCAGCGCTTTTCTCTTGCCCGAATCCTCCTTCATTTTTTTGGAACCGCGAGGAACAGGAAACACGCACGTCCGTGTTGCTCTGTATGATCCAGACAATTATCGCCAGGTGTCCCGCCACAAAATCGCAGAAGTGTGACTCAAGCTATTTCAGAGCTAGCGCTGGGTCGCTTGGCGTCGAGCCGTTTGCCTCGCCGTGCAGAAACGCTGTCGAATGGCAGTCGCTCAATTCGACAAGCATCTGCTCATGGCTGCAGGAGGCATGTCTAAAACCCTTCATCAGAACTAGGCGGTTGAAAACGCAGCCCATGTTTTAACATGCCTCTGGCTATTGGCAGAGTTCCAGGGCTTTCTGATGCTTCTTGCGAGTACTGGCGACAGGCCCATTGCCGTGCCGTGAGTGCAGCGATGGCTAACGTGGCAGGCAACTACCGCGCCCTGCTTCGGCAGACTATTCATTCGCAGATGAAAGACATAGCAACGGCTTCTCTCGCCAATGGGACACTGCTTGATCCAGTCGGGACTGCAGGAGACTCCATACACTGTACGGACTAATGAAGCCGGCATGCTCCCAGCGGCGGACAATGAAGGGGTCTGGCGGTAGAAAGCTGCAGTGGTGGCTCGGCAAGCTGAACGGGTATCTCAAGAACCAGTATATCCGTTTGGTCGGATTTGACCAGGCGATTTCTTCCCTGATGCATGCTGAAGAATCTTTGGCCAGCATATTGAGTTGCCTTTCGTGTCCATTTCTCTCCCTGCTGTCGAATGGACTATCACTAAGGCACCCGAGCCACGAGGAGGAGTCTTACACCAACTGACCCAGAAAAGCCGCCAAAGCTCGGTTCAAGGTGCTTCTCTCGGGCCGGAGGCTGGTCAATTGCTGAGAGGAAGTTTTGCAGCGGCTAATCAACGATAGGGTGGAAGAGTCGGAACCCGATTGTCTTGCCGCTCTTCTAGCGTCACTATCGGATGCACTGGTCGGCTTTGAGTCTCGCCCAGGCCAAGCATTCTCTTTGAGAGTGCGCATGTGGGCCTCCAGCTCGCGGCAAGGGGACCCAGTGCTGACGGGAGTGTTGAAACATCGTGGGCAGCGCCAACGCGGCATGCGGGTCGAAAGACCCATCCCGGGGGGCTGTGCAACAGAAGGAAAGCCGAGAGTCTGCAGCACTATGGGGATTATCTGCACTGTGCAGATCGACGATACAGTAGTGTCCCATGAGCCAGATAACCTCAAACGCGACTCCTCAGATGTGTTGTGATGGACAGTGCGGGCGCATGGGCCCATCACGGCAGCGAGTGCTCTGGCATTGACTGAGCTGTGTTTCAGCCAAGGTCAGGAGCCGGTGGCATCTGCCGTGCGGCTTTGAATATGGAGCGGCATGCCAATTCGCTGTGGTATCTTGCAGCTGCTATTGTTGTGGAAGTCCGCCGCCAGCCGAGTCGCAACTATTATGCGTACTTCTGCCGCCGATTGTGTGATCCATTTATATTTCCAAGGCATGGTTTCTGTTCGTTCCCGAAAAAGCGGATCGTACTGACGACCACCTGATGTTTGATAAATGCGCGACGTATGATGCCTCGCAATGCAAAAACCGGTGTGGCCTGGACATGCAGTGGGGGTCGTCTTTTCTATTCGCGGCGACGCTCTGTTGTAATTCGCGCCCAACAGGACTTCGACAGTCTACAATCATCTGGCCGAGACGCCGTGGTGAGCGTAGCAAGCGGCTCCGGACCGTAATCCAAGGCAAGGCAAGCCACGAGTTATCCCTGGTGGGCCGTTCGTCGTTTCTGCAGGCGGCGTGGCAAAGGCATTCTGTGCCAGCGAAACGCAGCTGCATGCGCTGCTAGTGTGAACGACTTGTCCATGGTGTGTGGACAGGGACCGTCTTGTCGTGCAGGCGATACCCTATCCGTGATGCTTGCAGGCGGCGATGTGGCCAGCCCACCCTATCAGAGAAGCTTCACAGCCTCATGGCACGAGCACCATTGCGCCTGTTTGAGGTGGTCGTTGTTGTCGCTCGGCACAGCTCGCGCTGGCCGCCCAACTGCTCCCGCATCCGTCCGTCGGCCCCTGACTGCCCGACACGGCACTGGCGGTGAGCGCCGTGGATCGATAATGGCGCGACCCAGTCCGAAACTGGGCCGAACTCTGCAAAGGGGATGTTCCACACCTGGCCGTGATAAGCGTCTAGACCAGGGCGGCGCTAATGTCTGCAGAGACGTCGGTTTGGTCTCGACGACAGAGTGCCGTGCCTGGAGCCAGCCAATGCGATTCGTCGGCCGAGGAGAGACGCCGGGCGAGAGAGAGCCACTGGGTTTGGCCTGCAGATGGACTAATACTGCGCTTCACCATTGTCGGCGGGCGATTGATTTTATCCACATCGTGCAAAGCCGTGCGTGTGCGTGTGCTGTACCCGTGGTGGCATTAGTTGGATGTCCACGCCCACCTCAGTCAGTGCTGGAGGCGCTCCAGGCGTGACATGGCCCGCGCCGGCCGAGGCACAGTGCGAGCCTTGCCCTAATTAGCACGGGGCACTTCGGCTCAGTGCGCTGCCGATGAGTGTCACCAGATCCGTTGTTTTACGAATAAAAGCGACGGGATGATGGCATGCTCAATGGTCTGGCATACCTACTTGGTGCAACCTGTGCGCCCTGAGAATACACATACGCCGAGGAGCGAGCCGTCGCAAACAGCATGGACCATCAGGCAATGCAACGACATGGCCCACCTTGGATGGACGGCGGGCGCGGTGCGTGTCCAGCAACAGCAACTCGGAAATCGCGCGCAGAGAAGGGCATATCATCGTGGAGTGCGCGGGTGGATCGTCCCTGCACGGCCGCTGGTGCATCGATCAAGAGACAGTGCCTGGAGATGCGCCATGCTCGAAGGGAGTTTAGGCCAGGAACGAGGCATTTGTCTGCAAGCTCGAGGGCATTCATCGCAGTCACTCGGCTGGCGCCTCAGACGTGCTGAGAGATGGCAAATACCTTGGCGTGCAACTGAGCGGCTGGCAGATATTCGACCCTCGGAGATGCTCATGAAGCTCTACCGGAGCACGGCATCACGGCCGTAAAAGACGAGTCGATGCAGCTGTAGCCCGTACCGTACAGATCGTGAGGCCAAGTGCCGGCCATATGGCTTGCTCAATATGTGTGTCTGACTGCGAATAGGCCGGAGTGGACTTATGCGGATGATATCTACATGACATGGCAGCAAGGGGTTCAGATGCAGACGCGCGCGCAGACATGGGCGCAAGCTGCCAGAAACGCTCCCTCCATCTCCGTAACTACCATGTGAATCCTGACTGACTGCAAAATGCTGTACGTACGGAGCACGACCTGTCGACTATGTCTGCAGGCCTCGTCGAAACCGGTGATGTGAGCAGACAACCTCGGTACCTAATAAAAATGGTAGGGTTGCAGGGCCGCAATCCAGTAGCATAGCTCTCTCTGTCCTCGTACGGAGTCCGGCCAGGGTTGGGCCAATGGCCGGCGCATTAGGTAGGTGGAAGAGAGCAGACCCGCCAGCGGGTTTGGATCAACACCCCCAGCCGTCCTAGTCCTGACCAACTAGAATATCATCCATCGCCTGCTAGATCCGTCCGTCACCCGAGAGGCCACTAAGAGTCCATCTGCAGGAGCACTGCGTTGTTGGCCGACGACAACAGCCATAAATGCTTGCCAGGTGCTTTGTGTGTTTGCACGGAGAAAAGCCCTCGCGAGTATGACAGAGAACGTTGTGGTGTGACCAAAATGAGATCGGCCCGCTGGCGGTGAGTTCCATTGCTTAAATAGAAGGCGCCGTTTGAGGCGAGCAAATGCTGTGCTTCAAGGTATTTCTACAAAGGAATCGGAGTGGTTCTCGCAGGTCCTCGTTGCAAACTCACCCGTATTTTATAGCCATGGACGCTCAGAGAGGCTTCATTGATCCCGTCTGTTCCGACTGCAGCGATACGTGCACCTCATCACCATGAGTGCTCGATGCAACCAACCCAACAAATAGGACCTTGCGGGATGGTAGTGCCACTACGATTCTGGCTCATCTCGCAGGGGTGAGGTGAGTTCGCTGCTTGGCGCACTTGACGCACACAATCATGGCACCGGTTGGGCTTGGCAAGGGTCTCTTCGGCCGCAGCTGGCAGGGTTGGGACGGCACGCACTGTGCCAGCCGCTCGAGGAACGAGAGTGGAGAGGGTGTTTGCTTGGAGGCTCGGGCTCGCGCCGGTCGACAGCTGGTTGGTGGGAGCCGGAGCTCAGAGGCTGGCCGAGGGTTCTTGGAAGGCAGTTTGCGCTGCACTGCGGCGGTGGGTTCCTTCGCGGTCGAGGAAGAATGTTGACATCTTCTTTGAGAGCTTCACTCCCCTCCAAGGTTGGCAGAAAACAGGCAGTCCTCGGCCGCCTTCCAGAGCGAGGGAATATCGCCGGCGCTCGGGGCAGACCGTCCCGCGTGAGAGGCGCTGCAGCTAGGTAAGGTAGCTCGGGAGCTAGCTTCCATGCTACAGCTCCAGCGTTGTTTTGCATCTCTAGCACTCACTTGGCGTCCCAACATGGAACCATCATGGAGATGCCCGCCCGCTGGCGATGCACCTCCGTAATTATGGGTGCCTACGGAGTATATAGTTCCTTGCTGAATCCCGGAAGCGGCTGCGCCGCATGAGGAAAACAGCGCCAGCGAGCAGCACCAGATACAACCTTGGTGGGCGCTTGCTTGTCCATCGCCGTCTGGTTGGCGGAGCTGGAGCTGCTTCACAGGCAAATATACAGGCGAGTCAAAGACTGCGAAGCATTAATCAATCAATTCCCAATGCCCATCATCGTGGGTCTCGCGCGACATGTTGCTGGGGGAGCTGGCCCTCACCTTATCAATTAGCACCGACACTCACTGCAATTGCGGCGGCTAGGCTGATAGCGGCACGGGTACGACGAGCCAGGCGCGTCACTGGACCCCGTGGCGACGACCTTGGAACTATTCGTAAGGTAGCCGTCTCCCGTACTTGCACAAGCTCGGGGCCCGAGTACTCCGTGCGGCCAAGTCTCTTACGCCTATTTCTCCAACGCATGCAGGCCGTCAATTCTCCGTATGGCACACCAGAGCCTCGAGAGGCCCGGTGCAGAGCGGTGCCGTGCATCGCATCAGTCCCTGCTTGCCTTGAGCGCTGGTCGTGCGAGCGAGAGTCGGGTGCTGTGAAAGGACGCATGGAAGGTGAGGTACTTGGGCCTTGTACAATACAAGCAGGGGCCTGCCGCCGCCACGAGAGGGACGAGGATGGGCGCACGCCCGACCAGGCCGCAGCGCTGGCCCACTTGCGCGTCGCAAGTCGCGGCTGGGAGCCCGCTGACTGAAGCCTTTCGTACGCCGAGCTCAAGTACCTGTACCCGCTTGGGTTGCATGGCCCGTACCACGCCCAGCCGCTGCCAGCCCCTGCGCGAGCGCCTGTGTCGGCGGCCAGGGGTGGGCGAGGTGGTGCTCGGCGGGGCACTGTGCTGCCACACGGTGGGGCCGCGCCTTGCCTCGTTGCTGTCTTCGTCCCGCGCCTCTAAACCTTCCCCTTCTCCCACCTCGTCTCTGCCTCCCCCTACCCTTTGCCTCCCACAGCTGCAATTGCGTCGACTGGCGGCCGACCGACGTGTTCACGACGACAGTTGGTATGGTGATGCTTCAAGCTGTCGCTCCTTACGCCCCAGATTGACAGGCTCCTGTCGGCTGCTGAGCGCGCCTTTACGCCTCCCAGTCCTGCCCAGCGGCCCCTCCTCTGACCCAACAAGTTCGCTGCCCGCCGACCTCCCCGCCATCCTGCATCGCGGGCGCCCAGGCAGCGCTGCCCCACGACAGGCCTGCCAACCACCCGACTGCAATCGCCCACCGCGCAACGCCGCCGCCGCCGCCCAGCACGACGACAACAATTCGCGACGACGAGCAGACGGCCCTTGCCATGGTTATGAATGACGCTGGGCCCAGGCTTTCGCGCACTCCCACAATGTCGAACCCCACGCCAGCCAGCGCTGCCGTCGGTGGCAACCCGCCCAACCCGGACGACACTGGTGAGCCTGAAACCTGATTGATCCTTCGCTGCCTCGTTGTCGCCGGCACTGCCCCTCCAGTTTCCTCCCCTCGTCCAACCCGCGTCTTCCGCAGCTTCCGCCAATCTCACTGGCCCGTATGCCTGCCTTGCTGTTGCAGCTGGCTGACCGACTTCCCGCAGCGTCGACAATCACCGTCAACACCAAAGCGCCCGCCAACTTCCCTCCTCCCAAGACTGACAAGCCCCGCCCCCACGTCTGCGCGACTTGCCAGCGCTCCTTCGCCCGGCTGGAGCATTTGAAGCGTCACGAGCGCTCGCACACCAAGGAGAAGCCGTTTGAGTGCCCCGAGTGCGCGAGATGCTTCGCTCGCCGCGACCTGCTGCTGCGGCACCAGCAGAAGCTGCACCAGACGTCGACCCCGTCGTCTCGCCCTCGCAACCGCCGTGAGTCCGCCAGTGGCGTCGCCCCAGGCCAGAGCAGAGCCCGCAAGAACAGCGTGGCCGGCAATAACCCCGTGGGAGCCAACTCGGCGGCGGCGGCCATGAGACCAAGGGCCAACACCATCAGCCATGTCGATGGTGCCGCTATGCAGATGATTGCATCGGCCAATGCCTCGGTCGCGCGGGGTATGGCCGCTCACAGCCGTCACCCGAGCCTTGCCGGCTTGCCAGTCCATAACCTGGACCATGTCTTTGGTGGCATGTCGGCGGCCCTGGGCCAGAGAGGGATGCCGCACGGCCTCCCCAAACTGGAGACGGGACAGTTTAACAGCAATGACTTTGATAACGGCCTTCGGACCGCTCCTCCGATGGCCGTCTTCAATCCCGAGTTTGACTTTGAGGGCCTCCTGTTCGGGCCTGGGTCGACCATCAATCCCAACGCTCTGCACTACAATGACTCTCCGCAGTCCATGGCCATGGACCAGACCTCGCCGTTCGGCCAAAACCTGAACGATGTGGCGTCGAGCCAGCCTTTTGACGATGGTCTCGACTGGCTGACGGGCTTTGAGCACCAAATGTCGTTCCACACCAACGAGAACGCTGTAGACGGGTCCAGCCCGTCTGCAATCAGCACGACGAGCCAGAGTGGGATAAGCGATGTGATGTTGGATGGCTCAAACCACCCCGCGCCGGCCGGGACAAGTGCCATGTGGCAACCCTCGGTCATGGGCCCTCCACAGATGCCGAACCCGTTTGCGATGGATCTAAATGGTTCCGTCTTTCCTGATCTGCTCAATGGAGCGCCTCTATCACCTCAGCCAGCTTCTCAAAAGATCAATGACCCGTACTTCTCCACGCCTCCACCCTCGCTGAGCTCGCTGAGCCCGTCCGTCGTATCCGGGCTGAACACGCAGAACCTGAACCAGTCCCTTGGCTTCAACGCCGGCCCGGAAACACCGTCTTCCCTCAGCGGCGGGAGTCACGGCGCCTCTCCTGTGACAACCATCTCAGATTCCACGCGGACTACCATCGTGAACACCCTCTCCCAGTGTCTGCCCTTTGGTGGCCGTAAATACTCCTTCACGTCTCAGAGCTCGCCTCTATCGCCCCAATTCCAGGCAGGCGCGAACACAGCTCCCCCCCAGGCCACCAATCTGCCCAGTACCCAGGACTTGCAGCGTTATGTGGGAGCCTATTTGACCTATTTCCATCCTCATCTTCCATTCTTGCATCTCCCCACGTTGTCTTTTGATCTGTCTTCCACCCCAAGTGGTCGTTCGCATGGTGTAGGTGGTAGCGGGTGCTTGATTCTTTCCATGGCTGCAATCGGCGCGCTCTATGAGATGGAACGCGCGCAATCCAGAGAACTCTTTGACATGGCCAAGAAGGTGATATTCTTCTACCTGGAGGAGCGAAGGAGAGCGGATGTTCGTAAAGCAGATGTTCGCCGCAGCACCCCTGGCGCTGATTCAAGCTCGCAGCCCAGCGAGAGCTCCACCCATACCCCCGTCTGGCTCGTTCAGGCCATGCTCCTCAACGTCGTCTACGGCCACAACTGCGCCGACAAGACTGCCAGCGACATCGCCTCCACGCACTGCGCAGCTCTGGTAAGTCTTGCTCAGGCTGCAGACCTGTTGAAGCCGACCCGAGTCGATCCCTCTACGAAGCAGGACGTTCAAATGGCGAACGACACCAACTGGAACCGCAAAACGGAACAAGAGGAGCATCATGAATGGCTACAGTGGAAAAGCATGGAAGAGCGCAAGCGCACGCTGTATGCCGTCTTCATCATGTCAAGTCTCCTGGTGGCTGCCTACAACCACACTCCGGCGTTGACGAACTCGGAAATCTACCTAGATTTACCATGCGACGAAGAATTCTATGCAATAGAGTCCAGCGCCGCCTTTTTCGCCAAGGGCGGCGTCCAAGCGGCGAATCACAACCGTATGACTTTTTACGACGCTCTGGGAGAGTTACTCCGCACGAATGAAAGGCAACAGAAGCAGCTCGCTCTCAAAAACAGCCAACAAGCCTTTGGATCTCCCGCAAATATCGTTGACCCGCCTTTGACCGATCTGAAGCCCAGCACCATGGGCTGCCTGGTCTTGATCCTTGCTCTGCACAACTACATCTGGGAAACGCGCCAAAGGCATCATAATAAGGTATGGACAAATGAGGAGACGGAGAAGATGCACCGGCATATCGAGCCCGCCTTGAAAGCTTGGCAGATGGCTTGGGCGAGCAACCCGCACCATAGCGTCGAGCGACCGAACCCCTTCGGCATGGGCCCCATCTCTGCCGACGCAATCCCGCTTCTAGACCTCGCGTATGTGCGCCTGTTTGTTAACCTTTCGCGATCGAAGGAGAGGTTCTGGCAGCGGGATTGGGACGGAATGGTTCAGGAGGTGGCTTGTGGAAGTCAAATCATCCAACACGCGGAGCAATCGTCAGCCGCGAACTCAGAGTCCCCGCCAGCAGCCCCGTCAGAAGGCTCCGGCCGCGGATCTGTCTTCGCAGTCGACTCGCCAATGACTCGTAACTCGTCTATGGAATGGTCCATCAGCAACCCAACCGCAGCTGGAGCCACAGCCGGGTCGTCCAGCCAATCCACCACGCGCCGAGAGAAGCACCTCCGTAAAGCCGCATTCTATGCGGCTGACTCGCTGGCAATGTCTGACAAGCTTGGCGTGACGTTTGCCGACTTCACAAGCCGTGAGCTTCCACTTCAGTCTGCCCTGTGTGCGTTTGACTGCGCCCAGGTCCTCGCCGAATGGGTAGCGACTGTCCAGGATAGGGTTGGGCGCTATCTGGGAATCCTTGGGCAGGACTCGGTGGATCTCGGTCAAGTACCCGCCATCATGCTGCTCGAGGAGGAAGATGTCAAGCTCCTTGACAAAATTCGCGAGATTCTAGCATCTGCCGAGATCAAGCTGCACATGGATATGACGTCTGGCGCTATGAGTGGGATGGAGCCAGCAGTGCAATTCGATGGTTACAGCGGCTACGCGACCAAGATCCTTCAACTTACTGCCTCCATGATGGACAAGGCCGCGGTGTGGCCCGTAACACACCTCATGGCCCGATGCCTCGAGACCCACGCCAATCATACACGAATCAGAGCTGAGAAATCTGTTGTATTGTCGGAGTGAAGGTGCACGAGCCTCGTCGGGCGCATGTGGGCCTACAAAGTCGCTTGATGAAGGCGCTCGAAATTTTCCTGAGCCATTTGGTTCCAGACGACTGCTATTCTCGCGAAACTTTATCCAACACCGACGCGACATGCTTGGCGGCGGACGATGCCATTGCCTGCTGTACAACAAGAAGTGTGCAATTATGTCAATAATTGCCGGTGCTGGAGAACGTATTTATTCGGGACAAAGATGTCGCTCGATCGATTTCGCTTGTATTGAACGCTTTGATCGGCATTTGACCGTTTCCTAAAGCCACATGAGGATATACCCATGCCTATTGTGTTGGAATTCTAGGGTCGTACTTTGTTGGTTTGATCCTTGCCGAAGCTGCAGCAATGTTCTTTTCGCCGCGATAGTCTAACTTCAGGGTCTGGCTATATTGACGTTCGCGTCTTGCTATTCGGTATGGCCTGATGGCTGCTGTTTCTAGGCAAAGTACGATTACTGGCGGTTTCACGTTTCGTCATATTTTGGTCCTCTTTCTTGGCAGCATGGAGAGCTTTCAAAAGCGAGGTGTTCCACGTGGAGTTTCTGGTTCCGATATTCAACGTTGTTTCCCATTTCCCCCGAGCTACGGCTATCAACGCATTTGCGCAAACACTCGTTTGAGCTCCATATGTGGAGTACTACATCTTCTGGAGTACATGAGTAGGAAATCCGTTATCAGATGTCGCCCTCCACATCAATGGTTGTCTGAACAAAGACATCAGGAAGGAAGGGGGGCCGACTCTTCAATGTGGGAGAAAGCGATGGTGGTTTGGTAAAAGAGTTACCAACGAAATCAATACAAACAATATTCATCAGGATCCTGTGCTCGGCGCAATATTGTCGTTCTACCCAGTCAGGCGAACGTGGCTGGTGCCTTCAATTTCCTTCAATCTAGTACATAGCCCTCTTGATACTCTAAAGACCTTATGCCACAATCCTGCTCCGCAGCTCTGCAATCCGCCTCGTCACAGCATCAAACTCGATGGGATCCAGATCGCCGCTCTCAAGCCCCTGCACCAGCGATTTGCGAATCATGTCACCCTGCGTCACGTTACGCTCGCTCGCCAACAGATGGTCCATGCCCGCCTTTGCGGCCAGCCTGGCTGTCATCGCCGCGTCGCCGAAGGAGCGCTGTTTAGTGTCGATGAAGTCGTTGGGTTAGCGGAAGACATCCAGTACGGGGACCAGGTTGGCGTTGACTTGGTATTCCTTGAGTGTCGTCGCTGCGCCCGCGCCCGCAGCCTCACCAGCTGCCGCCGGGTCTGCAGAGGCGCCGATTTGGTAGCACACATTGTCTCATTCCCCGTGGGGTAGAAGCTTGGCAGGGGCAGATCATGTAACATAGCATCGCTTTGGGGGTCAAAGACTAGCTCCCGCGCTTGGCTCTTTGCTTCCTGCTCCCACGTATCAGGGGCATGTCATGAGGTGTTGTCATTGTGGCCGGAGACAAGTTCATTGTTATTGGAGAAGTTTAATTTCAAGGGGCCTCAGCGTTGGAAGAGTGACTGCCGGGGTCGAGACTACTGGCGAAGACGGGCTCGGCAGCTTGTGACGGAACAACCACACGGTTCCAATGCGGTTTTAGCTGGACTGTTTAGAGAATGTTGAAACTCAAACTGGCATGACTCGTTTTGTTACATCGCTGGCAATCCGAGCGCTAATGTTGCCGACACTTAAGACCTGGAGTTTGTATCTATATGTTGACCCAATTGTGCCTCTGCCATCGGAGAGGTGCGGTAACCAACTGCTGTCGCTAACTCACATTTGACGGCGAGGGTGAAACCCAGGTCCAATTCTGGATTACGAACTACTTTGCAGTCAAGTCCATGACAGTATCGTGCCTTGTAGGCAGCGGGCTGGATGCAGCATCTGACTTGTTCTACTCAACAACCTCGGCACCGGAATTTAACAGACAATATCAAGCAGCAGCCAGGGCCTCAGGCGCTCTCGTACTTGATGGGCAGCACTCTACCAACATCTGTGATGCCACACCGAGGGCAGTTGGTAACCCACAGCTTCGGCATTCAACAACAACATTTGGTCTGTCCAAGCTACCGATTTGCTACAGAAAGCCCAGCTACCGTTGTTGCGCCGACCGTTCTGGCAGCACACAACTGCGGAACGCAATGATGTCGATCAACGCTTCTCGGAAGAACGCAAACGTTGCGCAGCTTGTGGCGACGTCGATAGAGTCAACTTGCCGGGAATAGAGGGCAATACTGGGTTGAAGGTATTTGTCAGACAGTTTCCACCAGACCATGACAAAGCCAGTGCATTGTCTAGACGGTGTTGTGGCTATGTCGACGCTGAGATCCGCATAAACTTGATCGTCATTGGCGCAGGGAGACCATCGGAGTCTATTAATGGAATCACCTGTGGGTTTCAGCGCGACCCTTGTGTTTCCGGGAAGTGCCCCCACCCCCAGACCAACTGTATCGGTTCACTGCCGTACTGTAGTTTGTCCAAGCCTACAGGCGACACGGACGAGTGCCATGGTGGCTATGGGCGATGTTGGGGTCTTTGTATTTGCACGCACTCCAAGAACCCAAACCTCATTGCCATGGACTGGAAGACTTCCGATCCCCTAGCTATGCCTCCAGCAGCGACCCAGTAAGGCATGCACAGAGCCTTTCTACTGTACGGAGCACAAGTGGGCGCCCTAGCTAGTGCGCGGGAATATGCATTCAGGGTCCTGGCCTCTGCCCGTCTAATTAACAGTTTAATGTGCCGCCGGTAAGGCTCCCCTCCTCGTCTGGCCGGAAACTTACGGACGCTTGTCGATTGTCTTTTGACTTGCTTGGCGGATTATCAATTGCTGCAACAATAGAAAAGCACAGGCCGAGGCAACACAAAGCTTGGATGATGATAAGGCGCTAGATCGCCAGGGCAGATCAAGACCAGTCTGTCTTGGACGATCAGATCTTGTAGAAAAGGCAAGAAAGGTTTTGTTCTACTGTCGACGATCACACATCCGATTCGGGCGATCTCTGCTCTTCGCAGCATAGCAGCGCCACCACCAAGAAACAAAGAGGATGTTCAGGCACGTGTCTCCCAGACGTGCCGGTTATCCACGAGGCCGGGGCACCGTCGACCTGGTTCAGCCCTGGCAGCGGGCCAAGCTTGGACAATGACCTCAGTGGCGTTGGGCCGCGCTCCCCTCGATGCCTCGGCCGAGCCGGTGCACGACTCCATCCTGGCGAGGCCCGCCTTGGACCCAGTGGTTACGAGCAGTGAGCGGCCATTCCCGACGGGTTCTTTCTAATTTGTGCCGCAATGGCGGGACATGCGAGCATGAACTGATTGATGGGCGCCGATCATGAGCGCGGGAATGATAATGACCCGTAATGGGTGTTGAAACGCGTGTTTTCGGCCTCGATACGGTAACGGTCTTGGCCCGGCCGTTCCGGACGCCGGAGTCGGAGTGGCGGCCCGGGCGAGGACGGCGAAAGATGTCATGAGCAGAATGGCCAATGCCGTGGTGCATGCCGAGCTTTCTCCAACTCTACTCTACAGGGCATGCCCTCTTGTCCTGCTGCGTCCGTCGGGAGTCGGCCGGTTGGCTCTGGAAAGTCAGGCAAACGGGAGTGCTGTTCTGAAACATGGGCAGCCGAGACAGGGGTTGGTTCACCATTTCCTCGAGATGGGCGGCATGCGCGCAATTGATTCAACGACGCGGGCCGTGACGGGTTACGAGATTACGAGCAAGGGATGCATAGCACAGCAGAAGAGGGAGGTGGACTCAAGTCAAGCAAGGGTCGGATGACTGCATCCGGCACGTACCGAATTCGGCATGCAGCGCTGGAGGGAGAGACACGAGGACAAAGGCGATGCGAGACAATGGGCCGCCGCGTGTCTCGAGTGCGTTCGTTGGTGAGACAAATCCATGCGATGCTGGCGGCAGCGAAAACGGCTCGCCCGGATGAAGCGAGAGGAGCAAGCTCGGCATCGGGAGGCCAGCGGATACTTCGGCAACGGTGCCGTAGCAAAGGCTGACGACCCTCAAAGTTACGGTAGCCAGGCCAGGCCAGGCCAGGGAAGCGAGCGCGGGTAAGTGGGCGGCAGCGATGGGGGCCGTCAACGAATCGAATCGCCTTTCAAAACCTGAGGGCAGGCAGATCTGGATTCATGGCAGTGGGATGTGGGGAAGCGTCCATCTCTGCTCCACCGGGCTTGGATTCCATCGAGAGAGGCTGTGGCTGTGACTGTTGGGCAGCGTCGAGCAGTGAGCGTCGCTTGAGGTCAGGAGGACCGTCTCGCTCGAACTGAGAGTTTGCAAGCTTGGCGCCATTCCCGTGCCCGGCAGCGCAGCAGCAGCGGTGCGTGGCCTCTTGGTTTGCCTCAGCCTCAGCAGCAGCTCGGGGAGCCCGTCCGTCGACCCTCGGTAGGCGTCATGAACCTAACCCTGTGCCCGTTTGATTCCCAAGGCCCGGGAAGCGCCAGGGCCGAGGGATACTGGCTTCGGGCGGCGTCGTAGTCACACCGGCTGCACCGATGCGAGCGAGGCCTTCACGGGCAGCTGTCGATGGATGGACGCACCGCCTGGATGGGCAATTGAGACTGAAATCCGGCCAGCACGAGATTGCGATGGATTACGTCGTCGGTGCACTGCGGAATCATGCGCCGCCAGCCCCATGCCCACCCATGCCATGCTATATATCCACCCATATATCCCTGCACGCCCGCTTCGTGGCGCCAGACGCCAAAGCCTGCTCAGATGTGTGTGTGAGAGCGCATTAGTTGGGCAATCCTCCTCCTCGCTGGTTTTCCGTCAGTCAGATTGCAAAAAGTTGTGTCGCGACACACTCCGTCCCGCAACCTTGATCCCCTCACTCGCGTCCCAGTCCAGGACGGGAGAGACGGCGCCGCAAGTTAATTACCCTCGCGGTTACTTTTTGGCGGAGGGGGGAACACGACGTTGGCTTTTTCTTTGCCTTGTCTCACCCCAACAACCTGCCGCCTCTCCGTCTGTCGTCGGTTCTGCGCCCGTTGTTTGCATGACACGAAGCGGCACCAACGCCTGATCACTGCGAGGAGAGCCAGCGGAGGAGCCCGTATCCGTACGTTGTCCTTTTTTCCTTCTTCTCCTCAAGTCTTGGTGTGGTGGTTTCCGTGCCCTTGCTTCGCCTTGATCGAATGCCGTCGTGCCTTGCTTTCAACCCACGCCAACAACAAGATCAGCAACACCACCGGGTACACGCGCGCGCACACGCACCTCTCCCCCCCTTCTCTTTCTCTTTCTCTTTCTCTTTCTCTCCTCCTACACATACACACGCACACTTAATAGAAGGAAGCGCCTGGTTGTCGAGGGTCACCCATGCTCTGGCGCCTTGACTCAATTTCCTTCTTCTTTTTCGTCCTCGGCTGGGTCTGACGTAACCTTTCCACTTTGCGACGACGCCGTCATCCAGGCCCAATCCTCCACGACCCCCAATCCCTGTCTCGTTATTACTCTCTCACTCTCTCGTCTGTCCTCACCGTTGCGAGTCCCTCGCACATCCTAGTTGTTGCTTCGACAACAGCTCTCCCATCGCTGCCCAACTCACCAGCGCCGCCCGCGGCTTCAGGCTGTGTTTGCTCAGACGGCGCGGCCTCAGCGGTGCCCGACAGCAACACTCCAGCCGCTCGCTGCCCCCCATCTCATCTCATGCACTTGCGCGCTTGGACATCGCCTTTGCTTCATCACCCCTGTGCCTCGAGCAAAGCAATGCCCTCGTCGCCCGTTTAAGATAGCCAGTGCGCGCTTTCCTGCACTTTGATTGACCACTGCCATTCTCGCGGTTGTCAACATCACTTTGGGCTCAGACGTTAACACCACGATGCCAGCGTCGCCACAGCACCGCCAACGCAACGGCAACTGGATCATCGCCAACAGCGGCAACGTCTTCTACCGCGCCGAGAGCACCGTCGACGGCTCCGCTGCCGCCTCGCCTGCGCCGCGCTTCCCGTCGCCGCTCATCGGTGCCCGCCGCACGAGGCCGCACGCCATCCACATCATCACTTACCCGCCGGGCTACGTGCCACACGAGCTGCGGCCCAAGCCCAGATCCAAGACGCAGTCGCTCAAGGCACGCACCAACAAACGCGCTGCCAGGCTTCGCCGCATCGTCGCCGTTGCCGCCAACGGCTCTGGCGATAGCGTCCCTGCTGCCAGCCCCGCAGCAGCCAACGGCTGTAACGGCACTAGCAACAGCAGCGCATTCACCACCAGCGCCGCCGCCACTACCACCACCACCAACAGCAACGATAGCAGCAACCATCCGGCCGCTGCCCCCATCCGGCCCCCCGTTCTGAGCAAGCTGCTCCAGTCCATTTCGGGTCACTCTCTGTCCTCGTCGTCGGCCGAGAGCTCGCGACAAAATTCAGGCTCCGGTGCCGCCGGAGCAGGGATCCGGGAACCCCCGGCCTATGACGACGGCCCGTCAGGCCCAGTAAACCAATCGCCACAGTTACAGGCTCTGCAGCGCGAAGACCATCCACCACAGCAGCCCGCATCTGACTCCTCCACCTCCCTCTCATCCAACACCTCCACCACAATGGCTACCACGGCGGCACCCAGACGCCCGTCGTCGGCGTACCACCTCGCCAGCCATCGGAATAGCATGATGTCGGTCCGCTCCGCCAAGTCGGCCGTCAGCTCGCTCGTAACCGAGTTGCCCAAGCCCGTCGCCTCGGGCAGCGGCGTCTCATGCTCCATCCTCCTCGCCGAGCCCAACATCTTCCTGTCCGGCTTCGACCATGACGGTCACGCCCAGCGCGATGGCCAGAGCGGTACCTCTTTGCTGCGCGGCCGCCTCCGGATCAACGTCAGCAAGAACGTCAAGATCAAGGCCATCCAACTCAAGCTAATAGGCCGCGCCCGCACCGAGTGGCCCGAGGGCATCCCTCCGCTCAAGCAGGACATGTTCGAGGAGGAGAGTCTGCGGACTCAGGTCCTGACCTTTTTCAACGCCATGAACGATGGTTGGGAGACCGAGTATGGGAATCAGTGCACCTACCAGCTCAAGTCGGGCTCCGCCAATTCGAGCTCCACCAACCTGTCAGCCCTACCGGCCCGAGTCGGCAACCAGCTCCCCTCAACCTCGCCCAGGAGCGGACTGACGGCCAAGGAGCTCAAGCGACTCTCCCTGCAGAGTGTCCAGGCGCGCAGCTTCGGCAAAGGCGATGTCGGCGTCGTCACCACCACCCAGGCCAAGGGATTCAAAGTCTTCTATCCCGGTTCGTACGACTATTCTTTCGAGCTCCCAATCGACCATCACCAGCTCGAGACGACAAAGCTGCAGTACGGCTCTGTAAGATGGGAGCTTCACGCCACCGTCGATCGCGCCGGCGCCTTCAAGCCCAACCTCCACGGCATGAAGGAGGTGTCCATTGTGCGGCTGCCGGATCAAATGTCGCTCGAGACGACGGAGCCCATCTCCATCAGTCGGCAGTGGGAGGACCAACTACACTACGATATCATCATCTCGGGCAAGAGCTTTCCCATTGGCTCCAAGATACCCATCGCCTTCAAGCTCACTCCCCTGGCAAAGGTCCAAGTCCACAAGCTCAAAGTGTACGTGACAGAGTCGATCGAGTATTGGACCACGGATAAGCGTGTCACGAGAAAGGATCCCGGGCGAAAGATTCTTCTGCTTGAAAAGGCGGCCGGCAAGCCCCTGGATTCGACATGGGCCTCGTCGGAGATCAACACGGTGCGCGGCGGCGAGCCCAGCGCCCAGGAGCGGCGCGAGGCCCGGGATATTGCGCAACGGAGACGTTGCGCTGAGGCGTCGCGAGCGCACGCACAGCCCGCGCCGCTACCGGAACCGGCCGCGAATTTGCTCGGCGACCTCGACTTGGGTCTCGAGAGTATGTGGGGGTCGACGGAGATTGAAGCCAATGTGCAGATCCCGACTTGCGAAATGATGGCCAAAAACAAAGACTTGAGGCTGCATCCCGACTGCAGCTGGAAGAATGTCAACGTCTACCATTGGATCAAGGTATTTAGCCCCTAGACACACTCCGCAGCGCCGGCTTCACGGCTAACCACAGTTGTGCAGATTGTCATGCGGATTAGCCGTCTGGACCCCGACGATCCCTCGGGTACGAAGAGACGACACTTTGAGATCAGCATCGACTCTCCTTTTACGGTCCTCAACTGTCGGGCTACGCAGGCCAATACCAACCTGCCCGCATACTCTGGCCCAACGAGCCACCTGACGCCGTTTCAGTCGACGTGCGGCTGCCCGGATGCCTCCTCAGTTGCCGCCGACGCCTCGCCAAACTCATCGACGGGCACTTTGGCTGGAGCCGAAGTGGGCAACGACGTTTTGCCCGCTCCCCCACAAGCAGCGCACTTGTACAACTCTATTGAGTCGCAAACTCCGGCGGGTGCAACGGCAAATGGCTACGGTAGCCAGGGAGAGCGAGAGCCTCGACCTATGCACCTGATGCGAGCTCCGAGTTTCAACCCCCCAGCGTTTGACGACGATGTGGCGCCACCGGCCATTGTCGTTGAGAACATGGGCACGAGAGAACTGGTAGCTGCCACGCCTCCTCCGCAGTACGATGCCGTGATAGGGACACCCAGCGTCGACGGGCTGGCCGACTACTTTGCGCGTCTCGCAGACTACGGATACCATGATGATGAGGATTCGGGCTCGGATGCTGACGACCATCCGCCGAGAATCTTTGGTCGGACCGGACGGGTAAACGTATCCCACCCGAGGACGCCCGGCGGACGGATGCCCAGTAGGAGCATGGAGATTCGCCGTCCCGCCTTGAGTCTCAACCTCGACGGTCAAGCACCCCGAGCGAATGAGGCCACAATGCCGAGCGCGGCAAGATAGAGTCTGAACGCTGCAGGCTCTCCACGAGAGTCGGCGCATGGCGCCAACCATTGGCGTGCATTCCCACGACTATTTCTCCTTTGTTTATACTTGACGAGTTGGGACATTTACATGAATGATGCATCGGGCACGCAAGGCGTTGTTGTATTTTCCGCTGGAAGACCATACTGGAATGCAAAACGGTGCGGCGTTGGAAGCGGTTCGGGTTTGGATATTCGGTGGGTGGATTGCGTGGTTCATCGGTCGCCATTGGGATGCATAGGAGCTGAGCTCCAGGCGCATGTTTATACTTGGGCGCATCCATTGCGGGTACAAAGTGCCGGCAGTATATATTGCCATGACACAGACTTTATGTTGTGTATCTTGTCCAACTCGAATCGTGCTCATGGGCAGTATATTGTCATGACACAGACTTTATGTTGTGTATCTTGTCCAACTCAAATCGTGCTCATGACACAGACTTCATGTTGTGTATCTTGACCAGCTCAGTTGAATCTGCTCATGGGCAGCGTCTATATCGGGACACGTGAAGTGCTGCGGCGGTGATGAAGCCAGCAAATGCATCACGGTGATTTGTCTCAACTTCCCGGCTGCAGTCTGGCCAGGCCGGGCGGAAACACGGCCCCACACCTGTTCCGGCAGCGCCGACTATGCCGGAAGCTGTTTCGATGAGTCCCCCGGAGTGCCACGTACGACCTGAAGCAGCAGGTATGTAGGTAGAGCATCGAGCGGCGAAATACCCATCCTCACTCCTGCACATCGATAGCGTCTACTCTTCAGCCCCCGGCCTCATGTTCTCAATCCTCCTGCACCCCGCAGATGGAAGTTCGAATGCGCAATTCACCACGGCGAGTTCCATTTCCGCGACACTGCCTGTCGGTCTTCGGGGCGAACGTGCGTGCTTGGCAACGACGACATCTCGAGGCCATGCTGGGTGGGATAGACGAGGCAGCGAATGAGGTGGCGCCGTGAATACGAAACTGGGTTAGCGTCCGTCCGCTCCCGCCGACATGGGTCTATTAATTAGTCCACCGCTGCCCTCGGCGCGCTTCCGTGACGCACATGTCCCTCTTGCCGCAACGACTGTCCAGCCGAGCTGCACGGGACAAATCAATCTCGCAGGTGGTTGTCAAGACTGCGCGACGATTGAATCGCCGGGTCTTCCTGCCGGACGATCCAGTCTTGCGTCGCGCCTCGTGTCAGTCGTCGCGGCAGCCGATCCGCCTCTAGCCCTGCGTCGTATAAGCCAGCGACGCCTTGTTGCATTACTTTCCCCTGCTGGACACGATTGGTGATATCAGCATGCCGCCTACCGCAGCCGTCAAAGGGGCGCCCATCCGCCAGCGCAAGGCGCACCGCAAGTCCCGCCTGGGCTGCGCAAACTGCAAGCTCCGGAGCGTCAAGGCGAGCCTCCCCTCTCCATCAGTCGTTCCCTACCCATGATTGCGCGTTGGCCAGTGATGAGTCTTGCAACCCGCTGACCAACAGCAGTGCGACGAATCCAGGCCCGCCTGCCGCCGCTGCTCCGTCTCGGGCTTCACGTGCAGCTACTCCGGCTCCGGCTCCGTGCCGCCGCTGCACCTGACCCATGCCAACGTCTTCAAGATGGACCTGAGTCGGGCGGGACACACCGCAGCCCTGCCTTTGCCGGCTCCGCAGCGGCGCATCCCCGTGGTGCTCCCCGTGGCCGGCCGGCTGGGCAGCTACGAAATGCAGCCGGCCGACCTTGCCGCGCTGGGCCGCTTCATGGGCCGTACGGTGTGGACGTTTGGCAACACCAGCATGAGGAGCTGGTACGCGGAGGGGGCGCTGCGACTGAGCAACTCGGTATGTTTTCAAGCCTCCAGCGTTCACACTCACTTCACATGCGCTGATGCGACACCCTCACAGCACCCCTTTCTCCTGCACATCTTCCTCGCCATCTCGCTCCTCCACGACACCCACGCCTCGACCTCCCTTCCTCCATCCCATCGCGCCCTCCTCGCCTTCCACTGGTACCACGGCACCGCCCTCTTCCACCAGCAGCTCGCCCGCCCTTCGCCCGCCACCACGCTCTCCTCGTCAGCCCGCGATGCCCTCTGGATCTCCGCCACGCTGCTCGGCGCCGCCGCCTTTGCCCACGTCGACTCCCTCGACCCGCGGGCCGCCTGGCCGCTCAAGGACCCAGACCCCACGGACCTTGACTGGCTCAAGATGGGCCACGGCAAGCACATCGTCTGGGAGATTGCGGACCCCCTGAGGCCCGACAGCGTCTTCAGAAGGCTCGGCGAGGAGCTGTTCCACCATCCACCGCCGGACGGAAAGGCCCCTGTCCAAGATGGTGCTCTCCATCCGCTGTTTTACTCCGTCTTTGAGCTCTCTTCCGCATCCTCGCCAGCCACGGATCCCTATTACATCCCTTTATCCATCATCGCCCAGCTGCTCCCCGAGCCAGTTAGCGGCCGCAACTTCAGCCGGTTCTTCACCTTCCTCAGCCAGTTGTCAGCCCCTTACCTGCGCCTCGTCGAGCAAAAAGACCCCCGAGCATTATTGCTGCTCGCCTATTGGCACGCCAAGATCGTGCCGCACCCTTTGTGGTGGGTGCGTCGACGGTCAGTGCTCGAGGGTCTTGCCATCTGCATCTACCTCGATCGTCAATGCGCCCACGAGCCCGATATGCTGCAGCTTCTTGATGTTCCCAGGGCTGTATTCACAGAGGTCTATCACAGCGGCGACTTGGACGGGGTAAAGGCTTTCGCAAACATGCCAATGTAGTGAGCATATGTACGTATAATGACTAATGATTGTTGAGGGACCAACTTCTAAAGTCGCGCATTGGGGTGACTTCGGGAAAAAAGGGACTATGACCAAACGCCTTTCTAAGATCGTCAAAATCGACACAATTGCTTCAGGGGTGCACAATGAGCAAGGAGAGACCCATGCATACATGCGACCCGCCGACCAACAACAGTACGACGAAGCCAGGCCCGCCTGCCGCCGCTGCTCCGTCTCAGGCCTCACGTGCAGCTACTCCGGCTCCGGCTCCGGCTCAGGCTCCGGCGTCCCGTGGAGCTACTTCGGCTCAGTTCCCGGCTCCTTGCCAGCTTTGTGCTTGTCTCCGTCCTTATTAGTTCCACCATTGGCCGCGGACATCAGCGGGTGCTTAGGGTCGTATCCAACGGCTTTGACGATGCCGAGGCCCTTCGTGCGACCTTCTCTGAAAAGAAGTCGGTCCCCGGGAGCGAGATACTCGGGGCGCTGTACGAAGCGAAACGCGACGGTGGCGCGGTCACCAGTGCGGATGAGCTCCCTGTCAATGTCGATGATAGCACACGTCTGCGATACGGGTCCGACATGTAGCATGGCCTGATACTTGTTCTTTATTGTAGTTGCATGAGACAGGATCAGAACTGTTAGAATTGTCAGCCATGTCTACTTTCACAGACCCCGTATACTTACCCTCTGCAATAAACTCCCTGTGCACTCGTGGAGCTGGCTGGCCCTCCAGCTTAGGGAGTACGACCATGCCCTTTCTGACATCCTTGCGCTTGACCTTCTTCAGTGCAAACGAGGCCGATTGCCCGGCAGAGGCCGCTGGCACCCGTATCCTCTTGCGCTCGATAGACCGGATCGCGGTCTGGGTGAACTGACCCAGCGAGTCTGGCCCGATCAAGACGTTGTCTCCCTCGTGGGCGACGCCCGACCTGATGATGCCCGACACCACCGTTCCCGTGAAGGGCACCGAGAACGTGTCGTTGACATGAAACTCGAACGGCGCGTCCGAGTTGTAGCGGCCGTGGTGCGGCAGGATATTCAGAAACGTACGCACCAGGTCGAGGTTCTCGCCAGTAACGTTCGAAACCTGGAACACGGGGCATATCCTGTGGCTGACAAACTGGGTGGCAGTGTTGATGCAATCCTCACGGTTCTTGATGAAGGTCGGCATCTTGCGCGCCCCAGGGCTCCTCATGATCTTGGTTATTTGCGTGATCGTTTCCTCGAGGATGTTGGGCGGGCAAATGTCGATCTTGGTGACAACCACCATCACTGGCACATTCAGAGCAAGGGCGATTCCCAGGTGCTCTTTGCTCATGCCCACCAACCCGTTGTTCGCCGCAACCATGAGCAGGCAGTAGTTGGGGCTGCTAGAGAGCAGACCAAATACCGTTGTTCGCAGATACTTTTCGTGGCCAGCCAGATCGGTGAATGTGATGACCTTGGCGCTGCGCTTCCCAATATCCTCCCACGATAGCTTTCCTTGGAATTGTGAGCGGGTGGATTCTTTGCAATCACACAATGGCGAGACTTACGTCCAGGGGTATCGGACGTTACGACTTTACCCACGCTGTCGAACCCCATTATCTCCATGCCGACGGAGCTTGTGCGGCCAGTTTCCATTTCGTGCTTGTGGCGGAAGAGGTTTACTCGCGCCTTTCCTCGACCATCGTCTAGATCGCCCTTGACCAGAACTCCAAGCATGGAACTCTTTCCTGCGTCGACTAGTTTGGCCAGCATGTTAGTCATTGATGACTGTTTGGACGGAGAATCAGCTAGCTAGCTTACCATTTCCGACGACTGCTATCCTGGTCTCAATCACATCTTCCGCATTCGAAGGCACTCGCCGAATGAGAACTTTGCCGCTACACGCCGTCACTCTGCTGGGTTTGTTGGCTGTGTTCGCCACTTCCACGTCGCCACCAACATTCTTGGTGAGAAGAAGCTCGCAGTCGGCGTGTATGGCATTTGCCGCCTCTACAACTCTCCTGTATGCAGTGCTCCACTCCTCCAATGTGAGCTTCATGGAATCGCCATTGTTCTCATACCCCAGCTCAAAGACGGTCTCGCCAATGCCTTCCTCTATCCGCTCTGCGATAACGTCTTGGAGCTTCTTGAGGGACGCCTCGTCAGAAGCGAGGAGAAGCTCTTTGAGCGCTATGCGCGCCGCCGTATCGGCGAGGTCTAGATTGTCGAAGAGTTCATCCAACTCCTCGTGGTGGTCTGTGGAGTCGGCGTGGGGGCCGCTTGCGTCGGGCTCGGTCCGTCTCGAGGTAGGAAAGCGAAGGTTCTGCTGCTGTTCGACGTATTCGGCAAAGTCGCTCAGGGCCTGCGCAAAAGTAAGCTCGCCTGAATCACCTCTTTAGCTTCCATGTTCACCGTACCGACTCCGCCTTGCGTTTCTCATGCAGCGGGGCCTTGAACGTCTTGTTGGACATCGTTGTGGTGGCGGGGCAACGCAGCGGTCGTGCATCACAGAGATATTCGAGAGATCATTGGGGCTTTCGGGAGACAAATGACCGCGGGCGCAGATGGTGCATAAGGTATTTATCTTGAACGAACTAGATAATCGCTGCGCCACTGCCTGGCCGACTGACTCTTGATCTGTCGAAAGGTGAAGAGTCATAGACCCGTCGCAACAGCTGTTGGCGGTTAGTACTCCGTAGCTTGAGTCGCACCCCTGTCTTATCGATAAAGCGGGAAGCGGGACATGCCCCTCAGCCGCGCGCCTCTCTGGCTACCCGCATTGCCCGCATACAGAGCGCCTCATGAATTACCGCAGTGGAAGATGGTGTATTCATTATACCGGGGCGGCACGTGCGGCGGCACTTACGGTAGGGAGAGATGCATCAACAGGGGCTTGTCAAGAAGGTCACCACGGCGAGTCGCTGAGCGCCTCTCTCGACTTGCTGCCTTAGGATGCTTCAAGAGTGTTTTTTCCTTTCTCAAGTCTACAGATCATTCAACTATAAGATCCGCTTGCTTCAGCAGATGGTATATTCCAAGCCTCACCGGGCAATTCTTTCGCCCAGGCCGTTCCTCCATGTACTCTGCATACAGGCTTTTACACGACTTTCGGCATTGAGAAGTCCGAAGTCATGAGCAAAGGGCCCATGCGCATTTCCACACATGTTCCGGGACTGACGTCTTGTGGTCGTAGTCTTGAGGCTCCGCGCCCCGTCAAGAGGTTGCAATGGCGTTGCCGCTTGGACACAAATATCCAGCTTTCACAAGTTGCTGCGCCAATGGAGCATTCATCCGATGCGCTAGACCTCTGGCGCCATTGCTCAGAACGGTACCTGAGGTGAGATCAAAACGACGCTATCCCCTGCATGGAATTAGACCACGGGTGCCATGAGCGCCTTGCATTTTCACACTTACCTCGCACGAACAGCATTTCCGACTTGCGGCTTATTGTCTTCAGAGAGAGTCGGTGAGTGTTGATGTCATAGCAACGACTCGATATGAGCTCTCACCTTGACCTCCTCATCCTCATCCTCATCGTCGTCGACGGCATAGATAGTCTCCTCTACCTCACCAAGCACTAGGTTGCAGTGGCTGTCATATGCCTATGGTGCATCTTAGCAATCGCCCCAATCTCGTTAGAAGGCACGGGCGTCGTACGTGAAGCTTGCCCTTGAGCTCTCTGTCTCCCCTGAGCTTCACAAACACGACTTCGTTGAGCAGCAGCCGCACGAGGTCGAGAGGTTCTGCGACGTGACTGTCGTCGCCGGTGTCCGCCATTTTCGCGCGTTAATCGCTCCCTTGCCTTGAAGTGCCGGGGGGATGTCGATTTTTGAGGCGAAGTGAGGCGCAAGGGCGTGGTGTGGTGGACGCTTGAGTTGTGATCTGATGGTTGAATCCTCAAAACGCAGCTGAGCTTGGCGCTGGCGCGATGGAAAATCTTCGGCGAGCATGCATCCATCGGGGCCTCTCTGGCTGTGATGATATGCAGTTATCCGCCATATGCTTCCCCGTACTACCCCAACTTGTGGCGCCGTGGATAGCTCCGCTGAGGCCCCATTGTATCGGCGATGCCCCATCGTCTCCTCACTTAGTCTCGCGTCCCTGGATCGACTCGCACAGCTCCGACCGTCTCTGCGACGCTCATGTCGCCCAGCGCGAATTCGCCATGGCATTGAGGCGCCAGTTATGGCAGACGTCACGCCTCAATCGGCTGTCCACGCTCAGCGTGCCGCGGCAGCCCGTGACGCCCATCAAATGCAGCCCCCTGTCTCCTGGCCTACGACATCTGGCTTCTCAAGCAGCCTCCCCAGCTATCCAGCACAAATTCACAGAATTCCTGCCGCCTCGCGACCGCACAGAGCTCGATGGTGTGTTGAGTGCCATTCAGAGCAAATCTTCAAGCCAAATATGTGAAGCATTCGTCGCCTGGACCAATGTTCTCGGCGACTCAGCGTCCCCATTCAATGAAGCTGCAGTACGGCAAGCTCAGGAGCTTCCCGGCCCGACCTTTTCGGAGATTCTGCGCAATCTTGATCCTGCAACCTCACCATCCCACGATACTGCCCATGGCCTCAATATCACGCAAGGGCAGACTCAATGCACGGACGTTCGCGGGTTGGTGGATGAGTTTGGCGTTCGCACGCATCATCGCAAGGTGCTCTCGGGCATCCAAACCCTAATATCTGTCCGAGATGGAAGGCAAGATAGCCTTACTCCAGCTGACTACGAGGTCTTCTTGCGCTGTGCCGGTGCTGCGGTTGATTACCAGGCCGCCAAGAGCTTCTGGAACGCCATGGCCGTACACGGGCATCAAGACTCGCGAACAGCAAAGTCGTGGAACGAGTTCATCAAGGCCCGCTTCATGACTGAGCCCATGTACTACCAATTCGACCGGTCAAGGGTGGCAGTTCTGGCTCGTGACATGTACAGCAATCGCACGCCGCTTCCCATGGCGACGATCAAGCGCATGGACGGGGTTAGACTGAGCATCAACGCGCTGAAGCGCGAACCGTGGAATCGACGGCCAGGTGAGCCCGAGGAGGACTTGAGGCGACTGTTTCGTCGGCGACTGGACTTTCGGGGCTACAAAGGGCATTGGATCCGCGCGCTGTACTACGGGCACGAGATGGATGAAGAGCTGCTGTGCACGTCCATGATTGCCTTTGCGCGATCCAGCTCACTGCACTCTATCAAAACCATGATACTCAAGAACTATTATGGCATCGACATTGACGAAGCGGCATACCCCGGGAACACGGAATTATCAGGCGGGGTCGACCTGCCGCCCGGCTCGCCCATCAAGCCCACCGCCCGCCTCCTCGACGCCCTGGTCGAGGCTTTCGGATCCATGTCTCATATTCCGCTGGGCATGAAGCTCGTCGACTTCTTCTCGCGTAGGTACGACTTGCCCATCCCTCACGAGACGTGGTCCAATATTCTCAACTGGACGTACCTCTGCGCATCTAAGCCCTTCAAGCCCATGCGCAGGATGCACGGAAACTGGCAATCGACTGTCACGACCGCCGCCGACGTCCGCCAGGTCTGGGAGGTTATGACCTCGGAGCCGTACAATGTTCAGCCTACCTTTGAAGATTACGACATCTACGTCAAGACCCTTATCACGCAGCGATCTTTTGGTCGCGCACTCGAGGCCATCAGGGAGCACATGATGCCCTACTATAACAGCGTCGTCGACGAGTACGAAAAGGCCGTCTTAGACGAGATCCTGCAGAAAGACGTTGTCCCTTTGTCGCCACGCGCCACACGTCGCCTTCACGAAGCTCAGGTTTACAAAGACCACGTACACTATCGCATCTCGTCCTGGTTCGACAAGCTTCTCAAAGCCGCGTCATCAAACAAGGGCCACCGCACCGGCCCCGTAATGCACTCCTTCATCCCGAACCTCATCCGTGAGTTCGGCGACTTCTTTCCGCACCAGATCCGCTACCGCACCGCCCAGGGCGTCGTGCAGATGGAGCGCCCCGAAGCCACGCGCCGCTTCGAGTGGGCCCGCCAGTGGCGCACCACGCTGCCGCAGAAGAAGGCAGGCATCCACGTCCGTGACCGCGAGGGCTCGGACCAGCCCGACTTTCCGTGGCCGGAGGTGCCCACCATGAGGGTGCTCGAGTGGCATCGCCGACCGAGGACGAGGCTGGCGGAGCTGGGGAGGGCGCCTGAGGATCCGACGAGGAGGGCGTGGTGGGAGACGCTGGAAGAGGAATTGATGCTGTAGAGTGTCAGGAGGGTTTGATGGTACATCCCGTGTATATCCCGTGTGTGTGTAGATCCGTACAACTGCATAAGCAAGCATAGCGTCGACTAGATCCTAAGATATCGGTTACCGTCGAGGAAACTTCATCTCAACATCTCGGGATTAGTGCATTCACTCCACGTCCAGCAGTGCCTTGCCTAGAAGATATTCTTGAAGTCACAAAGTACTTCGGTTTTTGTCGTCAAGAATAAAACCTTATCGCGTCTCAGCTGGGTATCTACCACCACCGTCCGCGTCCCAATTCCCTTTGTTATGCCAATTCATCCCATCCCTACACTAGCCTACAAAACGCCACCGCCGGTCATAAACCCATTGTTTTGGTCGTCATTGCATCGTGTCAGCACGTAGAAGCCCGCCTCTTGATACAAGGCGTCCCAGTCCAGTACATTCCCAAATCTGTGTTCCGTAAACATGAGACCCCGTGTCTCTCCTCATAACAGTTGTTAAGACGTATATAATCGTATCTCCAAGTCCAGTCGTCGCCCCAAGAGGTATAAAAAGCCGGGCATACGTAGAAAGTTAATGAAGGGAAATGTCGCTTAACAGTAGAATGGCTGCTGCACCAATCGGCAGCACTGTCGTTTCCTGTGATGCCTACATGCCGCCAGCAGCCTCAGCCAAGACGCCAATAAGACTGGCAGCCGCACCGCCAATTCCCACGGCGCCGAGCGTCTCGCCCCAGGCCTTCTTCTTTATGGTCCGCTCCTCCTTGCGGTCGCTTCGTCGATCACGGTCGCCGCGGTGGTACACGCGGTCACGGTCGCCATCATAGCCGCGGTGCCTCTCACCACCGTGCCGATCTCGTTCGCCGCTTTGACGCTCGCCGTCGCGACGATGCCCGTCACGATTGCTGCGCCCCGAACCTTCTCTATCCCGATGGTCGCGGTATCTCCTGGAGGTGTGGTCTCCGCGAAGGTCACGGTCATCCCTGAGAGATCGCGGGCTCCTCGACTCCACCTCGTGGGGCTCGGGGTCGAAGCGAACATGATTCTCGTTCTTGTTCTTCAGAATGGGTTTGGGCATGGCGGTGCTTGCCGGCGAGGTTTTATTCTTGGACGGTGGGCTGACAATATATGGGTAGCTTTTTGTGCCTTTCTCGGATGTCTTGTCGTCGTCATAATCGGTTGTGTCACTCTCGTCCCACAAGACACTTTCTTCGTCATCCTCGTCACGGCTGCTCTTGGAGTCGGCACGGTCACGCTGGTGCTCGTGCTGTTTTCTTCGGGGCATGTATCTGCCCGCCCTTGCAGCGCGGCAGTCGGCGCTCTGTTGGGCGTACCCGGCAATTTGCTCCCGAGTGAGACGGCCGAGGACAGCGACATATTCGGGTCGAGCTTCGTAACGCACGCCGGCACGTTCGAGGACTTCGGGACTGACAAGAGTACGCCGTATCTTCGTCCATTGAGCATCCAAGGGGATCTCGTTGCCAAAGCGGTCAGGTGCCAGACGAGAAGGCATCGTCCCTGGGCTGGTACCATACAGGGGCGTATGGGGGCCGCCTCTAGAATTCGGCGGCAGAGAATGGGCATAGCTGGGTGATGAGCCAAACATGGCCTGCGAGTTTGCTGAGCTCGACAATTCAACTTCGGTGCCTGGGCGGATTGTTCCCCCAGCGCCCGACGTGAGATACTTTTGTGAGCTCCTTGGCGACGAGCCTTGAAGCTGGCTTGGATGATGCAGGTGCATAAGTGCCATGCCCGAATTAAGACTATCCATGACCATCAGGTCTCGGGTGGATATCAAAGCCATGGAGTCGCCCATCTCAGCTACCCCATCGTCAGAAGAAAAAGAGTACTTCTCATTGTGGCGAGGCGGGGGAATCGGCGCATCCCCCGGCATACGCGTCTCGCCCTTCATCCCGATGAAATACTTCTCACTATCCACTGCTGGATACATCGGCTCCTTGGGAGGGAGAGGCGGCGGCACGTTGGCTTGGGCTTCTTGCTCGAGAAGACCACGAACGCTTGGCGGAGGACCACTATTGAGAGCGGACGTGGACTCGAGCTCGCGGATGTAGGCGCGCAGTACCTCCTATACGCATTGTCATGTTAGTCTCGATTGGAACGTCAGCTCGATCACTCAGAGATGCGAACCTTGTGTTGGCGGAGGACCTGTGGTGAGAATCCCTCCCTCTCAAGCTCCGACTTGAATTGCTCCCACCGCCGGTCACCATCGTTGTCGGTGAGTCCGCTACCGCTCTGGCGCGTGAAGAGTTTCCCAGCGATGGCGTCGACCTTATCCTTGATGCCCTCTAGATCAGCTCTGTTGCTCTGTACCACGTTCCCAGGCGGCTTGTTTGCCGGGTTGTGCAGCTGCACAGTATCGAGGAACATGTCGACATTCGTCTTCTCGTTGGCGAGCCTCGTCCGCACGGCCGCCAGGCGATCCGCCAGCCCGTCTACATCGCGGCCGCTGCAGGCGTCATACTTGTCGAGGACGGTGACAAGCTGCTTGAGTGCAAAGTCGCAGTCGTCGACGATGGGCTGGACTTGGCGCGAGTAGACGGAGGATGCGGCCCCACAGTTGAGCAGGGAGCCGGGGTCGGCGGCCTCGACACGGAGATGGCGTAGGGCGAGATGGAGCTGACGAACGGCTGCGGCCAGATCGGAGAGCGAAGACGAAGGATATTGCTTGGCCCGCAGGAAAAGTGTGCTAGCAAAGGCGTCGACAGCGTCGATGTGCTCGAGAGTGCCACCGCCGCTCATGGCTGGCCACAGAGCTGGGCAGGGGCTGTGTGGCTCCCCGAACCGCTGCCAAGATGTCTGTTTTTTGTTTGGTAGACCCTGCCTTGGTTTTCCCCCGTCCTCGTGGCGCGGTTTCTTCGCGTCGAGTAGATGTATTGTCGTCTCCTTTGGTAAGCAGCGGGAAGCTATAGGGCTATGAGGTCGTAATGTGGGCGGGTCTCGCGGTGAACTAGACGCGGAGTACTTGGGGTCGCAGATGCGGCCTTGTTGGTGCGTGCTAGCGGCGTCGAGATGCACGAAGGTAGGAAAATGTCAAGGTTTTCAAGGACAGGCTTGGACGAGGTGAAGGGTAAAAGAAGGAGAGAAAAGGCAACGTGGACGGGAGTGACGGGCTGACGGTCAAAGGGGCGCGCGTTTGTGGTCTCTGCCCCACGGATGGGGGCGTGACCGGCGTGCTGTACGAGTTTACTCGTACAGTAAGGTAAGGTGGACGAGACAAGGCTGCCGGTACACGTTGCGTCGTGGAACCCCATCTCCCAGTCCCATCCATCCATCCATCCATCCCATCACGATCCTCCACTCGCACCTGGCCCGATGATGCAGTTGCCCGGGCAGGCGCACCGAACCCATCCAGCGGGCCTCCCCTCCCTAAGGTACCCCCTGCCCCGCCACCACACCGGCGTGACCCCCCTGCACTGCAACGAACAGCTCCAGGCCAGGCCACCAGTCGTACAGGTACTGTATGGCGCTCGCAGACTCACGAGCGCCTGCCCTGGGCGCCGTCCGCCACGGGCGCCTGGCGCCTGGCGCCTCTCGCTGTGCAACCTCGGGCCTGTGACGTCGGCCAAGGTCTCGTCATTGGCCCGTCGTCCTACCCGTACCCTCCACCAGCAGGGCTGGCCAACCACGACCCCTGCCGTGCGTGTCACCCTTTGTTCTTTGGTCAGGCCCCTGTCCCTCGAGTGAGTATTGATGTTACGGTCCGCAGCAGCAGCTAGATGGGACCCTTATTATTACTTGTCGGTAGGTTGCTGCGCGGCCAGTCTCGCATCCTTATCGAGCCAACACGCTCCGGACGCTCCGGGAAAAGCATGCCCCGTATCCATGTTTCCTTGGCCTCGTGCATATTCCGCAGGAAATCTCCTGTCCTTTTTTGCCATCGCCCTCGTATGGCATCCTGATACGAGCGAGCGCATGCCGCCGGCACTACCATGGCATTTGGGGCTGTGCGTCGTCGCACTCGGCCGCCGTGCCAGAGTGAGGCTGTGGCCCACGCCTAGACCTCCCCAGACCCGCGAATGCATGCACCAAGCATCCTATGCTTTGCATGCATTAGCTGCCACCCGAGCAAACTTCAGCCCGAATCCTCAGCCCTCTGTCCGTCGCCCGGTTTGCTCTTCCATTTCGATGCCCGCGCTGCTTCAAGCCACAGGCGTCGAATCATCCAAGCCTGTGCCCACGCATAATCCCCACTGACGAACTGCTTGGCTGCCCGACCAGTCGCATCCGCAGAGCCTCATCCCACGGGCCCCGAGCCCGACATTGCGGATTCTAGGCAACAAGCTCAAGCCGCCCAAACAGGCTATTGCTTATGGCTCGCTGAAACGGCCTGCATGGCCGCAGCCAAGGCCGCCTTGTACGGCTCTCCACGAGTCAGACTTTAGGCCACCACTTGCTGCGCAACCTCGCCAGAGGTATCGCTATGCTGTGGATTACAGGTTGCCAACTTGCATAATCTTATTTCCCGATGCGCCTCTAGTAATAGCCAATTTGGTATCCGGGGCAATCATCCACGTCTGCCGCCTTGCCGGTGAACAGGTGGGAGCCATGATTAACCTGGGGCTGTTTGTCGAACCCCAAATCGCCTACTAGCTGCCTTCCACCCGGCAAGGTCAAGGCAACAAGGCTATTGAAAGCCCTTATTCGTAGATCGCTCTCCATCGGGCAACGCGTTGCAGCCGTGGCCTACCACACGCAAAGCTCATACCCTTTACGTCACCGCCTTGCAACCTGTTTAAAACTACAAACCAAACCCCGCCAAAAACAAATGATAAACTAACCGGAAAGAGAAACATTTCCTCGAGGCCTAGGAATTCAACTTGGTCCACCGCCCCCCGAAGGGCCCGACTTACGCCAGGTGATATCCGGCTATGGTCCCCTTACACCACCTTGAGTAACAGTAGAGCTGTAAATTGTACATATATATATATATCATTCCTCATATATATTGTACAGCAGTACCTAAGGGGGGTCCGTGTAGAGGCTTGCAAGATAGGGACACAGTCGAAAAGCGAGACGGAATAGAGAAAAAATAACGGGGAGAAAAGATGACGGACTCAAAAGATGGCGACTTGGAGAGACCGTGGAGGTGGTGGAGGTGGCCGGTGGGGACGTTTCAATGGTTCTACCCGAGTTGCGCATGATCCACTCTAATCTTTCTCTATGAATATTAATTGGCTGCAACCATCCCTGGTAAGTTTTCCGCATCCCTGAAACCAGGCCCGGAATGAGGTTCGCTCTGAAACTTGGGCGGCAGGAGCCGAGGCAGCGCAGCGATAACGACTCGCCCGGGAGCGTCGCTCCATCAGGCTTTGGGGCGGGCGAAATGATGCACAGCTCGGACTTGGAAAGCCTGTTCTACGAGTAGGCACGGCTCCGTGATTCTCACCCGCACGCGGCGCATAGCTTATCCGTACACAGTAGTGTTATTGCAAAACATCCAATACTCCGATCATAGCTGCACAAGTTACACCTCAACGCCTCGGCGGCGCTACTTCCGCCGTGAATGCCACAACTACTTCATGCAATCGCCTCGCACGGGCACCACCACCAACCGTCGAATGCGCCCAGCTATGTCTGCCTTCCCCGTGCGCCATTCGCTTTCCTGGTCGGGAACTTGGGGACGACGTCTGCCTCGACTCCGTAGTCACGACTCCTTCAGCCGCATGATATGTACAACGTCTGTCCAGGCGGAACCCCCCCAAGTCGCCGTACAGATTTTCGTAGCTTGATCGAGAATGGCTGTCATCCATCTTCACACCAATCCGAGGCCTGACATAGTCTCCTGCCGGCAACGAGCTTCAAATAGCAAGCTTCTCCAGCGAGTACGCATCCACCTTCTGGCTGATCAAGTAGCCATGCTCTCGCGTGCTTCGTTGAACTATCTCGCCACCAGACACCACCTTCTCTTTCGTGGGCAGCTGCTTTGTCTTCAGGCCCAGTGGGAGCATCCGAGACTCCCGTCCCTCCAGCTGAAGCGGGATGGGTTTGTTGTTGTTCCACGTCTGCGGTGTCGCCCAGCTCGTCTCTGCTGCGAGGCCGAAACGAACGGCCTCACCGACAACGCCATGCAGATACGCTGCCTCCTCAATTCCCTCCAGGGCTGCAGTTACCTCGAGCTTCAATGCCGTGAGGAAATCGCCAGCCTCCGCCTTATCTGCCCAGGACATGGCGTCATTAAACAGCCATCCGCCGGCGCCGACAGCATCCAAGCAGCGCCCAAGCAAGTCGGCTATGAGAGCAATGACTCCATCCGGGGGCGGATCGTTCCCCTCCGACTCAAAGCTGGTAGGGTCGGCATAGAGTGATGTCCAGGCGCCCCGAACCAGTTCCACGCGTAGCAAGTAGATGAAGGATAGAATCTCCTCGGTCTGTATCGTGGAGCGAAGCGCCTTGACCGTCGACACAGCTGGCAGTCGCCACAGCTTGGTGAATGCCAAGGTCAGGCCCCGTGACCGGCTGCTCGACTCGTCTCCGAGGTAGTGCTCGGTGACGGCAATCTCTCGCTCCAAGTCATCGAGGTCCATTTCGTATTTGTCGTTTTCGTCATGCGGCTCGGTCGTCAGAAGCTTCATGCTGTTCAGCTTCTTAGTGTCGGGGAGCAGATCCATGCTCAGCATGAGGGTTCGAATGGCAAGTAGCAATTCGACCCCGCCAAGTTTGGTTGCCTGCAGGTAGTTGAGAAGTAGCGTCATGGATGGGTCCGCTTCGGTGAGGCACTGGATCAGGTCGCCGGCCAAGCTCTTGCATTCTGCACCCTCACTGCTCAGGTCCGTCCGGAAAGCCACGCTCAAGTTTGAGATGGTGACATGGCCCGCGACGACGAGGTACGTGGTCACGTTGCTGTCAGGAAGGTTGAGATGCAGCACCGGCCGAGGCTCGTCGGATGTTGTCATCTCCACTGAGAACACTTGGCTGATGGCATAAATGACCCAGCGGCGATCGACCGAAGGATAAGTCTTCTCTGTCAGCCACTCCCACTCTGGAAGCTCTTGCGAGTCCGGGGTATCCTGTCCATTGGTACTTGTTCCATTAGCTAGGGTGGCTTCCTTGCGCAGACCCATGTGGAACTTCTGTCGCAGAAAAGTCTCCCACTTGGCCAATTCATGACTGCCCAGTAGGTCTTCCGCCGCATGTAGCTCCTTGTTGTACGTAGCCAGATACGATTCCGTCATTGTGCCTGGAACGTAGCGGGAGAATTCCATGGAAGATGCTTCACATTTCTGTTTCTTTGACGGAATCTCCGCAGATGCGCCGCGACCGATGGAGTCAATCAAGAGTCCCTCTTTCCGCCTTTTGCCGTAGGATTTGGGGGGCTCGACATGTATCGAGACGATGACGTTGTCAATCAATGCAACGACGAGGTCTTGGCTGCGTAAGTACGTGATGAGTTGGCAAGACTGTGGCTCCTGGCTTTCCGACGGCAGCTCCGACAGGTCCAGCGCGGTCTTTGCGTGGGTTGAACGGTACTGGTAATTGTAGAGGCCGACGGAGCCCAGCGAGGCTGACAGGATGAATGGCTTCGACAAGCGGATGAATGACTCAGCACCGTCCACCTGAAGTGTTGTCTTTTGCTTTGGGACAGCTCCAGTGACGTCGTAAACGTTGACGGATCCTGCAAAGAGCTCCAAGAGCAAGCACGACTGAACGTCCACCTCATACGTCGGTGTTCCGTTGCTACCGCCAGCAATAGCTGCGATTGGAGTGACGTCGAGGGGGATTAGCTTCTGCAAGTCGGCAGACGTCGAAGAACTGCCTGGGATTGCGGCTACGACGACCAAATGGCGGCTGACTTGCCCCTGGCTGACGCTTTTGGACACGAAGACGAGAAGGGAGGGGTCGGAATCGAGCGCCCGGGGGAGAGCGCTGAAGACTTCGAGTCTGTTCTTGAACATGCCTTCTCTGAAGTCGGCCAGGCTTCCCGAAGAAACGTACTCGACCTCGAAAGCATCGATGGCTCCAGCGACGACATCCTGTACGGCCGACTTTGAGGAAGTGGACCATTGAATCGCAAGGGTTTCGCCAGATAGATAAACGAACTCTCCATTTTGGCAAACCGCCACTATGTCTCCAACGGTGGCAGACTGAGCAATCGAGGAGGAACCAGTCATGTACTTGACCGACGAGGTGCGCAAAGTCTGCGATAAACTCGTCGACGTCGTCTTTCCGTCGGGGTGCACCACGTCTTTGAACAGAGTGATCTTGTGGGAGGATGCGTCCTTTGTCGCTATGAAGGTATACCGCAGCACATCATTGCTGTTGGAGTGCCGGACTCTAACTGAATAGGGAGAGCAGGTAAAGGATTCTTGCGGCGGGATGGGATACGAAGTGATGAGTCGAGATGCCGGGACCTGTTGCCGCATTAGAAGCCAGAAGTTGGAGTGCTTTGAAAGTCTCTTACATCGTATATGCTCGCAGTCTCTCCATCGACGCCGACAGCCAGTTCGGTCCGCTTCCTCTTCTTCTGGCCGTCTCGCTGGCCATAGACTTCGCGGGCCACGATTCGGCCGTCGGTGTGATCCAGCGGCCTGGGCAGGGACGCCAGCACGTACGGCCGATGTATCCTGTACTCGGACGCCATTGAGAAGCGAGCAGCGATGTCTCGATACAAGCCTCTTGCGTCGAAAGGCGGATCACGGGTCAAAATACTGCCCGTCGCTGATTTCAATGTCGCAACGACGAAGCTGCTGCTGCCAGCCAAAAAAAAATATTTGGAGCGGGCCGATGCAAAAATCCGGCTGTGGGGCCAGGCCAGGGTCGGCGGGCCACCTGGTGCGTGTGGGACAGAAGAGGGAACGAGCACAGACCATGCGCGGGACTGCGGCGCACTGGACAGCGCCTGTCGCAGTCGCGTCTTTACGCGTGACAGGCGTCGGGTCCCTTAACGCGGTCAGCCAGAAGGGCGCATCCGCTGAAGCAGCTTCAACTCTGTACCTACATGACACAAACCCCGACCTCTGGCAACACAACACGCCCTGCATCGCTCGCAGTCTTCATCTTGCATGTGCGCCAGGCCTGCGAGACATGACTGCGGCCTTTGGTTGAACTCACCGGGGTAAGCTGGGCCCTGTCCTGTCCTTGCCTGCCAAGCTCATCAGTCGCTCATCTCTTGCGTCCCGCGGCAGGCTCTCGCGTATCGATGGGACCGGTTTTGGTCGCCACCATGGTCCAGGGAGGCGTTGGAGAGCCGTCGTTAGAGAAACTCCATCCATTCTTCGTCAAAGCGACCGGAAACGTCTCGCGCTCGAGTCCACCCGCGACAGACGTCAGAGGTACAACCTCTCGGAACCCCAGACCAAGCTCCGGAGACGAGGGTCGCCAAAAGAAGCGCCGCAAGGCCGACTCTTCCTTGCTTCAAGATGAAGCCGAAGCCAAGATACCGCGGCAGAAGAGGAGGATGGGGTTCGTCAGTGATGCGTCGATGGATGGTGGCATCGTGAGCCATCTCACCATGTCGCAGCCGCCGTCTCAAGCAGAGCCGACTGCCATGGCACAGTCCGACGGCAAATTCCCGACGCTTCCTCCGAACGACGCACCCGCTCAGCAGCCTGTCCAGCCTCTCGGGCCTGGACGAGGGGTCGAGCCGAGCAGTGCTCACCACGAACGACTCCAACCCACCTCGTTGAATACGAAGAAGGTTTTGAAGTTCAACCCCAAGACTGGCACTCTTGGATCGCCTCCAAAACCACGTCAGCAGAAAAAAACAGCTCTGGTGGCCTACATGCGATATGGTCGCGATGAAAAGAGCCGAAAGGAGATTGGTGAAAAGATCACGCAAATCCTTGACGGCAAGCTGCAGATTCCAAGCACTCCTACCAGAAAGCGTGCCGCAAGAGCCTCCGCGAAATCGAGCGACGAAGCGACGAAGCAAAGTGTTGCCCCAAAAAGCACGCATCCGTTCTTTGCCAGCAAAAGGACACCGCAGCCATCAGCGGAAAGCGAGCCGGTCGAACCCGCAAAAACGTCCCCTGGGCGGAAGCACTCTGTCTTTATGTCAACACCAGTCTCTCCTAGAAAACAGAGAAACCCGTTTGCTCCAACTGCTGCAAGTAAGATGTCACATTTCGGGATCAAGTCATTAGGGGCCAAGATACCTGGCGCAACGTATCCAATGTGGCCACCCGCGGGGATGAGCCATGTCCGGGGCGAAGACTCTGGAGATGTTGAAGTGGAAAAGCCCGCATCCAAGACCAATCTATGGAGGAAATCAAAGGGTCATGTCACAACCATCACAGCCAAAGAAAGCATCATGTCCCAAGTGGTCGACCGATTGGATCTCAACAAGGTGCGCAGGAGTCTTCCAAGGGATGAAGATACTTTCACACCAGCCCCTGCGGAATTGCGCCTCCCGCAGAGGTGCTTTGAAAGTGGTCTGAAGCTTCAGAAAAAGATCAAACATCAACTAGGAACACAATCTTCCGCAGGTCTGACCAGCGTCGACGACTCAAGCCAGGATGAGCTCGCCACTGCTCCAAAGCCAAAGATTCATCCGGCCATAAGTCGCCATTTTGATTCACTGGTGACTCGGCTGTCAGCCTACGACAAGTCAAGCTGCGAGAGCCTTTCCTGGACCCAAAAGTATGCCCCCACGTCCGCATCGCAGGTCCTTCAAACTGGCAAGGAGGCAATATTCCTGAAGCAGTGGTTGGAGGCTATGAAGGTCCAGTCTGTCGAAACAGGAGGCGACGCGAGCGGGGACAAGACCAAGGCGCAATCAGACAAGGCTTCAAAGAAGAAGAGAAGAAAAAACAAGCTTGACGGGTTCGTAGTTGACAGCGACGCAAGCGACATGGATGAGCTTTCTGACGAAGCCGACGAGACGCAGGCTGGTTGGAGCCTGGTCAAGAAGTCGGTGGTACGAAGTATCGATGTCACGGGGAGAAGCTCCAAGGACCAAGGGAGACTGAAGAACACCGTTATCATCAGCGGCCCCCACGGGTGCGGAAAGACAGCTGCAGTCCACGCGGTAGCCAAGGAACTCGGTTTTGAAGTTTTCGAGATCAACTCTAGCAGCCGCAGGAGTGGTAAGGATATACTGGACAAAGTTGGCGATATGACGCGAAATCACTTGGTCCAACAACATCGAACAGAACCCGCATCTGCCGAGGGCGACGACGATGATGAGGCCGACAGGGACATCAAGACCGGGAAGCAGGGCATGATGACGTCCTTCTTCAAGCCAAAGCCGGCTATCGGAGGGGAACGGCAAACAAAGAAGCAACCCAAGGCCGACAAGGCGTCCAAAACCTCTTCGTCAAAGGCCCAGAAGCAGTCTCTCATCCTTCTCGAGGAGGCAGATGTGCTCTACGAGGAGGATAAACAGTTTTGGGCTACGCTGATGGGAATGATGGCCCAGTCCAAGCGACCATTTGTGGTAACCTGCAACGACGAGGATCTCATACCAATCCAGGGTCTAGACCTGCACGGCATATTTCGCTTCTCACCACCCCCAGCGAGTTTGGCCGTGGATCTTTGTCTCCTCATTGCCGCCAACGAAGGACATGCGCTAGTGCGGCCAGCTGTCGAGTCTCTCTATCGGTCTCGTGGCGATGACCTCCGAGCGACAATAACCGAACTCAACTATTGGTGCCAGATTGGCGTTGGTGATCGCAAAGGGGGCTTTGATTGGTTCTATCTACGATGGCCAAAAGGCTCTGACCTAGACGAGAATGGCGATGTGGTCCGAGTCATCAGTGAAAACACGTATCTGCAGGGTATGGGGTGGATCGGGAGAGACATGATCGCCACAACGCCGGAGACACTGGTGATGGAAGAGGAGGTCCTACACCAAGCCTGGGACTCGTGGCAGCTGGATATGGGTGACTGGTACGAGTCACTGAACATGACTGCCCCCACAAGCGCTGCTTCACAGACGTCCTCCCAGCCTGCCAAAAGAGTGAAGGCACTAGCCGCCTACGACGAACTCTGTGGCGCCATGAGCGAAGCGGACATCTGTTCTAGCGGCGCTTTTGCTACGATGCTGCAAGAACACATCGACCCAACACTACCGAATCTCCGCAGCAGCGTCAGGGACGACTTCACTATTGGGCGAGCGCTTCTAGAAGCAGACCCTGCAGCTTCTTCAACTTCCCCCAATACAGCCATGTCGATCTCCATGAAGTCCATTACGCGAGAGATCTGGCAACAGTATGCAAAAGACTCGAAGGATCTTGCGGATTGCTCAGCTATACAGGCCGTTTGCGAAGGCAAGGCAATTTCTATCCTGGACGCGTCGTTCCGGGCCCATCGCCAGAGCTTGAGTCGACTTGACGTTGCCCGGGCATTTGACCCCATTGCCGTTTCTTCCCAGGGCCAGCCAACCTCATATCTGGACCCCTCGGTCTTTGACCGCACCATGAAGCTCATCGTCCTCGACGTCGCGCCTTGGGTTCGCGGCATCGTGGCGTACGAGCACCAGCTCATGCAGGAGCGGCTCAAAATCAGCAATTTGCTCAGCGAAGGAGGGAGAAAGAAGCGCATGCGCACCACCCGAAGCGCTTTCTCTGCTTTGGAGGGTGGCGAGCGAAGGATGACGCGCAAGGAGCGGTACTTTGGGAACTGCCTTACGACGGGTCTCGTGATGCGGACCGGGGCGGAATCGTTTCAAGGCGCTGTTCTGGGGAAGATTCCGGAAGTGGACATGGACGACAGCGTCAGGAGCAGCCCGCTGTCCGTTTCTTCGCCTTGATGGCGCTCCTCGACCTGGAGTGGTGCAGGGATAAGATATACTGAGCCTACTTCACAGGCTAGAACATGAGCTGACCCCCTTGGCCGATTTATATCGAAATGAACACGCAAGATAAATGATACACGTCACTGCCGATTGACCTTTAATGTTCTTACAGCCTTGTAGTTGCCCAGCCATCATAAAGTATCTACATAGTTTCAAAGCGGTCTAAACATTCGTCATATCGTCAACATCATCATCTTTCATCGTGATGGCGTGTGCCCGTCCCGCCTCAACGGCGTCCTCTCGACGACGTAAATCGCCTCGTCCGGGTGGGCAAAGGTCCCGTCCCGCCTATAATACTTTTCCTCGACGTAGGTCGGCTCCTCCATGCGCCGCCTCATACGCTCCTCGCGCCGCTGGTCCCGCGCTTGCCTGAAGTCGTCGTCCTCGCGCCGCCGGTGGTCCACGCTGGTAGATATACGCGCGCTCCTGGTCCTGCGCAGTGGCGGGCCGTCGCCTGCGCCGCCGGACATGACGATGTCTTCTTCATAGTAGAGCCGCTCACCCCTTCTGGGCACTCCCCTCCTGCGCCGGTCATCGTTGTCTCCGTCCAAGGCCCTGTACCTATCCCTGCTGCGAGGCCCGCGGCGGTCGTCACGGCGGTCGTCACGGCGGTCATCACGGCGGTCCTTTTCGTCGTCATCGTCGCCGACAACGGCGGGCTTGATCTTCGTCTCCCATTCCTCCTTGGCGCCGTGCAACACGCCCTTTGGCCAGAACTTGTGCGCCACGACAGCGGCAACGCCGATGCCGAGGAGGAGCCCCGCTGAGCCCTTTATGAGGCTCTCCTTCTTCTCGTCGTGCGAGAGGCCCCCCCGGTCACGCGGCGACGAGCGGCTGAGCGAGCGGGAGCGGGAGCGCGTCCGCGAGTAAGACTGCGAGTATGTGCGCGGCCGGGACCGGGACCGGGAGGGCGAGGAGGAAGGTGAGCGGGAGAAACGGCGGGAAGGGTGCCGCGACTGGGATCGCGAGCGGTTCATGGTGTTTTGAGGGGCAAGCGAGGCGTGTAGGGTGCGATTGTGCGGGACAATGCGGTCGATGTTTCGTCTAAGCGCGAACCGGTAGCTGTAGACGGGCCGATGGCCAAGAATCGACTAAAGAACAGCTCGTCAAGAAGTGAAGTCAAAGAGCTCCAGAAGATGTGTGCCAGTCGACGCTGGCTTCGTAGGTGCTGATCTCCCAATGCGGTCTCTGGCCAGCTCTCGCGCCGTAAGCACACCCCCGTCGGAGCGGTCAGGTACAGTATCCGAAGTATAAGCAGGCGAAAAGGTCCAATTGCTCGTCAAAAGCCTGGGCCGAAGAAGAGATTTGTCCAGCAGTAGAGACTGGGAGCGAGCTCGTCGTCACTGGGTGGAACACGGGCGCGGGGAACCAGAGCGGATAAGTCGGAATCGAATGGCTGGCGATCCGATGCCCTGAGGCGATGACGATGCGCGCCATGGATGGAGCCCCCTACTCGCTTGATCACTCGCTCACTTATCCACTCACTGGCAGGGACATGGCCGGGCGCGCTTGACACGACGGCTGCCTACCTGCCACAAAAGCGCCTTGATTGCAGGTTTGTGTTTGCGCCTCGACCAAGGGCGGCCTCCTCGTCCCTCAAGCAAGCTGTTTGAGTCGTGGTGGTTGCCATGCTGTACTGCGCTACGCCTGACAACTCGCAAACCCGCGAGGCAGCCAGACCGCTCCCTGCTCCGGCCGAGAGTGGCAAGGAAGCGCTTCTTCAACGAGGCGACTGCTGGGGTTGGCTCGGGAGGGGGCTGCAGATGCTGCTGCGGGTGGTGAGGCAGCAGAGACTCCACGCACCGGGTGCATGCATGCGGAGGCGCTCACCTACCTAAAAGTGTATGCTAGGCTTTCACGATAAGCCAGCCCCAGGAGCAGCAACCAAGCAAGCATTGAGCACTCAAAGCAGGACACCACCACCCTTTGCAGCCAACTGCATGAGCCCCCAAAGCAGCAACTTCGGTTAGAGGGTAATAGAACAAAGCGAAAGTCATGCATCAGTCTAAAACCTGACCACGTCAATGGCCTCCCATTTTTCCACGAGCTACCCTACACAAGCATTCTTCATCTCTCACAAGCTCCCACCTACATTAGACACGCACGCCGTAGGAGCACGGAAGCCCACTTGCATCCAATGGTCTCAAGCTGGGGCCGTGCTGCGGCAACGCGTGTACCTGTAGAGCTTGGCGGGCATCCGGTGCTGCTGCCAGTGCCAGCGGCATCCCCATGCGCACTCGTAACTCATCGCGCGCAAAGGGGTCGAGACTGTGAGCGACGAGACATGACGAAGAGGCGTAAGCTCTGGGGTTTCCATCGCCCTGGATTGAAATGCGGAGGCCAACGCTCAGTATTGAGTCTCTGCCCTTCGTGCCGCATCCGACGCCACACTACGAGGACTGGGCCGTCCCAGCATCTGAGCGTACGATACGCGTTCGATCATTGACTCAAACAACTCACTGGTTCTCCTGCCCGGAAGTTCCTAACCGTTCATCAGGCGCTGCTCCGAGGCAATCAATCAGCATAGGCTCCCATCTCTATCCTACGATGATGAACGAATGTCAAGTCACGACATGCTGGCCGGGACCAGTCACAGTGCAATGCCCAACAACTACACAGTCGACATGATGCGCTCTAGTCAGCCAGCCGAGCCAAGTCTTTACCGTGGTATAGTGGCATCAAAAAGCTCTCAAGCCTCTCACTGCCGCATTGAACTCGCGCAGGTATTTCAGGTCGCAATCAGTCCCATACTCGCTTGCCTCCCTTCTTCTGCTCCCTACGAGGCCCACGGATTGTCATCTAGGTCATCGGCCACGAGGCCTCGGCGGAGCACGTTACCAGTGACGATGTCCCTCCGGGTCGCAGCGGTTGATGTGCCCGCTGAGGCTTCGACCTGGCGAAGATACCCCTGGGATACGACGGGTAGACCGACTTTGCGCGTCGATGAAGACGAAGTCGACCGGCTCCTTGGGCTCGAGCTTCACGAGGCTTTCGTGCACGGTAGTGTTATCAATGCATCGGGTGGGGGGATGAACGCTGGCATGGCGAGTTGAGATTTACGTTTCAAAAGCATCCCATTTGATGATCTCGACATTGTCGACACCGTTGCGTTTGAAAGCCTCGCTCGCTTTCTTGGCGTATGCTTCTGAGGATTCGAGGCCCGTCACACTTTCCGTCCTTGCCCACTGCGTGAGCCCAGACGAGAGCTGAGCATCCGCATGGACGCCAATCTCGAGAATGCGCCTTGTCCCGATGGCGCGGGCCAGAAAGACGTGACGCTGGCCCTGGAAGTTGGATATCATGTAGCCAGCGCGCGCATGTTTCGCGTTGACCCAGCCGTGATACTCGCTGATGTGCTTGGGGAGTGGCGTCGAGTGCTGCTGAGAGTAATCGGTAACGCGTCCCGCAACCTTCTAGTTGCGATAGAGCGAGGAAACATTGTCCTTCGTGCCGCTGCACGCCAGAATGATCAATGATCGACAGCTGTGACGTCGGGCTTCTGAGCTGGAACTTGCTGTCTGCTGAGCACTTGCTCGCGGAGAGCGACGCGGGGGAAATACCGCCGAACTGACGCTCGAATGTCAGCACACAAGCGGCGGCAACATTGCAACCTCGTCCGGGAATGGTGTCAGCGGCAAGGGGAGAATGAACGACATGCCATAGGATGCCCGGCGGGCATCGGCGCAAGAGCCTCCTGACGAGTCTGCCTGCGTCCAACTTGCCACGACGGACAGGAACGATTGCTACCCACAGCACTACTCGTACTGAGTGGTGATAGACAAGCCTCTGCGGAGCGGATCGCCGAATTGTTGCAATTGTTGCTGTCCCTTGGCCCTCCCCCGCTCGCACGGCCTATCCATTCCGTTCGCTCTACTCGGCAGATGCGTGCGTCACGAGGGCGGGGAAGATCCTGATGGAGACGGACCAGGGAGAGGACAGGCCATTGCAACTCGTAAAGTCAGAGAGGAGGCGTCAAGTGGGCTCGAAAACTAGCCTCTGCAGTCCGGCACAGGGTGGAGTGCCACGGCGCTGGTTGAAAGACACCAACCTGCATTCATTCTCAGCCGCCGTCTTGGCAAACGATCGGAGCGAAAGGCGCCGCGAAGTGGCCTCGAGCACAGTGGCTTGGCGAGGATACGCAAGCATGCCGTAAATCGCTCTGCATCGCTCAAGTCGGCGAGTCACGGTCATGCTCGCTACTGCCTCCCCGTTAGTGATGACCATGTGCCGGAGTCAAGTCGTCCAGCCTCCGAGAATATACTTGCAGTAACCGTGCTTGCGAGGGTGAAACCAGCCCAACTGGCGTCGACATGACGCTTTGCAACCTAGCCCATGGGGCCACGCCCAGCCCGGACGGGTATGGCTTGGGTATGGGAGCTGTGAACAGCTGCGACGGAAGTCTTGTTGATTAACAGTTTCAGTACGCCGCCACGAGTGCTGGGGATCTAAGGCCCGAGGCGAAATGAGAAACACGGCCAATCTGGATGCGACGGTTTAGGCGAGGCTTGGGATAGGGGTAGTCTCTCTTTCTCGTCCACTCCTCCTCTGTTCGACCCTGCCATGCTGCCTCTCTTTTTGAGGCTGCAGACGAAAAGTGACCTGAGCAAGGCAATGCAAAAAGAAACGAACGCGCAGCGGACAAGTCGCCTGCTGAACCGCCTCGACGTCGATTTCAGCCGGCGGTGGCTCGACTTGCAAGGAGATGCCGTCTTGATTTGCCAACGACATCGAGAGAGCAGTTGACACGGTCAATTGGAAACGAGAGACCATGCTGGTGACATGGTCCGTTGTCAAGCGCTGTGCAGTGCACACCATGGTCGGCTCTATCAGTGAGGAGTCATCAAAGTCCAGCCCGTGCGGGGACGTCCATCGCCCTACTGGTACCACCAGATGTCCAACGCAACAGGTTTGCCACTCGATGACCTAGCTAGGACTGTGTCCTTATGAAGGGCTTTCGGTCTATCTCTGACCTGAATGCTGATCACGAAGCCCAGGATTGGAGACGAGGATCCGACGCAGAAGGGGAGTCTACAACCGAATGTCGGACAATTTCTAAAATGACTTGTGCTAGTGGCTACCAGTAGAAAGCTGGCCGATCCAGGATACTTCGCAGTCTAATGAACAGAATTCCATTGAGACTTGGGGGCGCAGGATTGATGACGGACCATGTCGATGCTGTGCGAGTAGCTCTGCATGCCGGCGGTCCGGCGATTGACTTTCGGAGACGAAAGGGCACTCTGGCTAAAGCGACTGCAGGCAACCAGTCGCACTGGTGTTTAGCGATCCATGTCCGTCAAGCTGATGGTACGGAGTAACGGACCAGGACATCCTCTCGAGGTGTCATTACGCGTATGGAGCGCTCCAGGACGCGATTGAAACAACAAAATGAGGCCAAGTAATTTAGTCGACGCCTGCGACTCTCGAAGCGGATTGGCGTGTCTTTGATGCAGTTGGAGGTCGACCTGTGGCATCCATGTTCGCTCACGCTGTCGCCCTTGTCACACCGTCCATCGTCCCAGGCGTCCGTCCGTCCGTCAGGCAAGGCGGAAGAGACAAGTGCTGCATCGTGGTCAGGAATGAGAAATCATGGCGGCCAATCACGCCAAGCCAGACTTTCAGATGCAGGGTTGGCTTGGGAGCAGAGGGTCTGGGCACGGGGCATCGACGCATTGCTCGGAACGAAACGCTTCCACCGCTAGGCCTGAGGAGGGCCATATGCGGACCCGGAGCCGTGGCTGCACAAAGACAATGCCTGGGGAGGCTGTCTCCTTGAGACGAGAATGCCTCGTACGAAGTAGAGTTGCATGAGACGAGAGGCATCGGCAGCCAAGCCTAGAGCCACCTGTCTAGACAAAGTCTAATAATCGGCAAAGGGCGAACCTAGCAGGTACTTTGCCTGGCCTGACCTTGAAGCCGAGCGATGCTTTGTGAGGAGACCTCAAGGGAGACGGTGGCTCTCCGACTGGGTTTCACCGAAGCGGCTGCTGGGACGTGCAAACGCTGAGCAAGTACCCACCTCGGGCACCACCACCGCCGCCAACAACCTCGACCGAATCCTAATGCCCCATCGGTGGCCGCACCTTGCGTCGTTTGCTTCGCTGCGGCGAGCCTTTGTTCCAGTGCGCTGCAGCTGGATGCCGCCCACGTCTCGACCGGTAGGACCAGCTGGCCTTGTTGTCGCCCTGCGCATCCCTGAAATCAAACGGGCCAGCTCCCTTGGACCCCATGGTGCCACTTCGGCTGTAGCATCATGGTAAGTGCTTGCTGGCAGCCAGCCGTTTTGATGACTGCTTGTACTGTACTTTGGTAATGCCTACAGTACTTGGACGCATCACATCAACTCTCAGAGGCAACCTTGACTACTCTAGCACCCCAGACCCAGAAACCAAGGTAGAGGAGGGGCAATCCCCATCAGCTGTGGCTAACAATAGTGACCTGGCGGTTCCCTGCCACCACAACGTCCGTCCCCCGGGCTGATAATGAACCACTCATCGACGGTGATGCCGGGTTCAGGGAAAGCAGAAGCAACATTGGCAGGCGCCGCGTCCACACCAGATCGACACCGAAACTGACCCCAATTGCTGACAGTAATGTCCATATCCTGCAGGCGCACAGATGACGAGCAGACACCCAGTTGCAGCACCGCGGAACAGCCACCAGGTGTACGAAAGTGCGCTTGGTCGAGTCGCCCTTCGACCGTAACGAGCGTGCATCACGACGCTGACAGACTAGGCATGCAAGCACTTTGCAGCTGGAGGGGCAAGAGGTAGTGTGCTGTGCTTGGTCCTCATCATTGCTGGGTTCTTGATTTCTCATGGCTGGCCCGCGCCTCTGTACGCACAACACTTCCGCCACCGGAACAGAGCCGCCACCGCAATGGGGCGCCAGGCGTACCGCTATCCACGTGCGCATTAATGCCTGGATCATGGTATTTGCAATACGCGTTCTCGGGCGGAGATGGGGCAACGACCAAGGGTTAAACCCAGCAAAGCTAGCACAAAGCATGGAAGCCGAATCCCCGCCAGTTATGCTGAAGAGGCGCGACGTTTTGACGGAGGTTTCGGTGTGATACAGTTGTCCGCGAAGCAATGGAGGGCGGTTTGATGGCCGGCCCGAGGCTTGACGGGAAGCGTGAAAAGGCTTTGCAGACAAGTTGGATAGCCACTTGCTGCAAGCACTCTGTCCACTTTTCCCAAGCCGCCGAGCAGCCATGGTCCACCGCCTCCATTCCATATCCATGCATTGCCATCCATGCCATGCGCCGTGTTCGGCGGGGCTGATGTTGTTGCTTCTGCGCTCGCAGTCGCACTGCCTCCGTTTCTGCGAATGTAAGTTGCTAGTCAACAGCCGTGTGTTGCCCCCTAGCAGAAGTAACAACTCGCCGCCATCTCATCCATGTTGAACCGGGGGTGCAATGGCGGGTGACGGCTGATTAGGACGAAGTTCGAAAAGCTCCAGTAGCCCGCTTATGCATTCCGTGTGGAGAGAAGTGATCATATCTCGCAGAGCGGGATAGTCGGCTTGAGAGAGCCGGTTTTCCATGTGTACAGTAGAACATCGTGGAAAGGCTTCTGCTAGAGCTCCGTGCGCGTGCCCACGCGGCTCAAGTTTCCAGCCTTTGGGCGCCCTACGAGTACAGGTACGAGTGCTCGTAGATCCCTGCTCAAGGCTCGGAAGCAGCAAGCCGTCCCGGGGATGATGGATCGCGGCTGTCGTCTCTTTCCACAGAGTGAGTTCTGCGTCTGCAAACGTTCGAGGCAACGGACCAATAGACACCCCTGTGCTGGTCCGAGTGGGCATGCTGGTAGCTGGCCGCCGCGAGAAGGCCGAGAGCCTGACTGAGTGCTGTGGGTACGAGGTGGTGCCGCCGACTAATTGATTACTCGTACTGGACTGCCAGAGAGGGGGTTGCCCTGTGATCGGTGGCGGCCCCAGCAAAGCATCGCAGCTAATTGAGACACAGAGCCAACGCCAGTCCCTTTTAGCCACCCAAGTATGATTTCAATGTGTCGTATTGATTGGCACCGAGGGCCAATACCTAGGAGCTGCAAACTCTCAGGCCTTTGTACACCTCGCGCGCCTTTGGGCTCTGCTGGCGCCAACCTCCACTGCCGGTTCTTGCGACTGGCCTTTGGCGCACTGCTCTATCCGGCTTGGGTTTCTGCGATTTTGCCACGGTCATCGTGTCAACGACGGCGCCTGACGTGTTGGATTCGCAGTTGGGTCTCGACCATACCGGCCTTTGCTGCTCGATCCTGCCAAGGGTCGTTCTCGATGCTGAACCGCCCACATTGTGGTCAGGACCAGGGATAGCAAGCCGAGCCAAGCAAAAGGCTGAGTGAAACCTGGCTAATTCCGGTTGCTGTTGGAAAAGCCCTGGTACTGGTAGGTAGCATCCATGCTTCGGTTTCCCTCCATGCCCATCCATCACACACGAACACAGCCGATGACACCGAGCCCAACGTAAAGCGGCATCGTCTTCCGATATTGGAAGTCCATGTCCGCCTGGTAAATGCATCGAGCGGTGGCTCCTCGCGTCTTCAGGCGGATCGACGTCTCACGGTCCCCGTCTTTTCCAAGACTGCTACATCATGTAGCCCCCCATCCGGCATGTGCTAATTATTGCTATGTCGTGCGTTTAGCAAGGGGCCATGTGTCGAATTCGGCTGACCCAAGCGTAAGCCCAACATGCTGAGCCTTGTTCGCTTGCTTTCAGAACCAGGCAGCACCAACGCCAGGCGTTTTACAGGTACAAGACGCCTGCGCTGTCGGTGGATACGAGCGCTCGTAGTGCTCGTAACTCCATACCCTGCTCCGTATAACACATCTGTATTAGTCCAGGGAGGCAATTGGGGATGGGCCAGCCCTCCTTTCACAGCGGGCTGTCATCGCCCAGTTCCAGTCTGGCCACCAAGAAATTTGACTCGCGAACAAGGTGGTGGCTTTCGTTGGTGCCTCCGGCTGGGCGCTTTCCACCACTGTTTGAGGGGAAATGCCGTGAACCGCTGTGCGCAGCTTGACAAGAGGGACCGCGTCTTTGCAAAACGAGGGACGGGGTGCTCCGTGCCGCACGTGATGATGAATGCATTACTGCATCACGCGGTATTCACTCCGTGCATTGTCACCGGTTGCACTCCGTACTCGTAGGCATGTTGGCCGTACAGTGCAGTGCCATACCTTAGACGGAGCTGCGAAGCTTCGCGTATAGTGAAGCCGCAAAGCTTGCGAACAGCCGCTGGAGCCAACACCAGACAGGCTCAATTCCCGAAGAGGCAAGCGACCCCAGGCAGTAGTGGGGCCACGGAGCTCCTGGCGCCAGACGACGGAGCCCACCTGCATCCTCCAACCAACCTAAGCCAGCGCCTGCCCTCACCTGCAGAGAACGTGCTCGTACCGGGGTACCAAGGCAGCTGGCGTACGGAGTACCTTCCATTTTCCCCAGCCAGTCCGTCCGTACCATGATGGTGCGATACCGGGGCGGGCGGTACTGCTGGCCGCGCAGGCAGCTGCGCACACGCTGTCGCGCCCCACGACGCAGGATGAAGACGAGGGAGAACAAGCCAAGGACACGATACCAGGCAGCTAGCTACGAGACGCGAAGACGAAGTGAGCCGCGACCGCGAGAGGGTGGGCAGGTTGCGTAAGGTGCTGTTGGCTTTAGCAGGCGACGACTGGTCTGCAGGGGCGAGCTAAGAGGGATGGGGGGCCTCGTCAGAGGGCCTCAAAGGACAACGGCAGCCCTCTGCTCCTCAATCTCGCGCGTGCGGAGCACCGTGGTACTGGAGTGAGCCGCCATCGTATCCGCCCAGAACCACCGGACAGTCGCCATAACCACCACCCACCACCGCCACAGCTAATAAGGTGCCTGGCATGCGGGGGAAAATTTATACCGCACACTTTTGCACACTTTCAGCGCCCCCCTGGCGCTGAAAGTGCGGTATAAATTTTCCCCACATGCCTGGGTCAGCTGGGGCTGGCTGGATGGCTGGCTAGGTACCACCACTGGGCGTTCAGAGACTTTCCAGGTTCCAGCTGCGTGTGGTTGCCAGGGCCCCGCTGCAGTCCCGCCGCCCTTGTCGCTGCTGCAGTCCGGCGGTGGTCCGTACCTACGAGTAGGTAAGGTACTTTGCTCTTCGTACTCGTACTCCTGCCGGGGGCGTGATTACCTTGCCGTACTGACCTCGAGCTGGACGAGCTTGTGGGTACTTGTGCAGCCTCGACGCAGGCGGCCCCAGCAGTCCTAGTGCGAAATACCGGCCGGGGCGGCGAGGAGCGGCGGCAACGCCTGTACCGCGAGACTGGCGGCGTGTACGGAGTACGGAGGTAAGCCCCGTCCTTTGTGAAGCGCGGCATGTACGAGTACGGACCAAGGCCCCCAGTTGGGCTTGCCCGCTTGCCTGCGATTTGCGCTGCCTTTGCGCTGCCCGAGGTGTGGTGGGTGTGCACCTCACAAGTGTGCCAGTGAATGTCTGAGAGAGAAACGACTTTCCGCCAACGAGAGCCAGCACAAGCCAGGCCAGTCCCCTCTGCCTCTCCCAGAACGACCGACCTGGAACTGACTCTGGCCGGCCTCTGACTCTCGCCCTTGTCGGCCCTGGCTCAACCCACTTTTTGTCGTGTCGCCGTATGCGCCCGCCGCCAATTGACCATCCACCAGCCCAGTCAGTGACAGCCGGAAGCTTCAGCGCGGAGAGGCCTGGCAGAGCACGGCGACCTCGTCTTGGGGCCTTCCAGCCAACCAGAGCCCACCTGAACCTTGAAATCCTCCCTCCATCATCCCGCCGAGACCGTCTCTCCCTCCTCTCCTAGACCAACCGAGCCTGACTGTTACGTCTCTCTCTCTCACATCCCCCCTCGGTTTCTTCGTCATGGACGCGGCCTGCGACTCCTGACGTTGAACAAACAACGACTATGTGCCGTCGTTTCGCTTTTCCTCTCTCTTCTCAAGGGGGTTGATCTTCCCTGCATCGCCTGCCTATCCCGACGACGGACGGCACTTACACGTCCCGCGACCCTCACGTCTTCTCTCTCTTGCCCGCCCTAGCACCTGAACTCTCGATCTTGCCGACTGCTACTCACATCTCAAAACGCCTCACCTCTTGAGTGTTCAAAAGCTGTTCTCCATCCCGTCGACGGAGCTCAACAGTACACGGCTTGCCATCGTCTATTCGTCCATCCCACCATCTCGAGCTCCTGCAACTCTTGGTCACTGCGACGACTACCTCGACCCAGCGACCATACAAAGCCCCCTTTCCGGATCTCTCCCCTCATGTCCGTTGGAAGCCCACGCCTATTATCTTTTCTTCCTCCTTCGCACCCCAGCGGCTTTTGCAGCCAGAGAGCGCTTCTGCCTCCCCACTGCATTGCGCCGACAGAGCGTCACCATACCCTCGACGACGCTGTGTTTTTGGGGAGCGGGCTGCAGACACCTCCTATCGACGACATGAGCACCACGTATCAACACGCGATGCCTGCCTACGACGGCCAGCTCGCTGTGCACAGCTACCCTGCGGGCATGGCTCACGCCAGCCGGTCCAAGGCTACGGTGAACGATGGCAGAAGCTCTCAGCACTATCGCTACCCTTCACAGCAGACGCAGATGGCAGTTGTTCCGCAGCCGAGGAACAACTCGTTTTCGTTGGCGGCCCAAATGCCTCGCCCGAACTCCCACCCTTCGTCCCGACCGTCAACACCCATACCTGAAGCAGCCATACGTGCGAAGCAGGAACCCGCCGCCTCTTCTCGAAGAAACTCCGACTCGCTGATTTACCACAGCCTCCAAATACCAAAGTGTATCAGCTCCAACGGCGGCAACTTGTCCGACTTCGCAGCTCAGGTAGGCTCGATAGACCGCCCTCCCGTCTCTGCTTGGCCTGCTGACCTGTCTTCCAACAGATGACGTGCCTCTTTTGGTTCGACTCCGTCGACAACCTGAAAAAAGCCGAGTCGATTCGATCGATACCTCTGAATGCCCCAATAGCCCGACTGCCAAACCTCGCCAAGCCCTACGATCAGTTCCGCAAATGGGTTTACAACGTCCTGTCGACAACGCAAGTGACGCAGAATGTCATATTCCTGGCGCTGCTGTTCATCTATCGCCTCAAAATGTCGACGCCGCAGATCAAGGGTCGGGCAGGTAGCGAGTATCGCCTGCTCACGGTGGCATTGATGCTCGGAAACAAGTGTAGGCACCCCTTAGTTCAAAGGAATTGCATCGCCGACATCAGCTGACATTGACCGCAGTTCTGGACGACAACACCTACACCAACAAGACGTGGGCTGAGGTGTCCTGCTTTGCGGTGCAAGAGATTCACGTGATGGAAGTGGAGTTCTTGAGCAACATGCGGTACAACCTCTTGGCCTCGAAGGACGAGTGGGAGGACTGGCTTGTCAAGCTGGCCTGCTTCCATGAGTACTACGACCGGGCTCTCAAAATGCCCACGTCCCCGGTCCACGTCCCCTCACCGACCTACAATGCTTTCAACTCGCCTATTCACTCCCCTACGGGCGTGACCCTACCAGGGATCCCCGACATGCCATCGTATACCCCCTCGGGGGTAACGAGCTTTTCACCATCGCCGAGTCAATCAAAGAACTTCTCGGCGTATCAGGCTAATGCTACGTCGCCGCTGGTTTCTAAGCTGGCGACGAATCTTCCTACGACACGTAAGCGAAGCCCGGAAGAAGACTTGGCGGACCATCCCGCGAAGCGGCAAGTTCCCTCGAGAGTGGGACACTCGATGCCTGTCGCGTCGATGAATATGAGGGCGAACGGTCCTGCAGATGTGGCGAGGCTGCCAGTGCCACAGCTAACCGTTATCACCAACACTGCTACTCCGAACCCGGCAAGCACTTATTCGACTGCGGCTGGATATTCTCATCAGATGGCCCCGACGCCACAGCATGTCTCGTTGCCTCCCTTGCAGCCAGGAATCCGCGCCATGTCGACAATCTACCAACCCGGCCCAGCAACTACCATTGTTCAACAGCCAGCGGTCCCAGCTATCACAGCTGGTTCCATGCCGACGCAGTCGTATTCCATCGCGCCGCTGGCAAACCACCCTACGATCAACTACGGTACTCCGACGAAGCACCGCAGCCCCGGAAGCCTGGCACCATTCGGCTCTTCGCCCCTAATCGAACACCTTGGCCCGGGCTCTGCAGTTCATACACCGATTTCACACACCCCGATATCTAATTCACCAAGCGTCTATTTGCAGCAACGGGCTAGTCCATATAAACCAGTTCGACACGTCAACAAGCTCCTGTACCCGCCACCATCGGCATCCCTGAATCAGTACCATCTGGGCTTGCCAGTACCGCCAAATCATATGCATTATCAACCCCTCGGACGACGACATGACGTGCGAACCGGAGTTGTACCCGAGTTCCTTGTTTATAATCGCGGCCAGCAGCAACACTTCTCCACGCACGGAGGACAGCACGGGCACTATCCTTCCTAGAAGTGGCGACAGTATTCCCTTGACGCTTGGCCGGCGATTACCTACCTTCAAACTCATCCTGGCAACCACCCTGTTGGTACTTTTCCCCCCGAGAGACCTTGAGTTGCACTGGTCCATTCTGAACTAGACAACCGGACCTCTTGTTTGATTTATTTGAGCATTCACTCTCGCGCGAGTGTCGAATCATTGCATGGCACGGTATGGCATGGAATTGGCGCTGATTTGGGCGGGGACCCTTGTTTTTCTTTTCTCTTCTTCCCCAGGCGCTCCCTTCTGGAGCATGTCTAAGGCGTCCTATTGTTGCCAGGCCTGCTTGTGGCGAGGTCTATTATTGCCACAATCAAGTGCATTTGTTGGAGTTTGTCGTTGTCGCCATTCGCGACGGGCAACGGAAAAGGGCAGGTCTCGGTCGCATCCTGCCACAGAGAGCTATGTGTAACATGAATTGGGCGTGGACACTGTCTCGATGGAGAGCACAGAGAACACATAGAATTGACTGTCAGCAATGGCAAAGTGCGGCAGAGCAATTAATGATGACGCCGACATGAGTTGTCGAGATATGACGTGGCATGCTACGTGGTTTGGCCCTCCCTCGATTGTAAACTTTGTGTCATAACTGTCGTGAAATTTTCCGCACCTGCGATCTTGCCATAGTACGAGTGCGAGGTAAGGGTTATCGATCATTGAACGTTGGGGGACTTGCGCATCTGGCACGACTTCGACTTACCTAAAGGTACGTTACCTAAGGTACTAGGGGGAACTCAAACTCATGACAGAGTAAGACAAGAGGTTCGACACTAACAATAAGAAAAGGCATATAGACACGCTCGCCATGGTGTCTTGCATGTATCTTTGTTCCGAAAGCGAAATATGTCAGTGCCATTGAGCACCCAGTACGGAGCAAGAGGTGAGGTAACCTGTAACGTTCGTAGGTACGAGCTTCTTGAAGGCCGGGGATACTATAGGTACATGGCGAGTCCCTTGGACAGGGAAGCAATGTTTGCATCGCCAGGGCACTATTCTGCGACAAATGGCTTTCGAATCAAGCATGCTGATGCAAATCGCATTTCATGCAGTAATCATGATTTGTTCCAGAAGGCCCCAAAATGCATCAGACACTGACACGAATCTGGGGTGTTGTTGTGGTTGCTGGTGCCACATCAACAGAGGCTCAGTTTCGCCCTGACGCCACAGCGCACACCTACAGTACGGGCCCCTGTGCACCCACTCCTCTCTCGTCTCGTTGCCCACTCCTCTCCGCGGCAACGCCTCTCCACAATCGAGTCCTCCTTGCAACTGTCGTCCATCGATCGCTTTCTCGAACCCATCGGACCATCACGACTGCCGCTGCGGGAACGGGTGTTGACATTCGCTACATCATCTTCGCGCCGGCCTCGACGCCTCCAACCACTCGCTTTACCCATCCTGCGCCGCCGCGGCTTGTGCAAATCAGCGTGTCGCTGTTTATTGTTATTTTTTGCTCCTCTTTGGCAGAGGATCACACCGGTCGAGTGCAGACGAAGACCATACGAAGACCTGCCGCGGCCTTCTTTCATTTGGACATTGGTCAGGCGGGTAGGACGACTCCCGTTTCCGTCACTGGGTGCCGAGAGGAATTTGCGCTGCTCTGCGACGGAGCATTGTGTTGACAACCTCGCGCGACATTGAGCAGTTGTTGCCCGTCCCTGACGATTTGGGAGCCGCCGAGAGTCTCTTCCCTTTGCTTCATCGAAGCGAACAACGACGACAACAGAGACGACGATAGAGCACGTCGCTGGCGGCCCGGCGAGTCATCACCATGTCGGGCTTTGGCGACTTCACATCCATCTGCGAGAATGCGCCGCTCCCCCTTTGCGCCAATATCGGCGCCGTCCTGCCTGCCTCGGGTCGCGTGGGCATCGAGCCGGACTGCTTCGCCCGCAACATCGAGCTCGCCAACACCATAATATTCGAAGGTGCCGCGGCTGCAATGCACATCGTGGCGCTGATCATGACGGTGGTCATGATTCTTCATGTCCGTAGCAAGTTCACAGCCGTCGGCCGTAAGGAGATTCTCACTTTCTTCTACATCTACATGCTCATGACCTTTATATCTCTGGTCGTGGATGCCGGCGTTGTGCCCCCGGGCAGCGGGCCTTACCCATATTTCGTGAGCATACAGAATGGCCTCAGCAGCGCGCTGCTGACGTGCCTACTTATCAACGGGTTTGTCGGCTTCCAGTTGTACGAGGACGGCACGCCGCTGTCAGTGTGGCTCCTGCGGATATGTTCTCTGGTTGCCTTTGCAATCAGCTTCCTCGTCTCTCTCGCCACCTTTGAAAGCTGGGCTGGTCTTGGCCCAAACAACACCGTGGGCTTATTTGTGGTCCTGTACTTGCTCAACGCCATCCAGCTCTTCATCTACATTGGCATGCAGATTCTGCTCGTGGTGAGAACGCTTCGCGATCGATGGCCATTGGGAGACATTGCATTTGGTATTTTCTTCTTCGTCGCCGGGCAGGTCATTCTGTATGCATTCAGCTCCAAGATTTGCACGGCCGTGAGTCACTATCTGGACGGACTCTTCTTCGCAACCGTATGCAATCTGCTGGCCGTCATGATGGTATACAAGGTAGGCTTACCGCCCCGCCTTCCCCGAACGTCTGGTGAGAAGCGTTATCTGACCTCGAGCTTTAGTACTGGGACTCCATCACCAGGGAAGACCTCGAGTTCTCTGTGGGAACGAGGATGAATAATTGGGAAGTCAAGGAACTCCTCCCCGAAGAGGAGCGCCGGGCCACCGTGTACACAGACGACCCATACGGGCACTCCAGCGCCTACGATGCGCCATTCTCGCCCACAGCGCAGCGGTACTCGGCCAAGTACTGAGCAGGCCCAGCTCAAAACGAGAAAAACGTCACGCTTATTTTACGACGGTTTGGTGGAGCATTCGGGCCAACCACTGCTGGTGCCAAAGGGTTCGGCGCCCGGCAGGCAGAGCCATGGGTGGGAACGTGGTTTATTTGAATGTTTCTGCATGGGGCTGGCATGGCGTTCACGAAAAGGGATATTTCATTCGAGGCAGATGGAATGGGCGACACGCTGTTGGGACGCAGGTGCAGGCGGAACAGCGTCCAGTTTCTACGGAAGAAATCAACCACCACGACTCATATGGGTGGAGTAGGTGCATATTTTTATTGTAATCATTGGCCGGGCCGTCTAGCGGTAGGATCCAATACACGTAACCAACAGCATGGAGCGCAGTTCAGGCATCACGAGTGTGCGACTTAGTCAAGAGCTTCGAGTTGCAGCCAATAGGAGATTGACAGTGAGACGGAGTCCCCGTCACGATGGATGGGTGAGGGACGAGTCTCGCTTGCGATACGGTTCCAGGAGGACGGTTCTGCGCTAACAATAGCCTGGCTGGACCAGCTAGCGTGCCAAGGCCGACTATCTCCGTGGTGGACGGAAGCTGTACCTGTATTCGTAATTGTGCTGTGCCTTCGCTAGGCAGGTAGAAGAGGGAAGCGGATGGAGGCACCTTTGTGAGGTCTGTCACACATCCACGAGCTGCAGCGACCAAGGGTGCCAGACTGACGAATTGCGAGCGGGCGAAGATTCCCGGCAACCTGGTTCGGCCGCCGAGGCGCGCGCATATTCGACGAGCCAACAGCTTAAGGGCACGTCTCCATTTTTTAACGGGGCGGTGTGATGGGATTAGAGAGGGAGCCAAGCGAGGAGACGGACCGAGGAGGAAGAGTAGCAGGACGAGGATGTGATGATGCGCGGCATGAGATAAGGGGGTAGAGGGGGCCGCCCTCAAACATGGGCCGGAAAACGACAGAGAGGGGCATCGGCATTGAAAAATGCGACTCTACGAGTGCGAGTACGTAGCAGCGACGCTGGGGCAGCCGCTATAGATCAAGTCATAATTACGAGCAGTCGAAGTTTTACTCGTAATGAAGGGCTACATGACATGTAAGCCCGGGTGGACTGGAAACGGAAGTGGAAATGGAATTTGCCGCTTGCGGCGCCGCGCCAGACGAAATAGTCGAGCTGGCCATCGAAAGATAGTCTGTTCCAGAGGGCGTGCATAAGCAAAACATAGGAATACACTGATAGGCCGCCGTCCCCACCCAGATCTACTACAGCTAGTCCGTAGTTGGGGTGGGTAAAGAGGAAAGTGGAACGATGGCAAGGATAAGGGGGAAAATACGCCCAGCTTATGCTACGCACCACAGCGTCCAGGTCGGTAGGTAGGTAATTTGCCGCCGAGCTCTGTTGGTCGTCGTCGTTGCTGTGGTCGAAAGGGTGTGTCGGAGCACGAGTCGGTAAGTGTGCATAATGGTGTTAACTCGTATGATAAGAAGCAACGGGCGGATGAATGGCATGTGGGTAGAGGGGGGGGGAGGGGGGGAGAGGGAAGAATCGCTCCGCGGCGATTAATGGGTTCCTTTGCAAATGAGTTGTATACTAATACTTCGTACCTTGCAAGTACGTGCATGTATCCGAGCAGCACCAACATGGGGTTGGCGAGTAGGGTATTCCGCTCGACAGACGGCGGTGGGGTTCAGGTAAATCTCACGACTCTGTCTAATATTTGCTAGACTCCCTCAGGCAGCCTTGCCAGCGAGGCCCGAGTGCTCCGTCTCCTTTGCATCTTCCTCTTCTTTTGGGGTCGGCCAAGATGCAAGACAGCTGGGAAGCGAGAAGCGAAATGAGCAGGGAAGGGAAAGTGATGGCCCGCGCTGGCTGGCGCATAGTCGACAGCACGTGAGGGAGCTAACTGCTTTCGAGGCACAACCGCAGGGCCCCTTGTCGCAAGTCACATAATAATAACACGCTGCGTGACTATTCATCTGCCGTGCAGGGGGACCGTGGGACGTGGCTCCTGACAAGATATGTAAGCAACTTATTATGACACGGACATAAAGTACGACGAGAATTGACACGGGATGACGGTTGCATGATCGGACATGTGTACTTGGCGGCTAGGCGATACCTGCCCGACACCAGCGGTGTGCCAGGCGCCATGGGCCGTGATTAGATGGCACACAAGTATAGCCTAGGTACCTTTTGCAAGGTTTCGTCTAGTTTCCTTCGCGAGCGAAGAAGGGCAGGTTAGAGCGAGTAAATTCCTTCCGTCACAGCCAAGACATTGGAATACGCATACTTTCAGTCTACACCTTATTCCACCCTTTCGCCATCCTTCCCGTCTGCCCACCTCTTTATTCAACCGGTACCCAGCGCGAACCCTCTTCTCACGTCGCCATTCCCACAGCAGGTTGGGTGTTTGCCCACCAACAAAGCGCCACCCTCTTCACTTCCCTCGCGTCGGATGTTCCTTTCTTCCCTCTACATACAACCGGTCGCGCGTGAGCACAGTGCCGCTGCCGTAAAGACGCGACTGACCGACCTTCGTTGATTCACTGCTCGCCGACATCGCGCTGCTTATTTGCGACACGCCCTGGTGGCTGAATCAAGTCCTAGCTCGTCCTCTGTTTGCTGCCCGCAACTCTGCCGTGGCCAGTGGCTAGCACCAGCAAGAAGCAGCGCATACCTCTGAGGCGCTTGCACACCAAAAAGCATCGAAAAGTCAATTCGCCTAAAGCCCTGTCCTACCTCTACTTGCCTTACTAGGCATCTGCTCGCGCCAACTTGCCAAGGCCGTCCGCTCCAGAACCCCTGCCATCCCCCCCCATGGGTCTATCTGCCTCTAAAACTCTATACACAGTCGCTTGCCCAGAAGCCTTCTTATCAATCTCAAGTGCCCCGGGCAGTCATTCAAGCTTGACTAGCAGGCGGGACGCCCACGGCTCTGGTCGCGTCTCGGCTGTGCTCAGCCATTTGCTTCGCATCGAGACAAGGTGAAGAGACAAAACGCATACAAGAGACAAAACTTTCACACCGGCGCAATGGACGAAGCAGCCGTCTGGACTGCCCTCCCGGCAGAGGAGCAGCGCTCGGTGTGGGACGAAACGGAGAACAATTTCTGGTCCGCCTTTGAGCAGGAGCAGGACGCGCTACGGGCTGCCGCTGAGCAAGACTATCAAAAAGCGACCCTGGAAGTCAAAGTCGAGCTGGGAACCCTCGCAGGCAAGCGAACGCAACTTGTTGAGACACAGGAGCGATTGTCTAGAGAGTTGACCATGGTCGAGGAAGAGCTGGCCCGTGTTGCGGAGACTTGCGACGAAAAAGCCGACAAGCTCGTAAACATGGAGCAGGATTACCGCAAGCGCGAGCAAGAGAGGCTGGAGAGGCGCGAACAGATCATCAAGACTATGGAAGACTTTTTCCGCATGAAACGCGGAGCAGATTCTGGCGCCGAGCCGGAGAGACGGCAACGACATGGTGATGAGAATGCTGCCTCGCGGACCCCACGAGAAGTGCCCCTCCACCAGGACGATACGCCGATGGAGGAGGTGCAGGTTGCGAATGAACCAACAACGTCGATTGCCACCACCAGCCTTGCCGCCACCAACACCGCTGTCGTTGCGAGTGCTGCTGGCGCTGCGCCACCGGCAGAAGTCCTCGTCAACGTGACTGATGCGGACGGCAATGTCATCGGGCCCGTCGAGAAAATCGAGCCGTGGAATATATGGGTCAAAGAAATCCTGCAGATGCCCATTAAGCGACAAGTCAAGATCCGCCGCGGAAGAAAATTCAGCCAGGAGCATCTGGCCAGCATCTACGACCGTTCGGAAGGCAAGGGCGTGAAATGGTTGTCTTGCATGATTCAAGCAACGGGGGACGTCCAGCCCAGGCGATGCCATTCTTGCGATAAGAATCAAGGAGCCTTTGACGACTGCATCGTCCTCGGGGGGGCCTCTTTCCAGAAATGTGGCAACTGTGAATGGAATCGGCAGGGCTGTCACATGCCCTTGGTGAGCAGGTCTGGCAACTCTGGGTCGCCGCCAAAGGAGCTTGTGTTGAAGACGCAGTCCGACCAACAGGACCCACTCGAGCAGGCTACAGGCACCAGAGAAGCGGCAGAGGCTGCAGAAACGGCAGAGGCCGCTGAAGCCGCAGCTCTGAAGGCTCGTAGAGATGAAGCGGCGCAGGATGCACTCGCCAAAGCGGCAGGATTTGTCCCAGTGACGATTGCGTCCACTCCGCGTGCGAGAGAGGTCGAGATGGATTCTGCTCATTCGGCGCAAAAGGAGCATATGGAGGAGCCCGTGCAGATGCCCACGCCGCAGGAGCCGAAGGAGCATACCTTTACCGGATCGACACCCACTGTCCATTCGGGCTTCAAACCCGCCAACGGGTACTTTGCAGCGAACGGATTCACTCCAGCAAATGGGTTCACTCCGGCCAACGCACGCAGCCGGCCCCCGTCGCGAGATCTCCCGACACCTTCAGCCGCGTCGGAGAACTCGCCTCAGGCTACGCCGCCCCCTGCTACTGATTCCCTGAAGGAGATTACTCGCGAAAATCTCATCCTGAAGCACAATGGTGTAGTCTATACGTCTCCGGAGATTGTCGAGGGGGTCCCTTTGGCCAAGATCGACCAGAATCACCCCTACTGGGAGCTTGGTTGGCCCTCGATTCACTCGCTCGTTGAACCACAACTGGCGTCGTGGCGAGACAAGAATAACGAGGCGCTGGCTGCGCAGGCGAGAGGCGAAAAGAGCTCTGCCAAATTCCAGACTGGACGACAGGTCAACCGGGGTGCCAAGATTCTCGAGTTTCTTGACAAGGGCGAGATCTATCCCTACCAGCTCGTGTCCAAGAAATATACTCAAACGGGAAAGGGTGCGATTACTTCATACGACACGTTATTCCGGCTGTGCGAGTCTCTTGCCGAGCTGGGCAAGTTCAAACTTGACATTACGCCCGTTGAATGGCTCCGTCATCGCCTCTACGAGATTCAGCTGGAACGGGGCTCGAACTTCAACGTCGCCAAGACAATACACGATTTCTACCATGACCCGAAGCTCACAGCGTTGCGGATCAAGAATGGCTTCAAAAGCATCGGCCGGCCGTCCGGGTACAAGCCGGGCCAGACCAGTGGAACCCCTCAGAGCTCCTCGAAGAAGCGAAAGGGCAGATATTCGCAGAGTGGCACGCCGTGTGACACTCCTTCTGCTGCCCCCTCGCCTCTCGCCGTGGAGGAGGTTGAACAGTCGCCGGCACCAATGCAGGCGTCATCCGCTCCGTTCGACCCCGACTCCTACCCAAGCAAGCGCCCTAAGCTCCTCGTCTCTCCACCGAACGCTTATCTCGAGTCTCAAGTTGCCGATTATTCTGATACCGACTCTTGGAGCGGAGCAGCACTCGAGGCAGGAGACTGGCGTATCTACCAGGTCAAGACTCGACTGTTCACAAGCTCCACGCAGGTCACGCAGTACTGGACTTGGAAGGAGAGTGGGCGGGTGTTTGAGCACCAGGTCCTCAGATATGAACAGCCAGTGACATGGGGCGTCCACCGAGATTTTATCGACTTCCATGTCCGGCTGGATGATATTGTCGAGGTGAGATGGAACATTGATGCGCTGCAAGTGCACTTGGTCATGAGTAGCTGGGGCACGGCGGTCGCAAAGCAGGATGGAATGCCCCGAGGAGACGTGATGGCGACCTTCAAGCGGGAGCGAACACTTCGTCGCTTTTTGGGTTTCTGTCGGGAGCGGAGGCTCAGGACCGTCGAGGCGCCGCGGTAAGTGCTTCGGCCCATTATAATTTATGTTCGTTTGTGGGCGTTTTTACTGACATCCGGACAGAGGGGAAATGGTTGACGCCTGGGAAAGGGTGCAGTCCGAGAAGCTGCCCGTCGGGAATGAAGGTGTCAGCTCGACGCTGGCGGAATAGCTTTCCCAGCCCGAGTGAGCATCCAATTTTGGCCCATAGGCCGGCCGCATTTCAACATTTTCAGTACGTGTGGGTGATTGGGACACGAAGAGGCGTTTTTGACGACAAGTGCAGCCAGCGCCGGGGACGTCGACTTGGAACGACGGCGGTCTGCCTCTTGTGGCGAATGAGCATATGGAGAGTCACGTTGCTGATGTGACACCGAGGAACACAGCCTCATTCGACTTGGACGGGTGATAGCTTTCCTTTGAAGGTCTGGGACTGGCGAATGCGTGGGTATTTTTGTCGCACCACCACTGCACAAGGCGCACATTACTGGCGCCGTATTGCCCTTTGGCGTCATTGTCTTTCCTTTTCTCGGTTTTTCACTGTCTATACGCCGACTGCCCTTTACATTGATATCCCCGGCGTCGGTTTTGTTTTCCTTTTCCAACCTGCTTTTTCACTACTTCTTCCTTTCCTTGAAGAAGAGAGAGTCAGTCTTGATGCGGCCACGGCTGCTTCTCGCGAGTTACAAACGGAGTTTCTGCTAGACATCAGAGGTATGCGCAGGACGGTGTGCTCGGGCTGTTCCCATGGCGGGTCGGGCCCGCGGGGGGGAGGGGGGGCCAAATATGGAGGGCGGAAAAGATACCCTGCGAAGGACACCCTGGGAGAGGGGGGGGGGGGCAAGGCGACATATTGGGCGGCACGATGAACGTGGCGAGGCCGAGTTTGGGAGTCTTTAGCTTAACACTTGGGATCAAGCACCTTTGGGCATAAATATAGTAGCTGCCACGCGTCTCTTCTCCTACTTCGTCCGTGTTGTGCGCTAGACGCTCGTGATGATGGCTCGATTCTCGTTCCAGAGGATCCATGCATGCAGCTCTCCCCGTCTTGTTCATAACTCATCCATAGTCTCGCTTGACCCGTGGTATAATATATCCATCCATACTCTTGGTCCAATCCATAAGCACTCCCAGAAATTCACAACCAGGCTCCGACTTTAGCGCTTCCGCAGCGACCTCCCACCAGCAACCGCGGCACCACTTCCTGGCGCGCCAGACGTAGTCGCGGCCGCAGTCTTGGCATCTGCGCTCCCGCCTATCATCCTCTTCACCAAAGCTGCCTTGTAGTCGAGATTTTCCTGCGGGTTGCGGTAGTCGAGCTGCGTCCCAGGCGGCGGCTGTGTGTCCCCCGCATCCTCCTCATCGTCCTCGCCCCCGCCGCTCGCGACTGCCGCCCTTAGCCTCGGCCCGCTGCCGTCCACGCTGGCCGCGCTACTAGCGTTGGAGACGTTGCTGATGGCGCGCCCGAGGATCCGACGGCGCCGGGGACGAGGCAGCTGGGCCTGGGTGCGAGACTCGGGCCCTTCAGAGTCGGTCGCGGAGTGAATGAGGCTGGTGAGCTTGGACGAGAGGTCCTGGCGTTCGGCAGCTTTGGCCTGCCTCCTTGCTTCTTCCTCAGCATTGCCGCAACTGTTTTGCTCTGTTTCGGCTTTTCTGGTGCCGTTGGAGTTGTCGGGTGGGGGGGCCGAAGGGCCACGGCTCGGCACGACCGGCTTGTCGATGACAGCCTTCGTGGATGGCTCAGACCTGGTCCGTGCAGGAGCGGCGGCCTGCTTAGGGGGTGAAGGTGACTTGTTAACGGAGGCAGACGACAGCTCGCTGAGAGGCGCATCGGAATTTTTGCCGAATGTGTCTGCGGGCTGGGTCCTGGCCGTGATAAAATCCGCCGAAGTGACAGAGTCCTCTTGGGGCCTGCCTCGACCAGACTTCTTGCTTCCATTTTCCTCCGGCAAGTCGCGATCAAAGCCAGTGGAATCGACACCGGCTTCGGGAGGCGGCCTTGAGGGTACCGGTCTCGCTGGAATTGTAGGCGTCAGCATGGACTGCGACGCCTTACTGGACTGGCGCTTCTCGACCCGCTCCGGTTGCTTTTTGGAAGCGTATTGCTTCCTGAGCTCTGGGAACACAAAATTCGCCACTGGAACATGAAATCCTGTGGATATGCACTCCCACAGCCAGTCAGCTGCAACAACGGGCACATTCCATTCCAGTGCGTATCGCAACTTCTCCTTGCGCATCGCCTCGAGCGACTTGCACACCACCAGGCTCGTCGTGCGCCGAAACTCCTCTTCGAACCTGGCTCCCAGTTGGGTGACGCTCCGCGCGAGCTGGGTCAGCTCCAGCCCCGTGAACGCGGCGCTGCATACCGTCAGGTCGGAGAACCCCGGTATCGGGAACAGTGGGAATGGTCGGCCGAGGATGTGTTCACTGGGGTCGAAGAAGCGCTTGTTTTGAAGACATCGCTCGATGTAGAACTCAGTGACGATGTGGATGTTGTCGCTCGGTACATGTGGATGAGTGTCGGGCTGTGATGTTTGTGGAACGACGAGAAAGTGGCGAACGGATGCTCCTGGCGCGGCGATGGAGGCTGTGTCAAGAGACCTGGCAATAGAGCCACTCAGGGTAGCAATGGTCTCCTCCAAGACCTTTTGACGCCGCTCGTCAAAGCCATGGATTGCAAAGACGCAGTTTGCAAACACGCCCTCGTCCTTTGCTTGTATGGCGAGGTGATTCTGGCGGGGGGCATCTTGGGTCGGCTCCTCCACTGGTTGCTCCTGGGCAAACGAGTACTCTCTCGAGGTCGAGCGTCCCAATATGTCTCCCCAAAGGTTGTTTCTTTGCGAATTGAGCTTCATGCTTGCCGTCTTCCGCAGCTTCCTGGCCCCCTCTTCAGGACCATTCGCCATGGCCGACCTCGACCTCTTGCCGAGTGACCTACGCTTTGGGTCCTTCTTTACCCATGCGCCTACTCCTTGTGCGTTGGCCGGTAATAAGGGATCGAACTTTGTTTCCTCCAAGATCATGCCGCGTTCTATGCTCTGGTCCAGCCAGGCCAGAGTCACCGTATAGACGTCCCAGGACTTGGCTGCTTGGAACTTCTTGCCCTCAGGTTTGCTGACAATGAGATGGGAACACTTTCGAGTAAGGTCGCCGGTGTATTCTCCGCCATTTGATGTGATTCTCTCGGCGATCTCGTCACGCTGGTCACCGAATCCCGTCAGGCATATCAGCAGTGGCTTTCGTGCGGCAGGCTGCTCTCCACGTGAGCCCGCCTCTTGGCCACACTTCTCCAAAGGCTTCAGCTGATGCAGCTTTTCTAGGGTCCAGAAGTCGATTTCTTCATCGTTTCGCCATTGCTCGGACACGGCCTCGATCCAAGCGGCGTCCATGGCCTTGATATCAGGCCGTTCGCGGGCAACATGGCGATATTTGGGGGTGTCATAGTCGCCGACAACCAGATGGGTCACGTCTGGCGTGAGGTCGTACTTGTGGACACCTCCCAGTTCGGCAACTTTGTTGTTGATGTCAGTCTAGAGAGAGCAAACGAAAGTCAGCAACTCCCGCTCATGGCTGAGTGCACAAGGGCTGGATGGGGGCGTGGACGCACGCGCTGATCTGGGGGGATGCTCGTGCAACACACGATGACGCCTTTGAAGGGTGCAGCCGGGTCTATAGAGAATTGCTCGTCATCCCCAGACGACGGCGAAGCCATGTTCGCGCTGCAGACGAGAATGAGGGGCGGACAGCAGCAGTCCTGCACCTTGTCCTGCAGTGGAAATCAAGCTTTATTATCCTCTGGGCTTGTGCAACTGGGATTGGGACGCGTCGAGCAACGGCCTGGTCTGTCGCGTTTAGCAGCTGCTAGTAGCGTAGCTTAACGTCATGTGGGGCAGCTACAGGGAAGTGGGCTGCCACCCGACGGCACCGGGCTAGTCTCGCACTGTATTTACAGCGCCTGACGAGGCCGCTGGACTCCTGTCCTAGGGCAGCGTCTAGAGCTCCAGTGCAGGGCCTGGGTGAGATGCTCGCCCGTGAGGTACAGTGCGCTGAGGTTACCTAGGTGCCGTTGCGCCCTGGAGCTTGACTGCGTTGCTTGCTGCTTGCTTGCTCCAGCAGGAACGTCGCAATCATCAGCTCCGTCGCCTGCAGATTCTCAAGCCAATCAAAAGCTGTGGGTGGTTACGACGTTCAAGCACGTATCCGTAGCTGCAACCTTTCAGATTGCCAAAGCGTCCACGTACGACACCAAAGGCCGCCTTCCATCCGTTGCGAGTACAAGTACTCCGTACAGCAGCCGCAGCCACAGCCAGCTGTTGGTTTGGCCTAAATCTCAACCCCACCATCGCAGCCTCGCGAGTCCAAGCTCCCCCACCATATCCTCGTCACCTCTTCACCACAGCTATCATTCGACTCTCAACCGCAGTTTGAAGCCCTTGTTGTGCTTTCATTGCTGCGTCTGACTTCTCTGGTTCCTCGTCCTCTTTTCTCCGCACGGGACGAGCTACCCAGGATCGCACACCGCTCGATCTGCGGCATCTCTAGCTCGCACCCGGCCTCGCCCTCACCCTCGCTCTCGCGTGCGGCTTCCTACAGCTCCTCCAGCTTCAAGAGCGTCATCGCCAGACTGCGCCCCGAGCCCCGAGCTCGCGCTTGTCCACAGCGATGCCGCCCCCATCCACGGCGCAGCAAAAGGTCCTGATCGCCCAATTCGTCTCTCTGACCGGAGCTTCGGAGCGGCAAGCCACCAGGGTAGGTCATGCAAGGCGCAGCACGAGGGCCGCATCTGAGATTGGCCTCTGGCCTCGGCCGCAAGGTCCATGGCCAGCTTGGTCGCGTGTATAGCGCTTTCTTCGCAGTTGACTGGTATCTTTGTTGGATGGCCAAGCTAATTCTCACGGCTGGTGTAGTTCCTCAAGTCGAGTGCGTTCAAGATCAACGAGGCTGTCGATGCGTGAGTCTGTCACTTCTCCTTACGTGCCTCACCAGGCCTATGACCTTCTCATGCCACTTCGTCTTCTGCCCGCATCCTCGCACCATCCACTGCTGGGGTGTTGGCCCATCACTTGACGGCTACATCGTCATAACCTCACGTCGCATGCAATGCGCCATCCGTGCTGGTTGCCTGTGGGGTCCCACTGACTGGCTCAGCCCGTCCCGTTCACACGCGACAAGAGTACGGCCGAGTGTCGCCGAACCTTTCTGAAACATAGACTACCTTGCGTCCAGAAGCCCATGGCCAGACACCAGACCGCCGTCTCTCTGCTTCCTCATCCTGTCCAACCCTGCTTCAAACGTCGGCGGTCCATTTCGATGGACGCTGCTGCAAGCCTCCCACGTCCCACCTTTGCCTCGCTTCACCCCAGCATCTCGCGGCCCGGAGTTCCGCCTCTGTTGCCTGAACTCCCGGCCATCTTCCTGCCAGACTAGCCGAGACCGGACACCTGAACCACTTGTCCACTCCTCTGCACTGGAATGATGGGCTGGAAGGGAGTTAAGCGGCATCTTCCATCAAAAGGTGTCTCGTTTTGGTCTTCATCGAAGAGGACTCGGAGCAAGGAGAGCGTTGACGGTGCAACGGGAGAGCCAATCAAGGACCACGATGAATGGTACAGACCTTGGACGGCGCAATACTTCCACCCCCCAAATGGTGGTCGAGTGAGCCATTGGCAACTACCGAGCGGTGGTTTGATCAGTGACGATGTCGCATTTGACCGAAACGGCGCCGTATAGCTGACTTTGCGTCGACGCAGGTACTATGCACAAGGCTTTGAGCCCAAAGGACCGTCAGCTTTAGAGACAAAGCTCGAAGGCCTCTTCAACTCATTAAGAGGTACCTGGCCGTGGCCTGCCACGTAGTCTCATGCAGCGTACATGCTCACCAGCATTGCACAGATGACGCCAACGATGAAAAGGACAAGCTGGAGCTTGAGTCCACCATGGACTACCTTGGCAACAAGCTGAAAATCAGCCTCGAGAATGCGGAGCTCTTTGTTGTTCTAGAGCTGGTACAAGCCCCTAACGTTGGCGAAATAACCCGTAAAGGCTACGTCGACGGCTGGAAGGCGTCAGGGTAAGCGGTTTGCGTGTTCTCGATGATGCCGGTTGCATATGGCAATGTAAAGCTCACCCACCCTGCAGAGTCGGTGCAACACACCAGGAGCATGCTGCCCACATCCAAAAGCTCATTTCATCCCTCTCCAAAGACACAGCCCTGTTCAAGAAGGTTTACCGACACGCGTTTGTTGCGGGAAAGGATCGGGACCAGAAATCGTTGGCGCTCGACAATGCGATGGTCTATTGGGGGATGCTGTTCGCCTCTCCTGGCATGGCGTGGAAGACCAAGAACCATGACTGGCTGGAATTGTGGAAGACGTTTCTAAACGAGAAGTGGACTCGATCTGTCAACAAGGACATGTGGAACATGACCCTCGAATTTGCACTCAAGGCCAAGTCGGACGAGTCACTTTCATTTTGGAACGAGGATGGCGCGTGGCCAAGCGTCGTCGACGATTTTGTGGAGTGGTGCCGAGAGCAGGGCATCGCAAAGTCGGAGACGATGGATGCGGATGCGGACGCGTGAGCCGCTGTCCATAACAAATCGTCGAAAGGCCGAGCCAGTCTCAGTAGACGGTATTACGCCGGGACTGGCTCAGCACTACCGGAAGCCCTTGGGCCAAAGCTGCGCCTTCTTGATGCCGCAGGGCGTAACGACCCATTGGGAAGATATTGGGAGCATCAGCACTACTGATATGAACTACGATAGAGGTGTGACAGACAAGGAACAAAGTATAATACAATATCAGTGCCTCTTGGCCGTGCGGTTGCCAATGCGTGGACTTGTCAGCCTGCACCGAAAAGCACAGTGGCAATGTAAATAAAGGTCAAGTAGGTTCAAGATGCCGCTTTCTCCCTATCGCAGCACACTTTTTGTACAATTACACCCTTCCGCAATGCCTGATCCTCATGACGTATAAGCATACTTTCGAGTGCTTCTTTGGGACGTCGCCTTGTCATCTAATATTCATACAATGTTGATTTCGACCCATCCTCGGATTTCGCCTACGCCTCGCTCCCTTGCGTCCGCCACTTGGGCGCGCCGAATCTGGACAGCGTCTCGAGCTTGCCGTCGCCGAGCTTGACGTGGGCGGAGCGGATCATACGGGGCTCGAGGCGGAGGGTGCTGCGGAGTTCGTGGTGAACTTTGGTCGAGGAGTCGTAACGCATGACGAAGTAGTGGCCGTGGGTGTGCTTCATCTGGTGCACAGAGACGGGCTTGGGTAGGGAGAAGACGCCCCAGTTGGCGAGGCCACGGACGACGCCGCCGTTTTTGAGGACGAGGGAGCCGACGGTCTGGGCGATTCTAGAGAAGCAGCAATGTGAGCATATGGGCCGTCCAGACGAGAATCGAGCGATGGGAGGGGTAGGCTGTCGGGGGCCACGGAGAGGTCGACGGTGCTAAACGTACTCTTTCACCTCGGAGAGGTTGCCCGGCCGGACCTTTTCAAAGAATGTTAGCAGTCCAATATGCATGACGGGAGCGCGACTAGACGTCCATGGCTTCTTACAATCGCAATGAGTTCGTAGAGCATCTTGGCGATGACATCTACGCTGGGAATGGGGGGAATGCCGACGTCGCGGATTCGAAGCCATCGACGGTACGAGTATTGAGGATCTCGAAATTTAGAGCAGGGGAGCAGGGGTTTACCCGGACATTTGCCGTGGTGAAGAGGTGTGGCGCCGCTCGGACGGCTGACAAGTGCCCGCCACAGACGGGAACCCACTTCAGCTTCGGGATGGAAGTTATCAGTGATTTACGGATCTACAGGAATCATTGATAGCGCTCACCAGCCTTGTGCTGCATCTTGCTTACTCTCTCAGGTAATCCTACGTTCTCATTTGATCCTGAGGCAAGTTTGCCAGTCACGTCGAAAGTGTCCCTCGCTGCCTGTTGTCCCAGTGAAGTACAATGAGCTTTGCCCGACTCTTTGACAAACCTGATTTGTTTGACAAAACATTACCACCCTTGCCTCGCTCGTGGTTGCGTCGCGCAGATTATCCCCTCTCTACAGGTTCAATGAGTTGCCGGTAGGATTGGCAACTGCTTGTTATGGCCAGGCGCCGGTCGCATTCAGCTCTCGGCGCTGATCGTTGATTCGGCCAACCGTCCGACTCGCCGATGCATACGACTCGAACTACGGCTTCCGATTGCAGGCGGACCGTGCTCTCACTGCGTGGCTCCTCAAATTCAGCATCTGCGCACTCTACGCACCAACACCCGATTGAGCCATCTCCTCCGGGCTGTTATTGATAAGACCGGACAACGACCCAGCCTGGCGCCGTGCCCATAAACCGGCAATGTATGCCGAGTCGAGCTACCGGCAACAAAGACGGTTCCTTCCTTGATCGTCATGTCTACTCCGACCAAACTAACGCAATCTCTTACCGAGCAAGCCGTCTGGACCTCGGAACGCTATATGTGCTCCCAAAGCTCACTTCACCGGTAACTGCTAGCTTGGCCGCGGTGTCCAATAGCAAGACAGGACAATCCCACGAGATGGGTGGGACTATTCTCAGCAACTTGGATGCCACCACGACCTGTGCATGTGATGGGAGACCTGCAGCTTCTAGATCCTTGTTAGGATCGCAGCCATGGTAGGTCGTCGGCATGTAAACATCGCTTGCACGTCTGGGATTTGCGGCATTACTAAATGCAGCGTTGTGAGAGGAAGACTTTCTCACTGATATATGAGAGGCCTCCCCAGGCGTAGATTGGTTGAAACAAATTCCAGAGTATTTCGATGGCCATTGGTCTAATTGGTTGACATTGACGTCTTAATCATGATCTCTCTGTACACTTCAGTCCAAGCACTTCCGCTGCTGGTTGCCGGCGCTCTGGCAGCAGCAAGCTACCCGGACAAGCCCTCAGACTTGACAACCCCAGTCCAACAGCGAATTGCCGTAAATGGGCCTGGCAGTCAGTCCCATTGCAGATACGTTGATGTTGCTCGTTGACTTTCTAATCCTACCTAGGCATTTCCGTAGGTTGGAACACGTACCAGAAGTTGGGCAAGCCTTGTGTCCAATATGGGACTTCGGCCAATGCTCTCACCCAGCAAGTCTGCTCGACCAACTCAATCACCTATCCAACCTCGCGCACCTGGTCAAACTCCGTAGCCCTCACCGGCTTGTCACCGGCAACGACGTATTACTACAAGATTGTGTCCACCAACTCCAGCGTAGAGCACTTCTTCAGCCCTCGAGTCGCCGGAGACAAGACGCCATTTGCCATAAATGCCATCATCGACCTCGGCGTCTACGGGGCCGATGGCTACACGATCCAGATGGACGAGTCCAAACGGGACACGATTCCCTACATCCCACCCTCGCTGAACCACACCACCATTTCACGTCTTGCCGATACGGTCAACGACTACGAGTTCATCATTCACCCGGGCGACCTAGCGTACGCGGATGATTGGATCCTAAAGGGCAAGAATTTCTTTGACGGCAAGGACGCTTTCCAGGCCATCTTGGAAGAGTTCTATAACCAGCTTGCCCCCATCTCCGGTCGGAAGCCGTACATGGCTAGCCCTGGAAACCATGAAGCCGCATGCCAGGAGATTCCGCATTTGACCGGCCTCTGCCCTGAGGGCCAGAAGAACTTCACCGATTTCATGAACCGCTTCGGCTCTACGATGCCAACAGCGTTCACTTCGACGTCCTCCAATGACGTGGCCAAAGTCAACGCCAACAAGGCTAAGCAGCTGGCCAACCCCCCTTTTTGGTTCTCGTTCGAGTACGGCATGGTCCATGTCACCATGATTGACACCGAGACGGACTTTGCCGACGCTCCTGACGGGCCAGATGGCTCGGCAGGACTAGACAGCGGTCCCTTTGGCGCTCCCAACCAGCAGCTTGAGTTCCTCGAGGCGGATCTTGCCGCCGTTGACCGCAGCGTTACTCCTTGGGTCATCGTCGCAGGCCATCGGCCGTGGTACACCACCGGCGGAAGTGGATGCGCGCCTTGTCAGGCTGCGTTTGAGGGTCTGCTCTACAAGTACGGCGTCGACTTGGCCGTCTTCGGCCACGTCCACAACTCGCAGAGGTTTGTGCCTGTCGTCAACGGCACTGCTGACCCTGCCGGCATGAACAACCCAAAGGCGCCCATGTACATTGTTGCAGGCGGTGCCGGCAACATCGAGGGCTTGAGCGCCGTGGGCTCCAATGTGTCGTACAATGCATTTGCCTATGCAGACGACTTTAGCTACGCGACCATCAACTTCCTGGACGCCAACAATCTGCAAGTCGATTTCACAAGATCGTCGACTGGTGAGTTGCTGGATAGATCGACGCTGTACAAGGCTCATGAGCAACAATTTGTTGTGCAATGAGACAGTTTTCTCAGGCAGAATGACAGCTGTGCTGTAAACAAAAAGCGGTTGGATTTTTGTGGTTTTCATAGCTGTTGGTTTTCGTCCTGTTGTGCGCATCTAGGGGACGCTCCAAGTGATGCAGTTCGCCATCGTCACCGGCTTTCATCAGTCCTCAACCAACGCGTTGGACGGCCCTGTTTTGACTGCTCCGTTGGAGGCGCAGCTTATTTGGGATCGTAGTGTTATACAAGCAATAGTACATGTGAGGGAGTACATAGTCGTCGCACCCAGCTGCCACCTCTAGTCGTCTCTTCATAACCGCTCCCTGGACAATGCTTGCCATATCCTCCACGGCAGCCTCCAGCCGCTGCTCTTCACCGCAAAGGGGTCGAAGTTGGCCTTTTCCAGATTCTCCAAGAACTGACCCGCAGGCACCGCTTCCAGCAAAACGCCGAAACTCTGGCGGATCTCTTTCAACGTGTCGTTGCTGCCCTCGTACACATGCTCGTCCTCTCCGTGATGCTCGAACTCGTGGCCGGCGTCTTGGCCCTCCTTCAAGCGTTTCAGCATCTCCCGCGCCGTAATTAGGTGGTCGTTCGCCCGTGTCGCAACTTTGAAAACGGCATCCTGGAGACCCGGCGCGCTTGAGCCTTTCCGGAACACCTCCTCCTCCTTTACCCCCTCGTCTGCCATGACGTCCAGGGGTAACAGGAGCGATGGCTCCCGCGTACTTGGGGCGTCTGCTCCTGATGGGGTCTTGACCGGCTGCGCCGGCGCTGCTAGCACGGGTATGCCTCGCAGAACCGCGACAATGCCACAAGCCTTGCCAATGTGGCTAGCCAGATGGTCTATATGCATCGACCGAAGCGGCATGGATGCGAGGGTCGCATACATCATTGTCGAGTACGTGTTTTCCGCATAATCCTCTAAACTTGCTAGACTTGTATACGGACGGTTGTCCATGTGTTTTTCCCGCGTTCTGACGAGTCGCGAAACCCAGAACTTGATAGACTTCTTGGTTGCGCTCCCAGCCCTCTCCTCGAGCTCCTGCAAGCCTTTGTGGAGTAGTATGCAAATCGGTTCGCGGGGAGGCTGGCCCGCAAAGGTCTTGTCGATGGCCTCTTGCCAGAATTTCATCCGCAATGTCCCGATCGTTGAGTTCGAGACCAGCTCGGGGAGTCGAACCAGCTCGAGATTCAGGGCTCGCAACGCAGCATAGGTGTCTTGCGCCGGGGTAGGGACGAAGCGGCGGAGGAGATGCGCATCATAATCGCCCTTGCTGGAGGCTGTAAGCAAAACGCAAAGTCTGCCATGAATCTTCGCATGCTTACTGGAGCTGCGTCAAGCAGTATCTCCTTGCGGATTCAACATCCGCATCGGTCACATACCGACGACGCGTCGCCGGGGAGTAGACAAGCCTTTTCAGGCCACGGCCGACGAGCGTCGGGCGATGCATACAGAGGGATGAGTGGTTTGTTTTGAGTGAACCAACCGAGCTTCGCATGCGGTCATGAACCAATGGGCGGCATGGTGTTCGGGGTTGGTCATCCGCTTCGAATATAACAATGCGATCCATCAGCCGGGGAGCTCCACGAAATTTTAGTGGAGTCTTGGGTGACGTCGAGCTCCTGCACATTCCTGCCAACGCGATCACGTGGTCATTAACGCGGTCTGTCGCGCTGAAAGTACAGGCGCGTCTCCCCACTAGAACGCTGCTGGTCGTTGACGGCTGCAAGGGCGTACAACCTTGACACGTCCGATGATTGCAACTTAGCATGGAGCTCGGGGCTTCGCAAGAGCATCCGTCGAAGAAACGGAGGTTCTTCAAGGACCCGGCCGAGGAGGCTTCTGATTCGATTGCACTGAGCCCGAAGACGAGCAGCTCGCCACCAGATGAAAAGCGGTTCTTCAAAGATGAAAACGACGCCGTCACAGCCTTGGCCGACGTTTCCGACGATGGAGCTCTGCCGGATCGATCGACGGGCTTGCATCAAGCTCCCGAGCTTAAATACGAGTCATCGTCGGTGACGTTTGACCAGGAAACGTTCGAGAGCTTCGTTGGAGACAAGATCAGCCCTGATGTCCTCCGCATCATCCAGGACACCTGCGGCGACAACCTCGAGCGAGCGGTCAACATGTACTTTGATGGTACATACAAGGGCTTGAAAAAAGCCTCCGTGGCTGGGCCACTGGGCCGGTCGGCAAATGCTAGTTCGAGTCGAGCAGAATCAAGCCCCAAATCTCCTTTGCCCGCGGCACCCACGGTGCGACGCAGCGTACCAAAATCACGATACATTGGTGCGTTTGGCGTGGAAGGCTGGGCGACGCGGAGCGGAGCCAATATCATCAAGCACGGAGACGCCATCAGGATTGAACGCCAGAAGATCCAACCACCCCTGCCGCCCAAGGTCAAGACGAAGCTGGGAGTTCCCAACACCCCCGTACGAAATAACACCGCCGCGGCACGAAGAGTGGATGTCATTGTCCGGTTTACAAACCAAGATGGCATGGAGGTTGGTCGCTTGGCAAAGGAAACAGCGAATTGGGTGTCAACACTCATGGATCAAAATGTCTGCAAGTTCGAAGGAACCTGTGTCTACGCCCCTGAACGCCTGCGAACAAACGATACCGTCTTTTTGCAGTTGCGTTGCTCACTCCTACGCGCGGCGTTTGAAAATAGGAGCTTTAAGCTCGCGGACGACCGGCCGACCAACCCATTCGAACCGAGCGAGACGACGGACGAGAAGGAGCTGAGGCTACGACAGGTAGCTCTGGTTAGGTTGCTTCAAGAGATGAACATACAGCCCACCATGGCAAATGCCGCAGCCAAGGACAGTCGCAAGGGTCTTCTGCAAGCCGCCGAATTGGATGAGCAGAAGCAAAAAGACGCCAAAAAACCCACTGCAAATGGCAAGGAGTCGGGGTCACCACCTGACTCCTCGGATGCCGAAGAGGGCGAAGAGCTCGAACAAGATCAGCTCGACGCACTGTACAAGAAGGCGCAGTGTTTCGACTTCAACACGCCAGAAGCCGAGCCTGCGGACACGTTTGCCATGACACTCCGACCGTATCAGAAGCAGTCTCTCCACTGGATGATGGCCAAGGAGAAAGATGAGAGAAGCAACCGGGAGCCTTCTATGCATCCTCTATGGGAAGAGTACACTTGGCCTGTCAAGGATGTTGATGACAAGGACCTGACTCAGGTGGAGGGCCAGTCCAACTTCTACGTTAATCCGTATTCTGGCGACCTTTCGCTCGACTTTCCGGTCCAGGAACAGCACTGCCTGGGAGGAGTCTTAGCCGATGAGATGGGCCTGGGCAAGACAATCCAGATGCTCAGTCTAGTCCACTCTCACAGGTCCGAGATTGCTCGCAAAGCTCGTCGCCTTACCGGTGGCATCTCCAATGTGAATCAGTTGCCAAGACTGGGCACGAACTCTGCCAGCATCCTCACGGCGCCTTGCACAACTCTGGTCGTCGCGCCAATGTCACTTCTCGCGCAGTGGCAAAGCGAGGCTGAAAAGGCATCAAAGCAAGGTACCATGAAGATAGAACTCTATTACGGCAACGAAAAGGCAGATAATCTTCAAGCGCTGTGCTGCAGCGCGAATGCGTCGAGCGCCCCTGATCTCGTCATCACCAGCTACGGCATCGTCTTGTCAGAGTTCAGCAGCATTGCGGCCAAGAATGGAGACAAGTCGTTTCACACTGGCCTGTTCTCGCTCAAGTTCTTCCGCGTCATTCTTGATGAAGCCCATCACATCAAAAACAGGGCCTCCAAAACCGCCAGGGCGTGCTACGAGATATCTGCCGATCACCGATGGGTCCTCACGGGAACTCCGATTGTCAACAAGCTCGAGGACCTGTTTAGCCTGGTACGTTTCTTGGGCGTGGAGCCCTGGAACAATTTTTCTTTCTGGAAGACGTTCATCACCGTCCCATTCGAGTCTGGAGACTTTGTACGCGCGTTGGACGTGGTGCAAACGGTTTTGGAGCCTCTGGTCATGCGGCGAACAAAGGATATGAAGACACCGGATGGACAGCCTCTCGTCCCACTTCCGCCAAAGCATGTTGAGATTGTCGACGTGGAATTATCAAGGACTGAGCGAGACGTCTACGATTACATCTTTACCCGAGCAAAGCGAACTTTTTCCAAGAACGTCGAAGCCGGCACCGTCATGAAAGCATTCACAACCATCTTCGCTCAGATTCTGCGGCTCCGCCAATCCTGTTGCCATCCAATTCTCGTCCGTAATCGAGACATTGTTGCGGACGAGGAGGAAGCTGGAATTGCTGCGGATATGGCAGCAGGGCTAGCCGATGACATGGACCTCGAGTCTCTCGTCGCGCAGTTCACCGCCACAACTGATGAAGCTGCCAAGGACAACTATGCTTTCGGTGCGCACGCGCTCGAGGAGATCCGTAACGAGGCTGAAAAGGAATGCCCTTTTTGTTTTGAGGAGCCAATGAACGACCAAACAGTCACTGGGTGCTGGCACTCGGCCTGCAAGAAATGTCTGCTTGATTTCATGAAGCATGAGACTGACCGTGGCATCGTGCCTAAATGCTTCAGCTGCCGTGAGCCGCTGACCCAGCGCGATCTCTTTGAGGTAGTGCGGCATGACGATGAGGAGGATGCGTTTTCCAAGCCTCGCATCAGTCTTCAACGTCTGGGGGTCAACGATTCCTCAGCCAAGGTGGCGGCGCTGATTTCCCAACTACGGGCTTTGCGGCGAGAGCACCCAAGAATGAAGTCTGTCGTTTTCTCGCAATTTACGTCATTCCTATCACTCATCGAGCCGGCCCTCTCTCGGGTCAACATCACGTTCCTCCGTTTGGATGGGAGCATGGCACAGCGAGCGCGAGCTGCAGTCTTGGAACAGTTTACGGAGAAAAAGGGGTTCATGGTTCTCCTAATCAGCTTGCGCGCGGGTGGCGTTGGGTTGAACCTGACAAGCGCGGGTAGAGTGTTCATGATGGATCCTTGGTGGAGCTTCGCCGTAGAGGCGCAGGCGATTGACCGGGTGCATAGATTGGGCCAGGAGGACGAGGTGCAGGTCAAGAGGTTCATAGTGAAAGAGAGCGTCGAGGAGAGGATGCTCAAGATTCAAGAGAGGAAGAAATTTATGTGAGTGGCGCTCTTGGCATGATCGGGGCGAGATTGCTAACAGATGTTGCAGTGCGACTTCGCTGGGAATGATGAGCGACGAAGAAAAGAAGGTCCAGCGCATTGAGGATATCAAGGAGCTATTGAGCTAGATGGAAACACGACATGGTGGGTAGACGGGCGTCAACTGTGAGATTCGTGCCACATCTGCGGGCGCAACCCATCTGCGGGCGCACATGGGTTTTGGGAATGGGCATAGACCAAATGTGAGCATTATACACTCGGCTGGGTTCACGACTTATCAGGTTGGGCTGGAAGCATGGCACCAAAGTGTTGAAACAACGGCCGTGTTGAAACGCCCCAAGTTCTATTGTTCTATATACATTTTTGAGTCAGCCCTTTACTTGATGATGACGTGCTTGGCAGCCCCCTTCTCCCTCTCATCACCAAACAGGTTGATGTTCCACTTCGGTTGGTCTGGAAAGTCAGTCAGCATCACTGGCACCGTTCTGCATCGGGGGTGGGGAGAGGACATCTGCCAACGTACATGACACGGGAACGTTGAAGCGCTGGGGCTTCTCGCCGAGCTTCTCGAGCGCCTTGATGGCCTCGTCGTCGAGGTCGGCCTCCTGGAAGTTCTCGCGGATGCGCGACGCGGTGACGCTCTTGGGGATGACGGTGTGGCCGCCGAGCTGGGACCAGGCCAGGATGACCTGCGCCGGCGTGACGGTCTTGCCGGCGCTGCTGGAGAGGCGCTCGGCAATGGCCTTGACCTCGGGGGTGTTGACGAGCAGGGGCACGTCGAAGGAGTTGTTGCCAAAGGCAGAGTAGGCGGTGATGATGATGTGCTTCTTGGCGCAGTACTCGACCAGAGGGAGGTTGGGGATGCGAGGGTGGCGCTCAATCTGGTTGACGGCGGGGACGACGCCCGTTTCTTGAATGACGCCCTCGAGCTGCAACGCGCTCGTCAGAATCTAGCCCTCTCTTCAGTCTGAGGAAGGCAGGCTTACATGCTCAATGGCAAAGTTGGAGACGCCCACGGATCGGACCTTGGACTTGGGGAGCTCAGTCATGGCTGGAAAACGACCCAGCGTTAGCTTACTGAAGCACGGGCGTTTCGAGGCTCAGGTGTCTGCCTACCTTTCCACGTCTGGGAAATGGAAACATCGCTGCTGATGTCCACCTCGGTGTCGTTGTTGATCTTGGGGAACAGGTCGGTGCCGGCCTTGAAGGCAACCGGCCAGTGGATGAGGTACAGCTGCACATCAAGAAACGCCGTCAGCCGAGGTTCTCCTTCAGACCTGGGCATTCTCCGTTGCTCGAGGGGCACTTACGTCGAGATACTCGAGCTGCAGCTCCTCCAGGGTATCGTCGAGCGCGGCGGCCACGTCCTCGGGCCTGTGCTTGTTGTTCCATAGCTTGGACGTGATGAAGATGTCCTCGCGCTTCAGGCCAGGCACCTCCTTGAGAGCGCGCTGGATGCCCTGGGCCACCTCGCGCTGGTTGCCGTAGATCTTGGCCAGGTCGAGGTGCCGGTAGCCCGTCTTGAGCGCCTCGTAGACGCCGGCGCCGACCTCGCCGGGCGCGGCCTGCCAGGTGCCGTAGCCGATCTGCGGCATCTTGTGGCCCGTGTTGAGCGTGACGGTCTTTCCGGAAGACATGTTGGGCAATGATATAACGTCACAATGTCAATTGGGCAGGTTTGAGCTCAAGGTACTGAGAAATGAGGGAGGATTTGTGAGAAAGTGGTGGTGGTGGTGATGATGTAGGAGGGGAGGAAAGCTTCTGTGGGTACTCCGTTTGTGACGATGGTGTTATATACAAGGTTTGATCTAGCCCCAACTTCCCCCAGAACGGCTCTCTCGAAAGTAGATTATTAATTATGGCCCGTATTTAGCGTCCAAAGCTCGGCCAAGTGAGTCAGGTCGCCAGGTGTCAGGGCAGGTCCAGGCGAAACGGTGGGAGGATCCCCAGTACCTTAGGTACGATGCGAGCGCCCATGGTTAGGGGCCGCGGAACGCGGATGCATCACCACTTACACCAGCCATCGAGCTCCCCCTGCCCCGCCATCAGAAACTCGAGGAAGAGCTGGGAAGAGGAGGGGCAGCGCCGTCCTTTTTCGCCGACAGGGCCCAGCCATTACGTAGCGGTGGGGGTCCTTCAAGAAGGGTCCATAGTATTGGGGTGAGAGTCGCCCGTGCTACCCCCGGGGACGTCGCCGTGTTGCGCAGTCAACCATCGCCAGTTTGTAGTGCCAATTGCTGGCGGCTCATGCCCCCAATCAGGACGCTATTTGTTGAAGCACTCGAGATCCACTGGAGCGGGCATCCCCTCAGTGCGTGGCACCAGCAACGGCAAATGTCGTCAACGCAACTGGGTTAGTGACCTGGTTGCCACCAACTCACAACGGCAATTGGCTTCAATACCCACGCACCGTGATGGTCGGGGCAACCAGCACCGAGAAATCAACGCCATCAGGGTCATTCATGCTGGCACTTCCGCGAGCGTGTAATTGGATGTTGCCTCTGGTTCCTGGGCCGATTCTCAAGTGCCTGATCATCGGGTTACCAAGTCCTCCGTGACGCATCGTAACCCAAACTGGCTGCGGAGCACGCACGACAGCATCGCCGGGATCATGTGTTGGTGTGATTAGCAGATGCAGGGAGAAAAGTGCACCTAAACCTCTCGGCTGCGCAAACATGCTGCCGTGCTACCGCCCGAATCGCCGCGGAGCCACAAACAAGGGCGGCGGTACGAGCTGAAGCCACAACAAACAATCTCATCATTGATGATTTGGTAGATTCACTTACGAGTGCCGCCGGCAGCTTTTCCGTCTGCACCGCCCCGTGCAACACCTTCCAGTCCGATATTTTGACTTCGTCTCCCCTCTGTCAATGTTCGCCGGCCACGCGCCTCCACGACTTTTCCGATGAAGTAACGCCGGACGGGACGGGCTGCGTGCCTACCGTTGCTGCCTGCTCTTCCCGTCTGCTTGCGCCGCCGCATGGCCAAAATTCAATCGCCAGGAGCCCGCGGCCGGGTGTTTGTCGAGCCGATGAGGATAAGTGACTTTCTCAGTGGCAAGTGAAGTACACTCGAGGTGCGCGTCGCGTCGCGGCGCTGCCGTTCTTTGCGGCTGACCAGACGAGGTTCCGTTCCCAGGCAAACTCCGCCTCGCCGATGAAACGTTCCGAGCTGCTCGTGCCGACGATTGGTTTCAATTTGCCGGCTCGTCGGAGATAGCACAAGTGATTGCGCACTCAGGAAGAGGGTGATGCTCTGGGCAGTCGTCTATCCGCGACCGCGAGTGAATCGTTGCCAAGCGAGGTCCAGGAGAAGGAGGACTATGAACCTTGAAATTGGTATATAGGCCCCGATGAGGAAATCGCACTTCTCCCTCGCTCTCCTGCAGCAAGCTTCATTCCAAAAATCGTTAATTCAGGAAACTCGGACAATCCAGGGACAGTCCACCGTGAACAACGAGACAATCCATCTCGAGTCGTCAAGATCAGACCGAAAGCTCCGGCTACGTCAAGCAGAGTTCTGTACCATTATTCCAGTTCCATGGATACCTTTGGGGACGCTGCCTTCAGCAAGTGCGGACACAGGACCCACACCGTATATCGCCGGGATGATAATGGTTCAGTCCTTGTCGGCCTTCTCGTCATTATTACTGTCGCTGTCGTTGGATTCTTCGCCATTTGCTTGTACCTCAGCCAGCGTGGCAAGAAGCGCAGAAAGAGTCGCGGCGCCCGTCATCGGTCCCAAGGGAGTAAACGAGGCAAAAGGCGTACTCATTCCATTGGTAGTCCGCGGGGTGAGGGGGGCCGGGAGCAGGGCAAAGAAGGCGGAAATATCGACAGTCACAACAACGATGCTCACCAACTTGGCCCTGACCTTCGAGGAGGCATCTTCGAGATAATCGATGCAGATGGGCCGAACCCTCGGGCGGTGCCCATGGACAAGGGGCAACCAACGATACCCGAACAGGTGCGCGCTCGCTGACGTGCTCAACGGACTTGCGGGCCCTTCGGCTCGGCGACAGCCTTGAAGATTTCTTGCAGGGGACTCAATGGCTGTGTGATTTGCAAGGCCAAGGCCAGTACTGATGTTCAGACGGAAGGTTGTCGCACCACGGCGCATTGGATCTACATCTCAAGAAGTCGAAGCGGTTCGTCAAAGAAGTCAAATGTGATTTTCTGGTGCTGGCTTCCGCTTGAGGTTCGTAGAAAAGAAGAGAAATAATGCATTTTCCTCCAAGCTGCAGAACACATGATTGCGGTAATTATCGCGAGATCGTTCCGTCATACCTGTTTGTAAGCCCAGAATTGTGATCATTATCAGCCCGCCTCGTCATACACCCTAAGCGTCCTGTAATTTCACTATATCAACATAATGTACAAAGGTCAAGGCCATTCTTTGCTGCCCAGGCCGTGTCAGCCCAGCTTTGATCAAGGTGGAAGTAGCAAGGGTGGCGTACCTATACGTGACCCATCTGACCCCCAGAAGTCACAACATCGTCGTCAAGCGCCCTCTCCTGCCGGAGCTGAGGGTTGTGGCGCGTCGGCCGCCGGCGCAGGGCCGGCTTCAGAGCTTTTGGAGCTTTTACTGCTCTTGGAGCTCTTGCTGCTCGACGATTTGTGCCGTCGATTCCGGCGCTTCCGGTGCGAGAACTTGACAGAAAAGCGGTATATGTAGAGAAAGACGCATAGACCCAGGACGAAGACTCCCAACACAACTCCAACGACAATGCCGATTTCAGCGTTTGTGTTGTCGCTCGGATTGCCTGAGATTTGTCGACTCTGAACCGACTTCTTACTGTCTAAGGCTTTGCGACCGATGACCGATCTCCTGAATACAGAGACCGAGCCAGGCAGGGGTTCAGGACCTTGCCGCTCCACCAGCTTCGAGCCGGCAGTTGCACGCGGAGGCACAGGGATATACATTTACCTCGGGCGTCCCTCGCTTGCGGGTGTTTGGCCACTCGCCAGAGGGCAGGGCTAGAAGATCAAGACACACTGATCGTTGGCTGCGAGGAAATGAAAGGAGACAGAACGAAACGCAGTGAAGGCCTGCGCGAAGTGCAGTAAAAACAACGTTCTGTTGTCTCTGCGATATCTGATCGCCGTTGGCAGAAATCGCGCTTATTAGACACACAGGACGCCGATGCCACCCTTGCTTGTCGCCGCGCCGAGCACGATGGCTGGGAGGCTCGCGCAGAGGGATGGAGTCATAAGGCCTCTGCATCATTAGGGGGGCGTGTCTGCCGCTTGCAGACGAGTGGACGTCTCCAGTGGCGACCAAGGCCAGCATGCATGCAGGTTCGGGATGGTTGGTGTATCACAAAGTCGAGGCCCGCGAATCCCGCGTTCAGAGGCTAATGGGAAGCTGTGGGGTAGAACAGAGGAACCCGAGTTCCAATCAATCGGATATGGGGCGGTTGAAAGGATGGCAGCCGATGAGGAGCGGCAGGGTGGTGACTGAGAAGGCATTGCGGAGGGACCGGACACGGTTAATGACCACGCATCACCGTTATGGGCTGGACGTGATGCCAGCGGTTGCATCTAGCCCAAATGCAACGGTATTGCACAGCAACTTTGTTCAGCGTCACTTGCTCTTATTGCAGTATTCCGTCGGCCCCATCAGAGAGAGAGACATATTGAGACAGGAAGACGGCAAGCTGAGAACAGGCATAACGGGGACCGGCCACTTGGCAGCCAAAGCAACCCGGACGCTGGAGACCAGCAGCATGCGGGTCTACGACGTTTGTGGCATGCAACCGTACGTTATGCAGGACAACTCATCAGCCGAACCCCGACTCCGGCGCAGCCCGTGGCGTGCAGCTCATGCAGCGCAGCAACGAGCATCCGTCGTGTGCGAACGCAGCTAGTCGCAGAGCCAAAGGCAGGGGAGGGGCGGGTCGGGCAGCGTTGGCGAGGTCACGATGCTCACGCCACAGGGGATGATGGATAAAGGACAAGAGGGCGCTTGCGATGGTCTGTGTCTGTTGGGTGTGAATTGGGCAGGATTGAGCATGGGGTGGGGGGCGGAACGGCAACGAACCCATGACAAGGATTCAGGCGGCATACGCGATGACACTGGGAGAAAAGAATAGCAGAGCTGGTTGGGCATGCTGAATCTGGCTGCGATGGGCAGATAATGAAGCGACGATGGTGTTTGACGGTGGCTGCCTCGGAGTGGAACAGGCACTTCTTCAAGTAAGGTAGTGGCGCATGGACATGCCTCATGGCATGCATGTACCAAGTTGGCCTGAGGTATTGCAGCGCTGGAAGACGGAAGTCGGAGCCGGAGCCGGAGCGTAATTGTAGAACGGCAACTACGCCCAACTTCAACCACCCGCAGCTGCGTCATGGTTTCCGCGTCTCGAATGCTGCCTGGACGTGATCACACCATTGCTGCGGCTGGGGGCGCATACAGCCGTCCCGCCCCTGCCAGCAGTAGGTGTGCATGGAAACATGAAGTGCTAACCAATCTAGGGACTCATCGCTGCTCTTGTTGATGCGGTAAGGGGATGCAGCGGGGGTGATGCGGTGACCTTCTTTCGAGCGGACCAGGCATCGAATTCATTGTCTTGTCGCCCTTGGTACCAGGAATATAAATGCACCCTTATTCACTCGACTCTCAGCCCATCTTCGCCACTTGTGACCCAAGCGAATCAGTGTGCAAGGGCCTTCCTGCACTTATGTAAGACGGAATTCTTTTTACTGTTCAGCCGTATTCTTAACATGAGCTAATAAGCATTTTTATAGTCACTAAAACGACGGTCAGCGACTGTCAAGCCTACAATATATTGGTCGACTGCTTGGTCTATCGCCCGTCGTACCGGGTACTCATTTATAAATTGCATCGCCTCGCGATAAAGGATCTAGGGTAGCACTTACGACTACATCACTCCAGCCTTGACCTCATGACAAGGAAGGCGATTGCCGACTCATCCTCTGTATTCGAGCTAAACGCCACGAACAAACTGAACCTAGACTTGAGGCCGACGGATCGGAATATAGACTCGAGATCTTCGATAAATTTACATACCATAAATTCCGTCAGTATCAATTTCTATCGATCATATTGAAGCGCTCCGGAGGCGTCATAGGGAAGAGCATCAGTAGACGCGTAGCAGCGCTAATCAGACGCATAATTCCAAAGTAAAGCTACAGACGTTCTTCCGCCTTTCTCGTAGTATCCACTACTTCTGCGTTATTGTGCCCAAAGTCATTGAGAACCCGCCTTTAAAACAATTTGCCAGCTAGAACGACGTTCGTTAGATGCCCCCAGAGCCAGCAGTACCAGCAATCAGCTCACAAACACAGGAGGTAACTACTATCAAACATACGAACGTCCTAGCGTTAACCCCTTACAAGATAATCAGTTTCATTGACCCCAGTGGTCAAGCAATATACTTAGGGCCGCTGGGAATACGGCATACGGTAGTAAGAATATCCATATTGTTGCAGGGGAGTTTGGTGTCAGTAGAGTATCATCACTTATAATACTTAAAAGCAGTGCCAGGCAGGCCATAAAGTAAAAGCAATCGAGCTACATTCTATCACGCAGCACTCCATCGCGAAAAGATGATCCATTCAGGCCTATTGTCAAGCTTTGATCTATTGCAGGCCGAATACAATCAGACCGGTACAACGAGTATGTAGTAATATTTCTTAAGCTTCTCTTAAAATGCGATGACCTTACTGGGCTAGCGTAACGCTGTCAAACCTAGGTTAAACTAAAGCGTGTTACCGGCTAGCAAGCCGGCCGGCACGGTGTTGCCCCGATTTAGCGTTGCTCTTAGCCCCATGTTTCTAACCATCTCAACTACAGCCTTGCCGACATCCACGGCCTCAGTCGCGGCGGCTTCTAGACGCCGCGACTAGCCGGAGGCGTAAGGGGTGAAAATGCAACTTACTCGAACTAGCACCGCCGATAGAGCTCGGTTCTCTTTTTAAACAGGAAAAAAAAAGTAATTATTAAAGGAAGAGAGCATTTAGAGGTTCTGAAAGCCAGTACACTTAAGAGGGAAAAAAGGACCGCCTTATAGAATGTAAGTCATTTCATACTTAAGTTACATAAATCTCACTTACTTGCTAGCTAGTCGTTGCGAAGGCTCGCTAAACGTTAGAAGATAATAATAAGAAACAGAAACATAATGAGGAGCAAATTAAAAAAAAACGCTAAGCTCATGGATCATAATTAAAAAGACCATGATTAACAGGATTTTTCCACTGGACCAAGAAAAGGGGGGTAAATAAATCGTTACAAGCGAACTGAGAATGTAGCGTAAGAGCCGTTGGATTGTTGAATCATGAGAGTAGAATTGTGTTAGTATGAATCACGATATGCTACATTATATAACTGACATTATGTTACTCCCAGTTGAACATAAACAGACTACATAATGAACAAGAAAGAATAAAGCTCTATAATCTAACGTTAAGCCGAACAGTCTTTAAGCATATTTATATCTTCATAGCCACCCTATCATAACGCCTCATACTAGTAGATGACGAAAGAAACTGCTCTTATAACAAAAGAAAGCCCACTGAATTAACTGAACTGAAGTTGTTTTCGATTCAAAATGCTAGCAAATCCCACAAGACTGGGATGATGAAGAACATCATCGATTGTCACTTGAGCGTGCGAAATTGAAATGGCGTCCCCATTCACCTCCGCCTCGGTGGTCTTAATTCTGCGTTGTATCAAGGCAATTAAATGGGCGGCATCAAGAAAGTCGCCTCCTAGCCGGTAGAACGGCAGGTAACGCATGTCTGGAGTAGGCTCATCGGGCGGCAACGTTCCCACGCTTGTGCGTTTTGAAGTAAAGACTGAAAACCAGATTTTATCGAGAAAGCTGAGACTAGAATCGTCGGCTTTGTCGGTGGGCCTGGCGTTGCTTGATCTGCCTTTGGTTGGACTCTGCTCTTTAGAACTCCTAACGAATCGCAACATGGCGAAATTCGAGGAGGAACTTGGCATCATCTCTGTTCCAAGAAGGGCGATTTGGTCAGATTTAGAAGGCCCAGCATTCAAAAGCATGTGAACGGTGTCGGCAAGATCTTCCAGCAGCGCCTGAGCAGTGTCCGGGTGGAATGCCATTGTTGAGTAACCCAAACTCATCTCAACAGTGCCATCGTTCTCCTGGGAGATGACGGCGAGATCGTACCAAGTCATGAGCGGCTTCATTTCAGTGGTGATGGTGCTCACTTGGAAACCGATTTGTCCGCTGGCTGACTTGGCCGCTGGATTAGCTGGTCGGTGATTGACAATGGAGGTAAAGCGAGTAGCCGGGGACCAGTCCGTACACTCCCGGATCAGTGAACGGAAACCAACACCTTCATGGGGAATGCGATTCCGCTGCTGATCTCGCACTTGGTTCAACAGTTGAATGATTGAGTGCTCGCCGGAGCTATCAGCAAACCTGATCCGCATAGGGACGTTGGTTGCACAGCAGCCGACAACGGTACTGCTTATAGACGGGTCGACCACGTTTCTCCCGGAAATGGTATCTCCAAACACCACATCGCTCTTCCCCGTGTACTGGGCTAGGACGTGTGCCCATGCACAGCTGATGATGGTGGCGGTGGTAATGCCCTCTCCCTTCGATTTCGGCACTGATAGCACCTTGTCCTTGGTAAAGGCCATGCGCAAGGGGCTCTGGTGGCCGGACTCTGTCGCTGGAATGAGCTCGGGCATGGCGGACCCATCAAGCAAGCTCCGCCAGTAGCTGTAGCTTGTGTCACTTGTCTGCCGATTCAGATCTGCGACGTAGTCGGCGAAGGAGCCTAAGGGCGGCTCATAAGCGTCCCGTTGATGGTACAGTTTGCGGAGGGTGTCCAGGATGATTGGAAGAGACATGGCGTCGTATATGGCATGTGACATCCGCAATAGTATGCGGGTTTCTTTGCTCTCATCTTGTTGAAGAATAGCCATGTTCACCATGGGTGTGCCGAGTCGAAGAGGTTGACGGCACATGTTCCCTTCAAATAAACGCTTGGTGGCATCTTCCAGCGAGCCCTCAGCCTTGACCACTGGCACATTGTGCTGATAGGACTTCAATATGATCTGGAGAAGCCTTCCGTTGCGAAGATCAAACGCGAAAGCAGTGCGGAAAGCTTCGATATGCTGCGCTAGTAGCATGCAGCTTTGCTGTAGTCGAACCAGATCAAGGCCGCGATCCGTATCAAGGACAAAGGTGTTTACTTCTGTCTGGGCCGCGGTCAGTGCTCCTGCCACGCTGAAGGCAACGGCGTCAGTGGCAGGGAAGACATCCTGGATCGATTCCTTTCCGGTCTCAGTGATGGGGCAGACGAACTCCTCAAGGAAGGCGTCGATATTGTTGTCCACGACGTCAAGTAGCTGGAAAGGACGGTAAGGGGGCGATGAAGCCGCTTCAAGTGTCGATCCAGTCAGACTTTTGGCGACAACTGCCATTTTGAACAAGACTGGATTCTCAAAAATGTCCAGCACACGAATATCAAGAGTCTCCGTCTTTGCAGTAGCAACAACTTTCATGGCGCTAATAGAGTCACCACCGAGGTCGAAAAAGTTATCATGTCGGTCGATTGTCTCTGTCTCAACCCCGAGCACGGCCGCCCATAGTTTACGTACGACGGCCTCCCTGTCGGTTTCGACCTTTCCAAATTTCGAGGCGCTTCGGGACTTTGCATCCGCGATCTGGATGCCCTCACTCATCATAAATTGGCGGACGGCTTTGCGGTCGGTCTTCCCAGAGGAGTTCTTCGGTATCATGTCTATTTGCAGATACACTCTCGGAACCATGTATGCCGGCAATCTCTCAGCCAGAGATTCCTTGAGCCATGTCGAATGCCCTGCCACGTCGCTGTGGTGGTCGTCGTCGAGGAACTCAAGGGCGGCAACGAGTGCGCGTTGATTGTCACTGAGGTACAGATACTCTACCACGGCCGTTCGGACCTTGGGCATGAGTTTCATAATGCACGACTCAATCTCGCCCAGGTCAACCCGCTGGCCGCGGATCTTGATCTGCGAATCGCCTCTTCCCAGAATCGTGATCTTGCCATCGGCATTGTATCGCACCAGGTCGCCACTGCGATACATCCGACGTCCCGATTTCCTAGGGCCAACGTCTGCAGTGAAGTCGGGATCCGTAATAAACGCCGCTGAGGTCTTGACGGGGTCGTTGCGATACCCACGCGCGACTTGTGGGCCCTCAATAAGAAGCTCTCCCACTGCGCCAATGGGTACAAGTCTGTTGTAGTTATGAGTGTCCACGATCCAGTTTTGGGTGCCGCGGATGGGTCTGCCAATGACGGATGAACCGCTCCTGTCTGTCACTCGAGGGTTCATGGTGCTTGTGATGGAGCATTCGGTCGGGCCGTAGCTGTTGGCCAGGGTGACATTCGAAGCCTGAAGCCACTTTTCAATCAAGGCTTCGGTGATGGCTTCACCACCCATTACCAACATCTTCATCTGCGGGACCTCGGCCGGGGGGATCAGCGCCGTTGTGCTGGCTGTGAGGATTGCAAAGTTGGCGTTCAGTCGCTGCAGGGACCCGACCAAATCGTTCATCCGCTCGTCCTCCGAAGGCAAGCATACGACTCCCCCATATGTCCAGGCCATGAGAATGTCGCCAATAGAGACATCAAAGGTGAAGGCAGCGAATTGGAATATGCGGTTAGTCGGGTCCATGTTCAAGTCGGTGCCCTTGCTCAGGACGACGTTATATATGCCTCTATGCTCCAGGGTCACACCCTTGGGAACTCCTGTGCTGCCAGAGGTATACATAATCCAAGCCGTGTCTTCGGCTCGGACTGATTTCGAGGGAATAGCGGGATCGCGGCCATCGTATGACTTGGCTAAGTGAGTGAGTGCTGCTTCATTGACAGTTACGCTCCTGCAACCCAGTGATTGGAACCTGTCTGCCTTGGACTCGTCACAGAGTACCATGGCTGGAGACGAGTCCTGCAGAATGACACTGATTCTCTCCGGCGGCAGTTGAACCCCAAGCGGCACCACTGCGCCGCCGGCATATAGAATGGCCAGTATAGCCACCATGGCCCATCGGGACTTGTCCATGCAGAGCCCGACTGCTACTTCGGGGCCCACGCCCCCTTCTGCGATGAGCAGCTGGGCAAGGCTTCTGGCCGCTCCATCAAGCTGCTGATAGGTAAGCTCACCATCCCAGCTGCAGACGGCTTGAGAGTCAGGGTTGGTTCGAATGGTCTTGATGACCAGGTCATGAACACAGCCAAGGGAGGGCCATTGGCCGGTGAGGTTCCAACCGGCAATCCTATCTAGATCGTACGAGTTGGCCAGAGGAAGATCCCCCACCGTCTGCTCCTCAGAAGCGGCATTTCCAGCAAGCTGGGAGACGTTGTGCTCGAATTGTCGCAGGACCGCTTGGAGCTGGTCGTCGGGGATGACGGCGCTGTCGAACCGAGCCACCGCCTCAGCCTCCCCCTTGCGCTCATCCAGCTTGCACAAGACCGAGAGGGGGTAGTCATCGAGCGCCTCCATCTTCAGTGGTACCTGCTCAAAGCCAGGCAGTCGAATCGACGGATCGTCCAGGTCCGCATCCGCCGCGGTGTGTACGAGGAACAAGTGTCTGGGGTCAGCCGGGTTGAAAGCGGGAACGAGCCTTTTGATTTTCTGGAGTCCAACATGCTCAAACGGTATCATCTCCACGCCTTCGCGGTGAACACTGTCCAGGAAATCCCGGACCCTTTGCAGGCCGTGTACTTTGATCCGGACGGGGACGGTGGTAAACGTCGGGGCCGCGAGCTCCGTGATTTCTGCCACGGGCGCTGAGCGGCCTGAAAGATTGACGGCAAACGTGACATCTTCGACGCCGGCATATTGGGCTACTGTCAAAGCCCATGCTGCCCTGAGGAGGCTGGGGAAGGGCGTTTGCAGCCTCGCGACTCCGTCTATACGAACTGTTTGCTTCAGGAGCGAGGTAGGCTTGGGCTCATAGAAGCCAACAGAAGGGAGCGAGGGGAAATCGGTAAAGGAACCAGCACCTGCCAACGTCTGGGTCCAGAATTGCGACGCGGCTTCCAAGTCGGTGTCAAGGACATGGCGAATGAATCTCGGGTACGGGATAGCCTTCGGCATCTCACGTCCATGATAGGCCGGGTAGAGATAGCGGTACAGTATCTTCTCGATACTCCATTTGTCAAACATGCTGTGGTGGGTGGTCAAGACAAAGCACTTGGCCCCTAAGCTCTGCTCCTCGACAATTGCACAGCGAAGAAGAGGCCTGCCCGTTTCGAAGCCTGCGACCTTGTCCGCGGCCAGGTAGCTGTCCAGATCGCCACCAATGTGCCATACTAGGGGCTCGTCGACCACTGTTTGTAGAAAGCCATTGTTGCGGTCCAGCACGATTCGAGTGCGAAGGATGGGCAGTGTTCTGGCTACCGCCTCCCATGCAGCCTGGAACCTGGCAATGTCAACGTCCTCCCCACTGGCTCGGAATACTTGGCGATATGTGTAGGCCAATGGCTGTCTTGCCGTGATGGCGAACAGCGCTTCTTGCATAGGGGTGCAAGGATATACATCTGTAATCTGGTCGGAGGCCACCCGGCATTGAGCAGCAAAGTCTACCAGTCGAGATTCAAAGCCGCCGGGACTACTTGGGTTCTCCGGCATCAACTCGAAGGGAGCAGGGTCCTCCTCTGCTACTTTGACGAGGCCAGCCTCCTGCTCGGTTTCCAGGATTCGAGTATATTCCTCCAAGATGGGGTGCGTAAATATGGACGCAACGGTCAATTGAAGACCGACTTGTCGAGCCGATGCGACAAGTTTCATGGCCGCCAAGGAATCACCACCGAGTCGCGTAAAGTGGTCTTGGGAACCGATAGAGTCGGCATCGATGGAGAGGACCTCAGCCCATAGCTGCTGAAGTTGCTTGCCAATCTTGGTTTGAGGGCGTTTCTTGATACCTTCACTAGCAAGATAGCGTTGCAGCAAGGACGAGCCTGACTCGAGATTCGTCAACAGCTGACGCACAGCCTTTTTATTTGTCTTGCCAGATGGTGTCAATGGGATCTTCTTCCAGGGCATGAATGCGGTCGGCACCATGTAGCTTGGGAGCTTGTCTGCCAACCCGTCCCTGAGGCCACACAGGGCCTTTTGAATCTTGCTTGAAGGGGCAAGAACGGTGACCCCATCAATCTCCTCCGTTTGGTGAACGTCGAACCGGTCGCAGTCTTCGGTGAAGTCAATCACAGCTACAAGATCATTCGCCTTCTTCTCAGCTTGGAGATCGACCAGATCGACAACAATCGTCTGCACCCCGGCGAGAAGCTTGCCGATCCAGTACTCAATCCGGCCCAGGTCAACTCTGTGCCCACGGAACTTGACTTCGCTGCCCATGCGGCCGATGTAGGTGTAGGATCCGTCGGGATTCTGCTGAACAAGATCGCCGGTTCGATACATTCGTCTTCCAGCGCCATCTAGACCAAGTTGCTTGATGAATCCGGGTTCAACCACGAAGCATTGCGCCGTCAGCTCTGGATTATTCACATAACCCCGGGCCTGCCAAGAGTTCTCAATGAGCAGCTCACCGAGGATGCCAATGGGACACAAGCGGTTGTGGTCGGTGGTGCTAGTGACCCAAAAGTTACAGTTCTCCAGCGGGTATCCAATAACGGGCGCATCCTCAATCCTTTGCATCGGCTTGCCGCAGGACGAGTAGACGGAGCACTCAGACGGACCATAGATATTAACCACCTCGGCATGATCAATCCAGCGCTCGACAACACTTGGCTTGATCAGCTCGCCGGCGACTTGCAGCTGAGTTATGGACGGCACATCGGCCGGATTGATCATGGATGCCACGGTTGGGGTCAGCACCATCTGCTTGACATTCATGTCCCTGATGGCCTGTGAAAGCGAGTTGACTCGCTGGTCTTCCGAGGGAATGCAGACACATCCTTTAAAGATGAGAGTCGTCATGATTTCTTGCAGAGTGACATCAAACTCATGAGATGCGAATTGGAGGGTGCGGGACTCCTTGGACCAACGTGTCGCTCTTCCGTGGGCCGGCAGACTAGTGGCAAGACCGCCATGGACCAGGAGGCATCCCTTTGGCAACCCTGTGCTTCCGGATGTGTACACGATCCATGCGGGGTGATCAGGGTTAAGAGCCGGGCATATAGGCCCACCCACGATCGGGTCCGGGAGGCTGGCCAACAAAGTGTCACTCACCTCAACAATACAAGGCCCCGAGCCGGCGAACCTATCGGTGTGTCCTGCGTTGGTCAGCATGACAGCTGCTCGACAATCCTCCACGAGAGCCTTGGCTTGCTCTAATGGGGACTGCGAGCGCAGCATGACAACGACCCCCCCGGATTCTAGGATACCTAGGATGGACACGACAGTCCACCTAGACTTATCCATGCAAACCGCCACCCTGGTTTCGGGACCCACTCCAAGGCTAGAAAGATGCTGTGCAAGCCTCCTGGCGTTGGCCCAGAGTTCTTTGTATATAAAATCGCCGTCCCAGGCACAGACCGCTGGCGAGTCTGGCTGTTCTTCGACTACATCCCTAATCAGGTGGTGCAGGCAGGTCAAGTCCCGCACTGGTATCCCAGCATTCTGTTTCTTGATTTGGGCTAGATCAGTAGAGGTGACTTCCTCGAGGCTGCGCAGCTGCCTCTCGTGATTCGCATCGTCGAGGAACTGCGAAACCCAGTGCTCAAACTGTCGAAGAAGCACCGCCACCTGAGCCTCGCTTACAACATGGCTGTCGAAACGAGCCTCGAGCTTGATCGAGGCCCCTTGCTGGCTGGGAAGTTGGCACTGAATAGTGAGAGCAAATGTGTCAAACGCGTTCACGACGGTATCCACCAGCTCCAAGCCGGGAACCTCGGCGGCCCCCTCTCCATTCCTAGCATATGGTGGTTCAATAACAAGAGCATGGTTGATATCCGTCGCAGGCTGGAGACCGGGACCAAGGCGCTTGATCTCTTCCAATCCCGTATGCTCAAAGGGTATCATTTCTACTGCCTGGGACTGTATAGTTCCGAGATAGCTAGAAACCTTTGCTTCCTGATCGACATGCACTCGAATCGGCACAGTAGTAATGGTGGGTGCTATAAGCTGCGTAATCTCCGCGACGGGGGCATTCCGGCCAGAAAGAGTCGCTCCGAAGACCACGTCGTTTGTGCCTAAGTATTGACCTAGACTCATGGCCCAACCAGCCCTCAGGACGTCAGCAAGTGAGAACCCAGACCTCGAATGATTGAACGCCGAAGTGTTTATCTCGCAGCGAAGCAAGGCGGCAGGCTTCGGCTGGTAGAAAGAAGACGGCATAGAAGGGAAGGCTGACGGGATATCTCCTCCAAGCTGGTCGCGCCAGTAGGAGGCAGTCTTGATTCCGTCAACCTCTTTCTTGCGTTGCTGGTACTCAATAAACCTCGTGAAGGGGACCACAGGAGACACCTCGTCATGGAGATAAAGAGCCGCCAGTCGCTTATAGATTAACTGGGAGCTCCAGCCATCGTAGACCGAGTGATGTGCTGTCCACACAAAATAACGGACACCATTCGACTTCTCGTGCACCAAAGCAAAACGCATGAGCGGCTGACCAATGGCCATGGCGCGTGCTTGGTCATCTGCAACATACTCCTCCAAGTCATCATGGGTCTGCCATGTGGCAGCCTTCTTCGATAACACCTGCAAAGATCCTGAGCGCTGCCCTAGTAACATGTGAGTTCTCATGACGGGGGCCTGTTGGACCATGACGTCCCACACTGTTCGGAAGCGCAATAAATCGATAGAATCCGAGAGAGCGTAGACTTGGCGCATGAGATACGCCGTCGGGCGTTGCTGCGTGGCAGCCAACATGCTCTGCTGTAATGAAGTGCAGGGATAGATATCCTCAATGTCTTCGGTACTCAGGCCGCACTGGATGGCAATGTCTGCCAGCTCCGCCTCTCTATCGCTCGAGGATGGCTGCCAGAGAGAGAAAGGGGGAGGGTCACTTCGCTCCTCCCCCTGAGCAGAGTCAACCTTGCCAGCTGCGTTGCGTTCATCGAGAATTCGTGCAAGGTCTTCAAGTCTTGGGAAGCCCAAAACATCCTTAACCGTCATGTGAATGTGTTCTAGTCTAGCCATTTCAACCAGTTTTATAGCTAGGAGAGAGTCTCCCCCTCGATAAAGGAAATGGTCGCTTGCTCTGATCGACGAGCTGCTCACGCTGAGGACAGCCGCCCACAGGGCTTTGAGCTTCTGCCCAGTCTTCGTCAGCAGCAGCTGGTCATTGTCGCTTGACTCCTCGAAAACATATTTCTGTAGGGCGGCGGTGTCCAACTCACCAACCAACCGGCGAACCATTTTGCGGTCGGTCTTGGCAGACGAAGTCAAGGGTATACGTCTGAAGGGAATGTAGAAAGTGGGAATCATGTAGGAGGGAAGCTTCGCTTGCAGTGTATTCCGCAGCAGGTTGAGTCCGTCGCGAAGCTCATCGGACGCTGGGAGAATCTCTCTATCCCCCATGGGATCAAAGGCGGTATGCTTGGAAAATTCAACGGCAGCAAACAAGATGGCAACTTCTGAAGACAATATGTCTTTCTTATCTGCGGGTAGAATGCCAACGACGGCCCGGATTACACCATTAAGGGACTTTATAATCCAGTGCTCGACCTCTGATACATCAAGTCGTTGGCCGCGAATCTTGATTTGCGTGTCTCTTCGACCGAGATAGCTCATAGAGGAATCGCTGTTCTGCCGTACAATATCTCCTGTTCGGTAGAAACGTCTCCCGGGCCCAATCCCTAGTAGAGATGCAAATGCTGGATCGTGGACGAAAGCAGTAGATGTCTTGGCTTCGTCGTTGAGATATCCTCGGGCCAGCAGTGGGCCCTCGATCAATAGCTCGCCCGGAGCTCCTGGAGGACATAGCCGCCCTGGGTTCTGCGGATCGGTAACCCAAAAGTTCACGTTCATGGGGAATCCAATATTCGCCAGGTCCTCCACGCTCTGGAGCGGCTTGCTGATACTGGCAAATATAGAGCTCTCGGTTGGACCGTAGGCATTGAAGATATCTGCCTTCCCGAGCCAGGCCTCTAATACGCTCGCTTTGACTTCTTCTCCAAACAAGATCAGTTTTCGAACCATTACGGCGTCCGCGGGTCTGATGGTGGATGCCATGCTTGAGGTGAGGGAAAGAACGTTTGCCTGTAGACGAAGTACTGAACCTGCCAGGTCGTTGACACGATTCGTCTCTTCAGGTATACAGACACAACCTCCATAGATGAGCGTGGTGAATAACTCGAATAGGGACACATCGAACGTGTGCGCCGCAAACTGGAGTACCCTGTCCTCTTGAGACAGGTTCAGTGCGATACCATGGGCACGCATGCTTGTTGCCAGGGCTCGATGCTCTACCATTACACCCTTCGGTGTTCCAGTGGAGCCAGACGTGTAAAAGATCCATGCGGTGTTTCCCGGCTCGGGTCGCGTCTCTTGTGTGGTGGTTGTTGTTGATGATGATGATGGACTTGGTCGCTCGTCCGCCATGATGTCGGTTATATTCAGAAGCTGGGTGCCAAGTCCAGAAAGTCGGCTGACTTGCTTTCCATCGCCAATCATGGCCACGGGGGACGAGTCGGCAAGAATGGCCTGGACACGAGCAATGGGCTCTCCTACCCCGATGGGAACAACAGCACCGCCAGCCCGTAAGATGGCGAGCATGGCGACCGGCACGAGTTTGGATTTGTCCATACAGACTCCCACTGGGACTTCTGGCCCAATACCGATATTCACTAAATGCTGAGCGAAGTAGGAGGTGCGGTCACCTAACTCCTCGTATGTCAAGCTGCCATCCCAAGCGTCAATGGCGACAGCCGATGGTTGCTCCTGGATGCGCTTGTTGACCAGCTCATGGACGCATCGATTCAGACCCTTGGGAACAGGAGAGTTTCTCTCTAGGATCTGCTGCTTCTGATCTTCGCCGATCAGCTCGAGTCTGGACACAGTGGTGCCAATGTCTCGGAAGATAGAGTGAAGCGCCTCCTGGAAGTTTTGAAGGAGACTTTGGGCATAGTCTTTATCCATCCGAGAGGCCCAGTAATCCAGCATGAACTCCAAATCGGCTTGGCCCGCTGAAACGACAAGAGAAACATCATACTGCCAATAGTATCAGATTGCTGTGGCTTTGGATTCTCTGAGGATCCGTACTTACATTTGTAGGGCTGGAGCCTTGGACAAGTTTATAACTCAGGCCTTGAAGACGTCCATCATCCTGAACAAGTCTCCGACGGAATGACATGACGGTATTGCTCCAACGACGAGGAGAAGTCGTGTTAGAAAGCTCTGCTTCGTGGGATAGACTGTCTGCGTAATCGGAGTTGACAGCCCTGATAGCATCCAAGACGTCTGTCTCCCCGTCCAAGTTCATGGAGCAAAGAAGTGTGGTAATAAGCGGCCCAACAGCCGTCATGATGCCCTTCAAGGGCTTGTTTCTCAGGGAGGAGATGTATGAGAAGCACACGTCGTCGACACCGAGCTGACTGCGCAGCACGACGCCCCAGGCAAGTTGGCAGACACTGGCCAGGTTGATCTTATGCCGTCGACAGAGTCGATCCATAGATGCTACGTTGACGGGCATGGTGGAATACACGGTGGCGAAGTCGTGAAAATCAGCCTTCTCTCGTGTGACTGGAAGGAGTGTTGCCTGCGTCTTCGAGAGATACTTCAGCCAGTAATCCGACACATGGGTCTCTCTAGATTGATGCTCGCTGAGAGCGTATTCAGAGTAGGAGAATGCCTTCTCGCCGGTGCCTCCAGGTCCGACAGCAGAGGCACACAGGTCGTTGAGAAGAACTTCGGCGGAGTGGCCATCGGTGATGGCGTGGGAGATAGTTAGCACGATGAGACACCGTCCAGGGCCTTCCTGGGTGACGGTCAGATGGTGCGGCACCTCGAACGGTTGAAATTCAACCTTTAGCGTCTCGAGAACCCCTGGAATTATGTCGATTCGCGGGGCCACTTTCTTGAGCACGACTTGGTCAAAGTGCCCCGGGCGACTTTCGCTCTCGACAAACACAGTCCTGAGGGACGAGTGCTTCTCGACGACTCTGCTCCATGCCGTGGCCCATTTTGCAGCGTCAATGGATGCGAAAGCGCCTGACGTTGAGGCTCTGGCAGTAAAAGTACACATGTATGCCCCTTTATCCAGGGAATTGCCCATGAGCATATTATCCTGTATGGGCGTGCACGGGTAGATGTTGTAAATGTCTGCAAGAGGATCTTGAGCAATGTGAAGCAACTTTTGCTCAAATAAGCGGTCCAGAGACGGGTAGTCTAGTGATAGATGTGGGAAATCGGAGAGCGTGGGCAAAGGTCGACGGCTGGGCAGTTTTGCGACAATGTCTTGTAGATGGCTGACGAACTTCTCAGAATTGCGTTTGAGATCTGTTTCTCCTCCGAACTCGGTACTGCAAACGACCAGGAAGCTCAATTTTGTATCCATCCAAAAAGGGGTCATGCAGAGCCCGCCTATTGAGTGAACGACGACCTCCGCAGCATGGCGTCCGGGCACTTCGTCAGTCGACTGCATTACCTTGTTGGATGAGTCGCCCTTCCGCCCCCTGAGCCGAGTTGTGTCAAAGATGAGATTGTTGTGATAAGAGACATTGTGGACAGAGCTCAAGGCTGAACGCTGTCTCGAGTCTTTGGCGCTGCGGCACGCATCGACTATGTCTCCAGTGCAGTGATAGGGTATCTCAGCAAGCTCATCAAAGCATCCTATCACACTTTTCCACGCGTCATCCTCCTCATGGGGCCGACCATCCCTGACCTCGACATGTCTCGCTGGGCCGGGTAGTTGGTCTCCGAAGGAGGAGGCCAAGGATGCGAATATCAGATCGTGAATCTCTGTACGCAATGTTCGGTGGCATGTCTCGCTATGAAGTGCTTCCGTCAACTTCGAGCTCAAACTGAAGACGCAAGACGAGCCGGCTCCGGCTTGCGGGAAGGGGCCTTTCGGCGGTGACTCTGAAGTCATAGAGGGTCCAGTCGCGACAGCAGATTCGATTTCCTTCCCTCTTCCCTGGTTCACTCGCTCAACCCAGTCGGAGAAGGTGTGAGACTCAGTACTCAAATCATGAGATCGGGTTGGATATGCCTGGATATCTTGAAGAAGGATATGCCATGAGTGAGCGTCAACAGCGGCAGTGTGTGCCACCAAGCCGAGTTTCCTGATCCGGGATCTCTCTCCAAAGAAGAGCACGCTGAGAACAACTGGGCTTGACGTTGAAACCTCCTCTTGCAGCTTTCTCACCTGAGCGATTGCCTTCTCATCGGATTCATATGGCAACAAGGTTCCGGAGGGGGAAGGTGTGATGCCTGACAAGACATAGGAATTCTTTTGATCGGGCTCCAGGGAAGCTCCGAGAATTGGATGTCTCTCCACCAGCCTCTCCAATATTTGAGTAGCATCAGTGAGGGACATTGGAGCCTCAACATCCAATGTAAAGCCTTGTGACGACCCGAAGATACGGTACAGGCTCTGGAGCTGTGTGTGGGGAACAGAAACAGATCTGTGGTCCATCGCGGTACTCGATCGCAGCAAGTCTGGGTTAGTTTCGACCAGCTGCCGTGCTAGATCACGCATAGACATGTTCGAGACATAGGCCATGTCGACGAAGAGACCGAGTTCCCTACATTGCCCGGCGAAGAAGACTCCTGACAGCATATCGCCGCCTTGCTCGACGAGAGATTTCTCTGCGTTAATCTCAGATTCGTCCCTTTTCAGGACATGAGATGCCGCCCTGCACAGCAAGGTTTCGATGCCATTGTGACGGCCCATTTTGGGCTTGACAGCTTGAAAACGGCTGCAACGCTAGTAGAATCACTCACTTTGGCAACAACCAAAATGTACACACAATAAAGGCGTAGGACAGCTTAGAAGCAGCCTTCAAAGAAAACAAAGATGGTTTATAGGCTGTATTGAGCCTTGGGAATGTTCTCGAATTCAGTTGAGCGTATACGACCGTCTTGTTCATCCGGTGACAATACAAAGCGGGCGGCCTGTTCGCGCCGAGCACTTGCGCACTTATCCATACATTGTTCGTCTGCTTTTTTAGTACAGGAGATGGCCCGTCCGCGAAGCGCGTGCACTTGCAGGGGCTGGGGACTGGGGGTTGGGGGTGGGGGGTGTGAAATGTACGGTACACATCTTGCATGCGCATCGGAAGTCTCAGATCTAATTCCAGGATTAATACTCCGTACGTGGCCTTAGTTTACATGAAGCAGCCGCAGCAGACGCGCCGCCGCCACCGCCCGCCCTCAACTGGTCACAAATAGGGCTGCGCAAATTTCGAGTTCGCGCTGTAATACTCGTACGTACGAGTAATTCATTGCCGGTGGGTTGCAAGCGCGGCCTCTGCTTATGCGCTGGCTGCCTTGCGTATCTCTACTTATCTGCAATCTGTCAGCATTGTGCTTATATGTAACGCCTTAGCTGCTTACAATCCCTGCTACGAGCGTGGCAACTACGAGCCACCTATCAATAGTACTATGCTTACTTCGTGCGATAGAAGGATCCCCTTGCATGGAGAAGGATTCTACCATGCAAAGTCATCCTTGGCGAGCCTTCACCAATTCCCCACATTCGTTGGATAGTAAAGCGCCGCCGGATGATGTGAGCAATGCGTAGACATGAACCCTGGGCGAGCAACCCGAAAAGTCCTTTGGTGGCGACGCGTTGTCGGTGGGTAGGAGAGCTTACGATTTCGACTTATAATCTGGAGACTCAATCTTCTTCTTCCTTGGAGTTGGGAGGCATAGCTCTCTCACATCTTGGCGCTATTCCTCTCTCAAACATTATGGGCTCACTAGGCCCCGCGCGTGCCATGAATGGCAACCCGGTTGTAAACGGCAGTGCGCCTGTGAATGGGAACTCTCCAGCAGCAGCAAATGGAGGTCATTTGGAGCCTATTGCCGTGGTGGGCATGAGTTGCCGGCTCCCCGGAGACGCATCAGACACGCAAAAGCTGTGGGAACTGCTCATTCAGGGTCGTTCGGCGTGGTCAAAGACGCCCAAGGATCGATTCAACCAAGAGGCTTTTCATGATCCCTCTGCTGAAGGCAAGCCTGGAAGGGTAAGGACATATCACATATCAGCCCAGCAGTCCGGCCTTGGCCCTATACAGAATGCACAACTGACTACCTACTTTCTAGACAAGTACAGACGGTGGACATTTTCTGAAAGATGATGTTAAAGCCTTTGACGCCTCCTTCTTTGGAGTTAACCCGATAGAGGCAACGGTGCGTATTCCTATTGCCATGCGGTCACAAGCCAGCGTGAGGAGTAACCAACTGACCCTACTTGGCTCGCTCGCCATCTTAGGCCATGGACCCTCAACAGAGACTGGTTCTTGAAATTGCTTATGAGGCTTTTGAAAATGCCGGCCTCACCCTTGAACAATTGTCAGGGTCCAACACTGGTGTCTATGTCGGCCTGTGGGCCTCTGACTACCAGGAGATGCTCCTCAGAGATATCGACTTTCCGCCTATTTACCAGGCCAGTGGCGTTGGAGCGGCCATTGCCTCTAACCGTGTTTCCTACTGTTTCAACCTACATGGCCCCAGTCTCACCCTCGACACCGGCTGCTCAGCCAGTTTGGTAGCCCTTCATCAGGCCGTGCACAGTCTCCGCGCAGGCGAGACGGATACATGCTTCGTGGCGGGCGTAAACCTCCAACTCGACCCGCAGCGATATGGCTATCAAAACAAGCTAAGTATGTTCTCTAAACAAGGGAAGTCGTACACATTTGACCACCGCGCCAAAGAGGCCAGTGGCTACGGTAGAGGTGAAGGGTGCTCGGGGGTCGTACTTATGCCCCTTTCAGAGGCCCAGAGGCAGGGTTATCCAATCCGCGCTATTATCCGAAACTCGGTAGCCAACCAGGATGGAAAGACAAACGGAATCACTGTCCCAAGTGCTTCGGCGCAATCCGCTGCCATTGAGAAGGCTTACGCTCAGGTCGGCCTGGTGCCGTACGCAGACTATGTCGAGGCCCACGGGACGGGCACCACAGTTGGCGATCCCATTGAGGCCCGGGCGATCGCCAAGGTCCTCGGTGCTGCTCGAGAGTCGGATTTGCCCCTGCCCATCGGCTCCCTCAAGGCCAATATTGGTCATACTGAGAGCGCAGCCGGCCTGACCGGTCTCATCAAGGCCGTCTTGATGCTCGAACACAACATGATTCCGCCTCAGGTCAACTTCGAGAAGCCGAACCCGGAGATTGACCTGGACGCCCTTAATCTTAGAATCCCAACAACTCTCGAGTCTAGGCCGCTCAAGAGGATTTCGGTGAATAGCTTCGGCTACGGCGGAACCAACGCCCACGTCGTTGTAGACGCCGCGGACGGCGCCCCGGTGAAGCCGACAAGCCAGATCGATGGGATTCCAACCACCCACGATCATCATGTGCCTGAAGGTGCACCCAGGGCTAAAGAACGGCTCTTTGTTCTCAGCGCTGCCAGCGAGAAGTCGTGCCAAGATATGGCATCCAAAGTGGCCAAATATCTCGAGAGCCAGGCGGATTCGGCTGACGCGGACGCATTGTTGAGCCGCCTTGCATACACCCTGAGTAGGAGGTCTGTCATGGAGAACAGGGTCGGAGTTTTTGCCTCTGACTTGGATGACCTGGTTGCGCAGCTGACCAAATTGTCCAACGAAGCCATCCCCCGTGCCGACCGCCAGACGACCCCACGCATCGGCTTCGTTTTCAGCGGCCAAGGTGCCCAGTATCCTCGAATGGGCCAGAGCCTGCTGGGTACATGGCCAACTTTCACGGCCAGTATGAAGCGGGCAGCTACATGCATGCAGGCATGCGGAAGCTCGTGGGACCTGTTTGAGGAGCTGCTCAAGGAGCCCGCAGAGAGCCGAATGGAGGATCCGTGCATCGCACAGCCCCTGTCCACGGCGGTTCAAATCTCTCTCGTGGACGCCCTCAAAGATCTGGGGGTAGTTCCGAGCGCTGTGGTAGGCCATTCTAGCGGCGAGATTGCTGCCGCGTACTGCGCCGAAGCCATCTCGTTCGAGGATGCCATGACGGTGGCATATCACCGTGGTCGGCTAACCAGCGATCTGAGAAAGGAAAACAAGGGCAAGGCCGGCGCCATGATAGCTGTCGGGGCATCAGCGACGACTGTTAAGCAGTCCATCGACCAGCTGGGTGCTGCTGCTTCCAGTAGGATAGCCATTGCCTGCTTCAACAGCCCTGAGAGCGTGACAGTATCTGGAGATGAAGATGTCATTAACTCCTTGAAGCAGCGACTAGACGAGCAGGATGTCTGGAATCGACTTCTCCGTACCGGGGGAGCTGCCTACCACTCGCCTCAGATGCTCCAAGTTGCTGAAAAATACCACGAGGCTCTGAAGGATGTATCCGGTGGCGTGCCTGTATCCAATATCAGCATGGCCTCCTCTATCACGGGCGAGGATCTCGGAGATAAGCCCATCACCCGGGACTACTGGGTGCACAATCTGGTCTCGCCTGTTCGCTTCACTGACGCTTTGAAGAAGACGTGCGTGGGAGAAAATGGCACGCGCAGGGTCGACTTGCTTCTTGAACTGGGATCCCACTTCCAGCTGGAAAGTCCCATCAAGCAGACCGTGAGGACTTTTACCGGAGAGGCGGCCAAGATTCGTTATGCTGGGTCTCTAAAGCGCGGTGAGGATGCCCAGCTCCGCCTGTTGGAGATGCTCCGGTCCTTGTATTTGGAAAAATCCCCCGTCGCCTTTTGGAAGGCCAATGCTGGTTTCGAAACGGCCCCTAAACTCCTGACGGATCTTCCCCCTTATCCGTTCGACCACTCCAAGACGTACTGGCACGAGAGTCGGGTATCCAAGGCGTACAAACATCGTTCATTCCTCCCCCATGAGCTCCTGGGTAGCCTCGTCCATGACAACAATCCCCAGGAGCCCAGGTGGCGTTGCTTCCTCAACCTGAAAGACGTCCCCTGGCTGGGTGGCCACATTATCCAGGGGCAGACCATTTTCCCAGCCACGGCATACCTCGCCATGGTCTTTCAAGCGGCGCGACAAGACACAGCTATGCGGAATCCCCAAGCAACGATTAAACGCTTTATCCTCCGGAACGTCAACATGTCACAGGCGCTGGTCATGGAGAATAACAAGCCCGACTTGGAGATCAGCCTGTCGCTTCGGCCCCAGGCAGTGTCGGCGAGGAAGTCGTCCCAGCTATGGCAAGAGTTCCGTATCTTCAGCACATCCGCCGACGACGTTTGGACCGAGCATTGCCGCGGTCTTGTACAGGTTGTCCTCAAGTTGGAGTCTGCCACCCAGGATGACGATATTGTCCCTACCCGGGTCACGCTGCCACCGCACGCTCAGCACATTCAAGCCAAGCAATTCTATCACAGGGCAAGAGATATTGGCGTCAACTGGAGCGCGCCGTTTGACAACCTGACTGATATCAAGATCGCTTCCGGGGCGTGCATCGCAGACTCGTCGTTTGTGGCCGGTGCCGGTGCCTCTGAGGCAGACTACACCATCCACCCCGGCGTCATGGACGCTGTCCTGTACCACGGTATGATGGGTGTTCTCATCTTCGATGAAAATGACAAGTCCCCCGTTGTGCCCACTTTCATCGAAAAGATGATTGTGACCGAGCAAGACCGGGCCAAACCGCTTCAAGAGGTGACATGTCACGCCACCCGCACCGAGAGTGCGCTCACCTTTGACATTGGCATTTTTGAGAAACAGAACGAAGATAACATGGTCCTGCAGGCCTGGGGAGTGGTTGCGACCAAGTTGCCAGACGTTTCCATCGGCGAAGGTCGCAAACGAGACTTGTGCCACGTTCCGGACTGGGTGACTTACATGCCCAAGACTACCCAGAAGCACATTGATGAAATGTGCAAAAAGTCGCTCGAAGAAAGGTCCATCATCCCAGAAATCAAGGCTTTGGAGGCCCTAACTGTGAACTACGTCAAGCGTGCCCTGGCATCCACACCGGCAGATGAGGTAGCCGAAGGATACCAGCGCAACTGGTTTGAATGGATGAAGACACTCTCCGACCAGGAGCCTGATGCAGCCTTCCTCAAAGCAGGAGAGGCAGATAATAGCGTTTCCGCAGAGGTCGCGCGGCGTCTGGGGCCACGCTTGAGCGAGATTCTGCGAGGAACTACTCATCCCCTGTCCATCCTGAATGAAGATAACCTGCTGAGCGGACTCTACTTGGAAGGTGGCAACGCTCGCTGCATTGCGCAGATTGCCGCGTACATGGGCGAGATGGGTCGTCTGAATCCCAATATGAAGATTATCGAGGTTGGTGCTGGCACTGGATCAGCCTCCTTGCCCGTTCTGCAGGCTCTGCAAGCCCCGAACAGAGTGCTGGCGTCCGGGTACGATTTCACCGATATATCACCAGGATTTTTCCCGGCCGCACGAGAGCTGCTCTCTGACTTTGAAAACATTACCCAGTATAAGATTTTGAATGTCGAGAAGACAGCGGAGGAAAACGGCTTTGAGCCCAACAGCTACGATGTCCTTATCGCTTCCAACGTTCTCCACGCTACTCCTTGTATTGACGTCGTCCTAGAAAACGTCAAGTCGCTGCTTCGCCCCGGCGGTAAGCTGATCCTGATGGAGCCTACCGAGAATCTTCCCCATTACGGTCTTGTTTTTGGCTCGCTTGCTGGTTGGTGGGCCGGGGTCGACGAGGGCCGGACGCTCTCGCCTATGCTTTCCCGCTCCGAATGGGTCCAGAAGCTTTCAAAGAATGGCTTCGTCCAAAACGAACCGGTCTTCGAGGACTACCCTGTGGCCGATGGCGGCTCCATTTCTGTCTTTGTATCTGAAGTCCCGGTCCCGGCCCCTTCGGCAGCGCCCCTGGATGTTGAAATTGTATCGTTTTCTGGAGAGGGTCTTTACTCAAGCTTCACGGAGAAGCTTCAGAAGAAGCTCTGGGATCGCTCAGTGGAGGCTTGTGTTGCCTCCCCATCCGTCTCTGAAGACAAGATAAGCATCATTATGCCCGACTTCTGCGAGCGTGTGGCCTGGGACATGGATGGCCCGCTCTTCGACTCGCTCAAGGCTCGGGTCGTTAGCTCCAAGGCCGTCGTGTTCGTAATGTGCACGGCCAACGAGAAAGAAAAGCGACCCAGTGGTGACTGGATCTACGGGTTCTGCCGATCGATCCGCTATGAGTACGCCTCTGTACGCCTAGTAACTCTCGAGCTCGAAGGCGGATTGGAGGCCGGCGTTGAAGCCCTGTCAACTATTTTGAACAGCCCGACGGCTGACATGAGCCTTCCCATCGACGAGGTTGAGCTTGAATACATGGAAAGGGAGGGCCAGCTCTTCGTTTCCCGCGTTCGTTCGGAGCCGAGCCTTGACAGCTACGTTAGCCGGGATCTGGGCAGGTCGGCCCCCGAGGAGGCTCCATTTATCAACGACAGAGCCATGTCGGCAGAGCTGGGCGTTCCAGGCGTGCTCGACACCATCCGCTGGGTGGACAATCCCGAAATTTCCGGGCCAGTGGATCCCGATTGTGTTAGGCTGCAGCTTTGCGCCGCCAGCATCAACTTCAAGGATGTGCTGGTTGCCTCGGGCCAGCTGGAGGGCATCACCCAGATGCGCAATGACTGTAGCGGTATCGTGCTCGAGGTCGGAGCCAACATGACCAGCAGGTTCAAGCCCGGAGACCGCGTCTGCTCTCTGTATTCCCAGTCATTCACAAACTACCCCATGGTCCACGGCTTGTGCTGTCATGTGATACCCCAGGATATGGACTTTGCGGACGCGGCTTCGGTGCCCCTTGTCTGGAGCACTGTCTACTACTGCTTGGTCAATATTGCCAGGCTGCAAAAGGGGGAGAGTATCCTCATCCACTCGGCTGCCGGCGCGGTCGGACAAGCATCGATCATGCTGGCACGTCATTTCGGCGCCGAGATATTTGTTACATGCGGCAACGAAGCCAAGGTGGAACTGCTCAACACTGAGTTTAACATTCCAAGGGATCACATCTTCTCCAGCCGTACCACGGCCTTCCGCGACAAGATCCACGCCATGACCAACGGCTACGGAGTGGACGTTGTCCTTAATTCTCTCGGAGGAGAAATGTTCCGCGAGTCGTGCAACACACTGGCAGCACATGGTCGGTTCGTCGAGATTGGGCGCAAGGATCTCATGGAGAACGCCCTAATGCCCATGGAGTTCCTGCTGAATAATATCACTTTCGCCTATGTTGACTTTGCGCACATTCTTGCAACCAAGACGAGGCTGGCGTCCCAGCTTCTGGGGGAGGTGATGAAGCTCTTCGCCTCCGGAGCCGTGCAGCATGTGCGACAGATTAAGTATCCGATTTCGGAAATGGCAGCTGCGTTCCGACTGATTCAAGCTGGCAAACACACGGGTAAAGTTGTCTTGACCGTGGAGCCGGAGGTAAAGGTCCAGGTGAGTGAATGGAATGAGAGCGGGGCGAGGCGAGGTCGCTTCGAGATATCCTGGACAGAAAGGATATAGCATATACTGACTGGCGTTTCTTTGTAATATAGGTTGTCCCATCAAAGCCTCCATCCGTTCAGCTCAACTCAGAGGCGACCTACATTGTGGTCGGAGGCTTGGGAGGCCTGGGCAAGCGGCTCGTTGACTGGACTGCAGAGAAAGGAGCTCGCCATATTGTCATCTTCTCCAGGACTGCTCAGCCCGACTCGGATACTCAGAGCTTCCTGGACAAACTAGCATCTATGGGAGTCATGGTCCGTGTCGAAAAGTGCGACGTGAGTTCGGAGGAATCAGTGAAACAAGCCGTGGCCACGATTCAGAAAATCATGCCGCCGATCCGCGGATTGTTCCAGGCTGCCATGGTCCTGCAAGATGTCTTGCTGGAAGACATGACCGTTGAGCAGTGGTGCAAGGTCACGGCCCCCAAGGTACAAGGCACATGGAACCTGCACAATCTTTTGCCCGATGACATGGACTTTTTCATTATGCTGTCGTCGGTAGTATCGATGGTTGGGACTGTTGGAGCCGGCAATTACGCTTCGGCATGCGCCTTCCAGGATGGCATCGCTCGCTACCGCCGGCGGCTGGGCATGCCGGCCTACTCGGTCAATATCGGCGCCATTGTCGAAGCCGGCTACGTCAGTGAGAATCCAGAGGTCGCTGTTAACCTCCGAAAGAACGGGCTTGGTAGCGTTGCCATTGCTGAGTTCTTATCCCATCTCGGCGACATTATTCAACGCAAGACGGTTTACACCCAGTCATCGCTCGGCATATTGCCCAACGGTACGGAGCGCGGCCTCGGAGAACCGCGCTGGGCAAATGATAGGAGGCTCGCCCAGCTTTTTGGATCGGAGAGTCAGGCCGGCAGCAAGACAGTTGGTGGTGGTACTGACAATGTTGGCTTCGCGCTTCAGGCTGCGACGACGTTCCATGAGGCCCAGGATATCGTCTGCAAAGCCATTGTCAAGCAACTGGCAACCATCCTCGCCATAGACGCCAGCGACATCATCCCTGCGCGGAGTCTGGACTCGTATGGTCTGGACTCGCTGGTCGGTGTCGAGCTGAGAAACTGGATCGGTGCCTATCTACAAGTCAACCTGCCTCTGTTGGTCATGTGGAATACTAGCAGCATCAATGAGCTGGCCGAGATTGTGACCAAGGGATCCAGACTCGTCAAGGTGAAGTCAGAGGAGGAGGCGGAGGAGGAGGAGGTTGAGACAGCTAAAGAAGAATGAAAAAGTGAGTATACGTAAGGTGTGTTTATGTTTCTATTTGGTTACTGTTATGTTAGACTACATTTGACTCAATTCTTGAGGTTTCCTCTGAACTTTTGCTTCACTATGCTATGTTGTTCTCCCAGCAGCAGACTACCCTTCGAGCGACTGCCAGCCCATACTTGCACCTCGCTGCATTTCTCTTTGCTCCCGAAAGATAAATGATACGTAGCGAGTAGAGTGCGAGGACTTGGCGAGTACCAAGAACGGGCGCCAGGAGTAAAGATATGAAGGAATGGAGATGCCTAGGGTGGTACTCCGTAGTTTTCCTTAGTATCTTTTGGCGCGGGACGGGCCGTGGAGCCTCCCAGCTTCTACCCTTGTTGCCTCGAGGCCCTGTTTCTCACCTCCGGTATGTACTCGTCACCACGCTGCCATGATGATGCATGGGTAAAGCTAACAAATTCCCGAGGAAGCTCCCCGGCCACCCTGTCCGAGTGAAACAGCCACCGGGGTGACGGGTCTAACAAAAGTCCCAATCCCTGATGTGTGAGGCCGATGTGAGGCTTGTAAGAATATAGCGTACTCGTCAGCAGCCAACCAGCCATTGCCTACTAGCGGCAAGCCCGACGCCCCCAAGCCGATGATGCATACAGACCCCAGCACAGTCGAGAATCTCTTAGCCTGACTGATAAGCGGATGGGCCCCAGAAAGACCCTCCCGATCAGCAACTTCCAGTGGCGTACTCCGTATGTAGGTAAGATTATGCATGTAATACCAGTGGGTCGTTTGGTGTGATCCTACTTTTCCCATAGTTGAGGTACATAGCAAGTCTTTCACCCACCTAAACGATTGGGGTTACGCACTCTAGCCCTAGACTTTTCAACCACGCCCGTAAAATACTCTTACAGAATAGTATGGCACTGACAGAGGGCATTGTTGACCTGCTGCTATCCAAGCCCGTCTTTCTTGGCCTGGCAGCATGCGCTCTGCTCTTCCTCGTCGGGCGGGCACTCGAGCCAAGCGTCGACGGTTTTGAGCCTCCGATCCTAAGGCATAACATCCCTATATTTGGTCATTTCTACAGTATACTCAAGGACCAGGAAGCATTCTTCAAACGTCTCGAGTGAGTCCACATCCATACGTCTCTCCCTGTTCCAGTGTAGCAAGGGCACTGTTGGGCACACCGGACGCAACGACGTCGTGCCATGGCCATTAACACATACACTCAACAGAAAAAAACATCACATGCCCATCGCAACTATTCCCATTTTGAATAGTAAAATGTATGCGATAACGGATCCCATTCTAGTCCAGTCGGCGTATTGCAACAAGCATCTCTCCTTCACCCCTTTTGCTGTAGGCGGTGCTCAGAAGGTGACGGGCTTCGATGATGCGTATCATCAAGTGCTCATGCAGACAAATGTCTTGCCCGAATACTTCAAGAGCATCTATGATGGGACTACTGCCCAGCACATCCACCAGTTGAATGTCACCTCCCTCAAGCACGTTTCAAAGCACATTAATAGTATTGGAGGAGATGGCATGGAAGCTGCTAATACCTACCTCTGGCTGCGCAATCTCATGACCGTCGCTACTTGCGAAGCTCTGTATGGCCCTGACAATCCCATCAGGAGCGACGAACTTGTAGAGGATGTCTGGTAAGGTCATCTCACCGAGCCCATCTCCGATAGTCAATGGTAGTATGTTGCTAATGACATTTCACTATAGGACGTTCGAAACGGGTTTGCCTTACCTCTTCTTCCATATTTTCAATTCCAAGACACTGCGGCGTACAAAAGAGGCAAGACGAAGGCTGCAGCTAGCTTTGGGAAAGTGGTGCTCGACCATGAAGCAGGACGACGAACAGGTCTCGGCCTATATCAGAAATCGGGTCGGCATTCTTCGAGGATACGGCGTCGAAGGGCAAAAACTTGGTGACATTGAGGTTGGCCTCATTCATGTGCCAACATCAAATTCCATCCCGACCTTGTTCTGGTTCTTCATCCATGTCTTCACGCGGCCCAATCTGGTCGTCCAAATGCGCGCAGAAGTGGAGCCCATTGCGGAGCGTGGTCCGGGCAATGTGGTGACCATCAACGTAGACGACATCCTCGAAAGGTGCCCTCTGTTGATCAGCGCCTACCGTGAGGCCAGCCGCATTTGCAATGGATTCACCTGTAACCGAATTGCCCTGGAGGACACGACCATCACGGACAGACATGACCGCTCGTACCTGCTCAAGAAAGGCGCCAGCGTGAAGATGCCTGCAGGAGTCATGCATGCCTCGGAGAACATATGGGGCGAAGATGCAGCGGCATTCCGAGCCGATAGATTCCTGGACAAGAGACTGACGAGCGAACAAGCCAAGTTGAGACGTGCTGCCTTTACACCATTCGGCGGAGGCGCTCATATGTGTCCTGGGCGGAATTTCGCCACGGCCGAGATTTACGGCTTCATGACCGCGCTGCTCCTGGGTTATAACGTGGAACCCTTGGACGGGAACTGGGATACGTACAAGCCGCCGCCCATGGCTACGTGTCCCCAAGTGACGTCTGTGTGCAAGCCAGAAGACGAGGCTTCAGTGTGCGGTACCCGCCTGACTAGACGAAAAGGATGGGAGGCAGCGCAGTGGAGGTTTATCTCTGGCGAAGTGATAGAGTGAGCAACGTTGGAGGTTACTCTATGTATTGTCTTCTCAGTCAATCAAACTGAGCAGACCATTTGAACGAATCATTAGTACACAAGTAATGATAAGTGCAACAAGGCACGGCCAACAATGGGGAAGAACAAGTGTTAATGCGGATGATGCGAGAGTTATGACGCTAGCTACGATGTGTGCCGCCTCTGGCAGTCTATGTGTGGCCTATAAGGGGCAAATTCCCAGTCTCACAATGACCTAACTATTATAACTTTTATGCTTTAACTTATAATGTTTATTTTTATATATCAGCTTTTTAACTATTTCTTTAGATATTTTACGTATTTTCTTAACGTGAGTATATTGTAGGGTGGCTAATATAGCGAGGTAGTCACATCAAATCCTATATAACTTACACATTTGACTAAGCAATATCACGACTCACGAACTCACGAACCCACGAACACGCACACACTACACCGAGACCTACTAGAAGTTAAGCCCTTCTAGGGGTGGTGTTTCTTGCTTACACTATGACTAAGTAATTTATGCTGTGGCTAGTAGTGTGTGTGTGTAATTATGTTAGGACGACAGGTTATGTGTTGATTTGAATAGCTACTATCAAAGATAATCGCTAGACGCTTCTAAACGTCCTGTAGGTTGCCATTCTTAGTATTCTCAGAAAATACACTCTCTCTCAGCCTTATCCCAAACACTATGTGCCTCCAGTAGCCTGCGGCTTGAAGAAGACGGTCATCATCCCGTCTATGGTAATCTCACCTAAGACTTTCTTCACTTCTCCATGAGCGGGACACTCGCTCTCGTAGTACTTCATGTCGTCCATGCTGGCGAACTCGGTCTTGTTGACGAAGGTGTAGCCTTCAGTGCGGAGGCCTTCTTCGACAGGACCGGCAACCATACTGAGTATGTAAGGCGTACCATTCTAGGATACCCGTGAGTATTTAACTCCGAAGCAGAAGTAGGTGTTTTCGTGGCCTCAGCGAGATTGGGACCCGTGGAAATGGACGTAAGTAGGGCCAAGGTAGGGGAGTTATTATACCCTCTGATTGTCAACAGCCATCTTCCGACACTGCTCCAAAAACCTTTTCTGATCCTCAGCCTTCGGCATCTTGAACATCGTCACACGGTGCACACGATCAGCTACGCTTACGTAGCTGCGGCTGTGTCCATCGCATCCGTTCTTCGCAACAGTCGTCAACGGTTGAAGGCAACGTGAGGACCTTGTAAACGCAAACATTGTGATTCAAGATCGGTGGAATAGACTTGGTGATTAGTGAGAAAAGTCCAAACTTATTCAAACGTAAGAAGAAGATGATAGCTGTCAAAATGGTCGATGGCGATGCCGAGTTGAACGTCAGCGGGTGAACAGCTGACGCAACGAAGATGCAGGACAACTCATCCGCGATACCCCACCCTGTCGCTATCTTGCTTCGAAGGAATATGTAGCCGATGTCACTAATGAAACGAGCGACTACGTAGGCGAATATCATATGCATTCCGTACGGAGTATATGCACCACGCACATGTAAGCAGTGATAATCCATGGACTACATGTACTCGTAAGCGCTAAACATGAAACCTTGGGTGATATATCTGTCAGGGGGGTGGGCGCAGTTTTCGACACGACCCTTACCAGAACAAGGATCACGTAAGCGCTAAAACCCTGGGTGTTACTCGTATGTCTGTCAGCGGGGTGGGCGCAGGTTTCGACACGACCCTTACCAGGACAAAGATCACGTCTTCAACGGAGTCCGAGAAGTGACGAGTCGCATGGCATGTAAACTGCAATGCAGCCACCACTGGGTGATCCACATGCTCGTTCGATTCTACACTCCTCCAACATGCGAAACCAAGATTTGGCAGAAAGAGTCCGAGAATCTAATGTCTGAAGAATAGTTCGCTCGCTCTATTTCAGTACTGTTGCTGTCGAGCTCCTTGAAGTTTGAGGCCTTCGACGAGACATCCAACTATTGACTTCACCAATGTTCGCCACAAACTCATCTAGGCACTGTCGAGTGCTCCTGCGTCGTGTCAGGAAGCCTGCTTTAGCAATTCCATCAACTTCGTATAAGCTTCAAACGGCACCATGCTGCAGCACCCGACAAGCTCTCGCTGCAGCCTTCTGCACTTCTGCCATAACCCGCAACCTAGAGCAATCGCTGCTGGGCAATGCCAGTGAGCCCAGTGCTGTTCTTCATCCGACTCTAAAGCCAGCGCCTCTTAACATTGTGGCGGCCAAGGGTACAACTGTGACGTTCTCCAATGGCAAAAAGATTGAGGATACGACTTGTGGTGCAGCAGTAGCCTGCATTGGCTACGATAATGAGAGGGTCAAAACTGCCATGATTAAGCAGATGGATAAATTTTCCTATTCAAATTCAATGTTTTATGGGCATCAAATTGGCGAAGAACTGGCTGCGGAGCTCATCAGGGGGACTAACGGGGAGATGTCCAAGGTGTACCTGATGTGCTCTGGTACGTCATCACATCCTTGTTCAAAGTCAGACGTGACGTCTAACAAGTCTTAGGAGCTGAAGCCATGGAGGCAGCCGTGAAGATGGCAAGACAGTATTACATGGAGCTGAACCCAAAACAGCCCCAGCGGACGAACTTCATTGCGCGCGAAGGGTCTTACCACGGCTCAACTCTTGGGTCGCTTTCGATGAGTGGTCATGTCGGACGGCGGAAACTCTTCGAGGGCATGCTGTTCGACAATGTTCACCGTGTCTCAGCCGCCAACGAGTATCGGGGAAAGGCTGATGGCCAGACAACGGAGGATTACGTGCAGCAATTGGCAGATGAGCTGGATCGCAAGTTCCAGGAGATTGGACCTGATACTGTTTGTGCATTTGTTAGTGAGCCTGTTGTTGGGGCGGTAAGTATTCAACCTCTGGATGTTAATGTTCTTGGCTGATTTCGTTGCATGAAAGACCCTTGGCACAGTCCCTGCGCCTGCTGGCTATTTCACAGCTATGAAGAAAGTATGCGACAAGTACGGGGCGCTCCTCATTTTGGACGGTCAGTACTGATAAGACTTGAGCCCTATTCAGGATGACTGATCATGAACAGAGGTCATGTCCGGGATGGGTCGTTGTGGATCACTCCATGAGTGGGAGCAAGAGGGCGTCGTCCCTGATATTCAGACCATTGCCAAAGGTCTAGCAGGTGGATTCGCACCAATGGCTGGCATGTTTATCAGCCATCGTGTGTCAGATGCATTGATAGCTGGAACTGGGTAAGTCGCGATGGTCTGTATATCCTGAACTCTCGAACTAAGGTCCGCACTAGCGTTTTCTCACACGCACATACTTATCAAGGACACCCCGTGGGATGTGCTGCTGCACTAGAAGTTCAGCGAATCATAAGAGAAGACAACCTCGTTGAGAATGTTCGCGAGAACGGCGAATATCTGGGCAAGCTTCTGCATGAGCAACTGGACGGCCACCCCTATGTCGGTAACGTTAGAGGCAGAGGCTTCTTCTGGTCGGTGAGTTGACCGCCCAGTCAGAAAAAGTTGCAGGTTGGAAGATGTAAGCTGACACATATGAAGCTGGAATTCGTGGCCTGCAAGAAGACGAAAGAGCCGTTCCCGCCATCAGAAGGAATCGCGAAGAAAGTTCATTTGGCAGCGCTCAACGATGTAGGCATCAGCTTCTACCCGGGAATAGGTACCAAGGACGGTGTGACTGGAGATCACGCGTGGATAGGACCTGCTTACACGAGCACAAAGCATGACATTGAGAGGATAGTTTCCAAGGTCAAAGAGTCGGTAATCCTAGCCCTCGGGTAGATTTACAGGTGAGAAATGCGAAGCTCCATAGGTCCAAGCATGAACAGAAGTAACGCAACCTCCCTCTCCTAAATCCCTCTAATCCGAACACACTGAATCTTCGCAAAAATTATTGATGCGTTCCTTATTTGCCGGCGACGACTGCAAGCCGATGGTCAATGCTTCTTCTTCAAGATGTCTTAGCTAAACTATAAAAGCCTTAAGTATAGTATTAAAAGTAATGCTCAAGACTTAGTCGATTTATTTTATTTATTTATTAAATCTTCAATAATCTTACTATAGTAAATATTGTAACACGATCGAGATGGTTATCGGTGATATGTACTATCATGGCGTCCAATTAGGAGGCGTCATCGCGCGGAGTTTTTCTCCTCCCGGTCCTGGCCATACAAACACCTTGAATATACTCCGTCTGGCATTATGCAGACTCAGCCATAAGCATGTGTTGACGCTCAAAGTGATCTCGAATAATGAGCTCAATACCGCAGCAGTCGACTTCTTCCCGGCGGCCAGCTGGTCCTCTGCCCTGGCTAGGGGAAAGCAGCGGGCCGAGATATGGCTCAGGAAATACATCAGACTTACGCCTGAAGAAGAGGGCTGTCACCGCGGCATGCACACCATGCCGAAGAAAAAAAGCCAAGTTCTATGATTCAGTCATGCTTAGATAGTAATGTAAAGTAATTATAGTAGGCTAGCTATACCGCTGAGCTAGTATAATAAAGGGAGTATAATAATTAATGTTATCATACACGCAAATTCACGTTGAAGTCTTTCTGGGCGAGTGAAATTGTGTGGCGGATTGTGTGGCGGTATGGTAGAAGTCATAATGCCAACCAGTTTCGTCTCCACAGTATCGATTCAGCTTGGTCCTGGTCGTCCAGTATGTTACACGAAAAGCCCACAGTCCGTACTAAAAGCCAAGCGCTGCTGTCAATGGTGGACCGGGCACGAAACGTTCAAACCCCTTGTCTGCCGTTCAGCTGGTTTCGCCCTCGCCCTCTGACAAGACTAGTGCTAGTCGCCAGATTGATTGGCCAACAAGCCAACAGTAAAGGATCAGATGCGGCGAGGATGTAATCATGAGAACGGGTTTATTGGGCGGGGTGTGCTCGTTCGACTGCGCCTAAGAGCCAGTGGGCTAGCCGCGTTGCCTTTACATACGACTGATGCAAAACTTCTGAAAGATCATACATCGGCGGAGTAGGTAGCAATGATTGCAGCATGTTGATTAACATCTCACTCAAGTATGGCCTGTGATAATGGGCTGCTGTGTTCTCGCCATGCACAGCGGCTAACTGTAACTCGTCCAATTAACTGGTGAAATTAAAGCGCTGAAACCGGGAGATGCGGTAGCCTTTCCGTGGCACCGTGGTTTAATGGTGACCTGTCAAGACTGACTCGATTGTTGCCTCGATTTGGGTTACACACATACACATACTGTTGGACCGTTGCACCAACACTATGAACCCCAAAACAACCGTATCCAACTGGCTTATCGCCAAAATCTTATGCACGATTATCACCAACATTATATACAGGCTCACACTAACATTATATCGGAATCATCGCCCCCTATGCTTCAGGAGCTAAATATTGATTTAAGCTTATTAAAGTACGATGTTAATTGTAGCCAAACCATTGCGAAATTTGCATCTGTTGCGCTAAAAAGACCAGAAGTGTAGGCTGTTGAAATCTCTCTAGCAGAGATAATAATATGCATATGTTCTACGCGATGGCGCCCACTCCGCGCCAGTCACTGGCCTGTTCTGTCCATTTCCAATACCCGGCTGTAGCCACGTTCTCTAAACGGACAAAAATGTTACCATGAATGCGTCTTAGTTAATTCAGCCCGAAGGGCGTTGTATTCAGTCAGAAAGAAGAGCATGATACCTCTTTTGGTTGGATTTTGATAATTGGCAGTCCTTGTGCTCAACTCGTGCTTGAACTGGTCGGACAAATAAAGTCTCGATGCAAACCCCTGACCGTTGACAAAGTAACTGTTAGCCAGCTCTGTGAGAGCTTTCAATTCTTCTTTTTCTCAAGCAAAAGATCTTCTGGCTAAATGAATCCTGTGGCCCTTACACCACCTACATGGCGGTAGATTGCCCTTCTCCCTCGAATTCATCACAGCCATGTGAAATTGGCGCAAAGCCTTCCTGCCCGAACAATATCTAGGGATTCACACCCAGATGGAGGACGCCATACCCCAAGCGGACCGCAGCTGCCATACCTGCAAGCAAAACTTGCCCGCCTATCCTACCCTCAATGCGTGGGATATCTTGGTCGTTGACCATGCAATCAATGGAGCCAAAGGCTTAAGGCTGACACTAGCAACCAGATTGCCGAACACACTGATCCTGGACTAGTGACTGAAGTGCTACTGGCTTCAGTTTGGCTGAGTCCAACCCAGAATACTGAACCTCCCAACTTGCCCTCATTAAGTGTCAAGGCGTGGGGCAAGCTGGCTAGGACCGAACACCTGGCTTCGGGTCGTAGACTGGAAAAGATGTCCGTCAAGTCACGTAAAATATGACACTGTGCCTTCCAAATTGCAGCCGTCTAACCGAGCACATCTATAAGGTTTGCACAGAATCCCCAATCAAATGTCGCTGGCACTGCTGGTTCAGGCAAGGGAGAGCCCGTGCATTGATATAAATTCGTGGATACTGTACTCGTACCTCTTGCCTGTGTTGTGGAAAAGGCAGCCGCCAGCCAATGGCAGGATAACAGGGTCCACCTCACCACAGGGGGCGGTGGTGACGAAAACCTGGGGCTGTCCTGAGGGGGGCCTCTTCGCTCACGGACCACCGGTGCACTGTCGGAGCCCGAGATGCTACCGACTAGTGACCGTTTGAAGCCCGTCCGGAGCTGTGGTCAAGTATTCCATATTGATTGATGAAAGTGCAGCGATCAACTTAATAAGAGTCGCGGCTATCGCGTGAGCCACGGGCGACGACGGCAATCACCACGGAGCGAGCTGACCCAGGAATGGAGTTGGCGCAACGCGCCCATGTAGAACAGATGCGAAGTTACACATGGAAGAATGTCCCGCCTGCGGAGGAGGATGCATGCAAGATGCTTCGATCTTGCTTGCGCGTCTCATTTTTCACTCCCATCCGACAAGCGACTTTCGTGAGCACAAGTCAGGAACGGGGCCCTGGCCAGGGAACATGGACCAAGACCATGTCTTGGCACGCGCGCGGCTCATGTCCCCGTCTGAATTTCAGGGGCTTCCGAATACCTGTCAAAGGCTGGCCGCGCAGGCGCAGCAAAACTGGTGCCAGTCTGGGCATGAATAACTCGGTTGAGCAAAACACGCGAATGAGCCGTGCAAGGCGACGACTGTCAGATTTACCTGTCGTACCACCACAAGCCCTCACCTTATTTTCGGCCGACTTGAGCAAGAGATGTGTTTCTGGGGGTTGCCAATACGGCATACCAGCGCTACTGTACACATGCAAGCAGTGCCTGTATGCAGTGTCCATTGGCGCTGGACCTAGTCCGTAGTCGAGGAGTAAATACATACTTAAATGGCTGGTGATTAATACCTTACCCAAGTTGGCCCATCCTCCCTCCCCCTGTTTGCCGAGCCGCTTACGAGTCGTGCGTGAGCTTAGCGGCACCCCCTGCCATCCCGCTCAGTTTTAGATCCCGCCAGCCCGCGGCCCGCGCATCTCTTACCAAGCAGGGCTGGGGCTGACAGGCGCCGAGGCCGTCCGTCGTTGTCCGTTGGCTGAGTTGGCAGCGTTGGGCGCAGCAGTTGCGGATGGAGAACTGGTGCGTCTGGCAACCGAGAGAGTGCACGACAGGGGGGAGGGTCTTGAGGTCGTGGTCGCGGTCGAGACTTGCATGCAACTTATTGTACCCGCTCAGCCGTTTTTGTACGTTCGGGGTACGCACCCGCCTTACACCGCAAAGTCCGGACACGCTGGACTGCGAGCTCGAGACCTCTGCGCGACAGGGTGTCTTTCCCTTCCTTCCCGTCCTGCCACTCTGTTGTCCAATTTCCTCGTATACATTTGCGTGTCAACCCTTGCTTGACAACCTTTTTTCTCACTGCGGCCAACGACACCCTTAGTTCTATCCAGCGACTCCCGACGACTTGTTGGGACCGACCTCCTGGTGGTAGCGTTCGTCCCCCACTGCGACCGCCTTGACCTCGATCCGCGCCGACCGCGCTTCAGGTCCTGCCCTGCAATAAAGCATCACGGTCCGCCTGCCACGTCTCTCACTATTCGCAACCTGGCTGGTGTCCTCGGGTTGATCGGGCATTCGCCCGCAACTCCATACTCATCATGATCCCCCCTACAAGTCCAGAGCCTGGCCCGGACGCCAAGTCGTCCAAGCCCAAGACGCAGAGAGCACGATGGGCGACGCGTAAAATGACGGTTAAGAGCAGCAACACCAAGCGACTGTCCCTCCTGAACCGCATGCACAAACCATCTCAATCGGAGAAGAGCGTCGCCGGAGGCGATGGGAACGGCGCACCCTTCCATCGCCATGACCACGATCGTAACGACAATGAGAACGAAGACCCGGCGAATGGCGCGGGCGAGGGTGCCTCCGAGTCTGATGGCGAGGACTCGACCCGAACTCTGTACTTCAACCTGCCTCTTCCCAACGACATGCTCGAAGATGGCCACCCTATATATACCTATCCCCAAAACAAGATTCGAACGGCAAAATACACGCCCTTGTCGTTTATACCAAAGAACCTGTGGTTTCAGTTCCATAATATTGCAAACATCTTCTTCTTGTTTTTGGTCCTCCTTGTTGTACGTAATGATCCCTACCCGTTGCTATTGGACGAGGCGCGAAACTTTGGAAATTTCTCGGCACTAACTCAGCGTTTGAATAGATTTTCCCCATCTTCGGTGGTGTCAATCCGGGTTTGAACGCGGTGCCGCTCATCGTCTTCATTGTTCTCACAGCCGCAAAAGATGCCATAGAAGACTACCGGAGAACTATCCTGGACATTGAGCTCAATAACGCGTCTGTTCATAAGCTGCACCACTGGGAAAACGTCAATGTTCAGGAGGATAATGTATCAACCTGGCGAAGATTCAAGAAAGCAAACTCACGGTTCTTTGGCGCCATCTGGCACGCCATTGAGAGCCTGTGGTCCAAGAAGGCCAGAGCCCTTCGAGCTGGGCGAAAGCAACAGAAGCTGCATCCTGAGATGGTAGACGAGGGCAGACCTTCGGTTGAGACGGTTCGAACACGCAGGTCAATCCGCGACTCCATTGCATCGCCCTTTGTTAACCGCGAATCCTTTATCGACGCCCAGAAAGAGATTCAAATGACTCCGGTGCCATCCCCGACTCCTGCCAATGATGTGACTCATGTTCGTTTCCCGGATGAGCAAGACGCGAAGCGTGCCGCCGCCGTCCAGGACGTGAAATTGGACCTGATCAACTACCTGAAGCCACCTCAAGGCGCTCATTTCAAGAAGGATACCTGGAAGGGCCTGCAAGTCGGTGACTTTGTTCGTATTTATAACGATGACGAATTGCCCGCCGACATCATCATCCTTGCTACATCCGACCCCGATGGAGCCTGCTACGTTGAGACGAAGAACTTGGATGGTGAGACTAATTTGAAGGTTCGACAAGCCCTTCGCAGCGGCCGATCTATGAGACATGCCCGTGACTGCGAGCGTGCCGAGTTCAGAATCGAAAGCGAAGCCCCTCATCCCAACCTTTACAGGTATAACGGAGCCATCCACTGGAAACAAGTCATACCTGGATACGAGGACGACGAGCCGGAGGACATGACCGAGCCCATCACCATTGATAACCTACTACTTCGAGGTTGCCATTTGCGCAATACTGAGTGGATCTTGGGTGTTGTCGTTTTTACGGGCCACGATACGCGAATCATGATGAATGCCGGTATTACGCCGAGCAAGCGAGCCAGAATCGCCAGGGAGATGAACTTCAACGCCATCTACAACTTTGGAGTTCTTCTCATCATGTGTCTTCTCGCAGCCATCGTGAACGGCGTTACTTGGGCCAAGACCGACGCTTCTCTTTATTTCTTTGACTATGGTTCCATTGGCGGAACTGCCCCCGTCAGTGGTTTCATCACCTTTTGGGCTGCCATCATCCTCTTCCAGAATTTGGTTCCCATTTCACTCTACATTACATTGGAAATTGTAAGAACACTCCAGGCCGTTTTTATCTTTAGCGATATCGAAATGTACTACGAACCGATTGACCAACCCTGTATTCCCAAATCTTGGAATATTTCCGACGACGTCGGTCAGATCGAGTATATCTTCTCGGATAAGACTGGCACGCTTACCCAAAACGTCATGGAATTTAAGAAGGCGACCATCAATGGACAACCCTACGGCGAGGCTTACACGGAGGCACAGGCCGGAATGCAGAAGCGACTGGGAATCGACGTCGAGAAAGAAGCTATCCGTATCCAGGCCGAAATTGCGGAAGCCAAGGTACAGGCCCTCGAAGGCTTGCGCAAGATTAACAACAACCCATACTTGCATGACGAATCCCTCACATTTATCGCTCCCGATTTGGTGTCCGACTTGGCAGGAGAACATGGTCAGGGACAAGAAACTGCTATTAAAGACTTCATGCTGGCCCTGGCCCTTTGCCACACCGTTATTGCTGAAAAGGTCCCCGGTGATCCGCCCAAGATGATGTTCAAGGCACAATCCCCCGATGAGGAGGCCCTCGTAGCCACAGCGCGCGACATGGGCTTCACCGTCTTGGGACATTCCCGCGATGGCATCAATCTCAACGTCATGGGTGAAGAGCGCCATTATTCAATCCTCAATACGATCGAATTCAACTCAACCCGAAAGCGTATGAGCTCTATTGTGAGAATGCCCGACGGCCGAATTGTCCTGATCTGCAAAGGAGCCGACTCGGTCATATACGCTCGTCTAAAGCGAGGTACGCAGCAGCAGCTGCGTAGAAAGACCGCGGAGCACCTTGAAATGTTTGCCCGGGAGGGTCTTCGCACGCTTTGCATCGCCCGTAAGCAGCTAACTGAAGAGGAATATCGCAACTGGAAGCAGCAGCACGACGCTGCAGCATCGGCTCTGGAAAACCGCGAGGAGAAGCTCGAGAATGTGGCGAATATGATTGAACAGGGACTCTACCTTCTTGGAGGCACCGCCATCGAGGACCGTCTTCAAGACGGCGTGCCTGACACCATCGCTTTGCTTGCCAAGGCTGGTATTAAGCTCTGGGTCCTTACAGGCGACAGGGTAGAGACGGCTATTAACATTGGATTTTCCTGCAACCTGCTCAACAACGACATGGAGCTAATTCACCTAAGGGTCGACGAAGACGAGAGCGGAGAGACCAGAGACGAGGTCTTCCTAGAGAGCATAGAGAAGCAACTGGATCAGTATTTAAGCGTCTTCGGCCTGACCGGAAGTGACGTAGATCTCGTCATGGCCAAGAAGAGTCACGAACCTCCCGGCCCAACCCATGGTATTGCCATTGACGGTTTTACGCTGCGTTGGACACTCCACGATAGTCTGAAGCAGAAGTTCTTGCTGTTATGCAAGCAGTGTCGGTCGGTCCTGTGTTGCCGTGTTAGCCCAGCGCAGAAGGCTGCCGTTGTTGCTATGGTCAAGAATGGGTTGGATGTCATGACCCTTTCCATCGGTGATGGTGCCAACGACGTGGCCATGATCCAGGAGGCTGACGTCGGAGTCGGCATCGCCGGTTTGGAGGGTCGACAGGCCGCTATGTCGTCCGACTACGCCATTGCACAGTTCCGTTTCCTTCAGAGATTGGTGCTTGTTCACGGTCGCTGGTCTTATCGAAGACTGGCAGAGAGTATTAGCAACTTCTTCTACAAGAACATAGTTTGGACGTTTGCTATCTTCTGGTATGAAGTCTTTTGCGATTTCGACATGACCTACCTATTCGACTATACGTATATTCTTATGTTTAGTCTCTTCTTTACCTCCGTACCCGTCGTCATCATGGGTGTACTTGATCAAGACGTGTCGGACAAGGTCTCTCTCGCCGTTCCTGAACTCTACCGTCGCGGTATCGAACGTCTGGAATGGACCCAGAGGAAGTTTTGGTAAGTTTGAACCGCATCCCTAGGTCGGGCCAAATCGCTAACGTTGATTCTTACCAGGCTCTACATGGTTGACGGCGTCTACCAGTCTGTCATGGTCTTCTTCATCCCCTACCTGCTCTTTATCCCCGCCAAATCGGTCACCTTTAACGGACTGGGCCTTGAGGACAGGCTTCGGTTTGGTGCCTATGTCGCCCATCCGGCCATCCTGGCCATCAACGGGTCCATCTTGATCAATACGTATCGCTGGGACTGGCTGATGCTCCTTATCGTGGTCATCAGTGATGTCTTCATCTTCCTCTGGACCGGCATCTACACCTCCTTCACCTCGTCGGGCTTCTTCTACCACACAGCCGCCCAGGTCTATGGCGAGGCCACCTTCTGGGCTGTCTTCTTCCTAGTTCCCGTTATTTGTCTATTCCCTCGGTTTGCCATGAGGGCACTCCAGAAGGTCTATTGGCCGTACGACGTGGACATTATCCGGGAACAGGAGCTGCTGGGCCAATACGCTCACCTCGACAGGGGTGCCACGGGAGAAGCAAGCAGTGACAAGAGCAGCAGTGGAAAATCGGGGTCCGACAGCCCCAAGAGACCCGTATGGCAGCGTTGATGAGGACCTGCGACCGATTCATCCGCCTTCGGTAGCTACGCGAACGACGACTCACAATCGAATTCAAAACGGCAGCGATTCGACCAATTTCACGGGCAATCGCACGTCGCTCGATGCCGCCCCCCAAGGCCGTGTTTCCATAGAGCGAGCAAGGCCGTCGTATGACCGAATGCGCATGTCGATGGACCGCGTTCGGGCCAGCTTCGAAGCCAGTAACGACTTCACCTCGGCGGCGCGATTGTCACGCATCGGAGCGAGCCAATCCCATTCTCACGCTCACGGCGGGCGGTTCAAGGCCAGACTGCGAGGACTGTCTCTGACCAAGAGCGCAAATATTTAGGTGTCTTTTGTCGGTCCGAGACGACGATGATAGGCGAGCTGCCGCGCACACATCAACAGCATCGGCGGTCGCCTTTCTGTCCCCGCGCGGTTACTGCGTCTTCATGCTGAGAGCATCCGCATATATCCCCCCTAATGAACGAGAGACCGCCTGTTTTGCGTGCGCGCGTTAACGATCTGCATGAGCAATTTACGAGTTTGTGGTACACTCGCCATCCTTTATTTTTGATTTGCTTTGTGCGTTAGCCGGCGACATATATTTTTCTTTTTGGTTCTACCTCGCATACCTAGAGCTCGCCTCATCAAAAAAGAGATGGATAACAGAGAGTGAAGAGAGGAGCGGGACATTCATGCCGACTGCAACATGATCATTTTTCCTTATTCCTGCTGGGCTTCTTTGATGCGCAGGGGCGGTGAAGCTGGTAGAGAGATGGGAAAGGCGTTCTGTACAGTATGGGGGCACACGGTTGTGGAGGAGCCCTGGATACGGGCGTGCTGTGCATGTAAATAGTTTATCCTCTTTTTGGAGATACTAGCCGCCAGCGATTACCGAAGAGACTTGTCACCCATGCGGCCGAGCAAAGGGTCCAGTGGTTGTGCTCCTGTCGTATTTTATAGTTGTGATGTCCAATGTGTGTTTGGCAACGCATCCTTTGTGGACTATGGTGACTAGATTATGTCAAGTGAGGCAGCTACGGATGGATTGAACCGTGGAATTGGTTCTTTTTGAATCTATCTAGCGAGGAAATTGAAGGCTTTTTATAGCTATTCGGTGACGAAACTTGGGTGGCTGGCCAGCTTAGCTGATAGTTACCCAGCCTCTTCCAACCTCCTTCAATACGTAATAATGATCCGTACAATCGCTATGTGATATGTTGACAGATTAACAGCCTCACTATATAGAGTTGTTGACAGAAGCATCTCCGGTATTGTGTCTTACAGATACTGTGATAATAGTTTCATAGTGCTAAGGGAGCAGGTATCTCGGTAGAAAACGGGCAACGAAAGGTAGATAAGACACAACACAAGAAGCCAGGACTTTTATTCTTAAGGTCAATTGCCTGGCAGCAATCACCATTTACCGACACCTAACGTTACCTGCAGGACGAGCATATCAGCATTGAAGATTGATCGGGGTGAGTATGACCAGTCGTTCCAAAAATTAGACTGACTCAGTAAAATACTCCATATATGGCATGCTACAAGAGCTAGCCCCGTCCAATATTCGCCTACCTCAGTTAGTTCGGCGACGCTGGGACGATTATAGACCAGACAGCCATGGTACCCACTTACCCTCTTCTGGGCTGGGCCGAGGAGGCCGCCACACGCGAGTGGCAAAGAAATAGGGCAAGTCAAGACCACCACAAGTTACGGAGCGACGGGCAAAACTAAGCAGCCATATTCTCAAATATGACAGCTCAACATCCGGGCTATTCTTTTCTGAAATTCCACAAGTCTCGGCGGCCAATGGGAACAGGACTTGAACCAATTCAACCAAGAAGATACAATACCGTTTCAGCCATCACCTTCCCGACCACCATATGGATGTTGGTTCTGGTTGTTCACCCCCACATCGGCGGTCCTAAACCTCACTCAGTTTTCTGATTCCTGTTCCTGTTTTCCGTTCATTTATTAGCGGGTTTTTTTTCGATAGTCAAACTTATATAACTTAATACGTTATATCCTGGGATACGCTATTGCCCCCACCGGGAATGGCGGCATCCCGATCAGGTGAGGCGCCCCTCTACCATCGCCGGGCCCGTATAAAGACGCCAACCTCCCACCTTCTCCCTCCGCTTATACATTTGACTTCCTCCTCCTTTTTTCTCCCTCTTTGGCTCCCTGCCTTCCTCGTTTTCTACCTACGCTAAGTCTGTATATGTTACAAACTTACAGACGGCTGACGTGCAGGAAGCATATTATAGGCCAAGGCAGACAGACCAAGGGTCGCGGGCCAGGAACGGGGCCGCGATAGGAACATAAGCAAGGTCACGTATAATAGCTCTGACTAATGGAATAAAGAGTAGGGCCTGACTAATAGGAGAGGGCTACTACTAGATTATATAGATCGTAAGTACGATCTATAATCGAGGCGATTGCGACTCGAAAACCAAGCGATCCTCTGCCTATGACAGGAATTTTGAGGAAACTTGCCAACTATAGTATATACTAAAGAACGAGCATCCTGATGATGTGATACCAGAGCCCGGCAATTTGGACGACATCACACAAACTTTATCGACGCATTTCTTTCCCTTGTCTTCTTCTTCCAATGATCACTTCAATCATTGAACATAGTAATACAACCTTCAATTCGACGCGTGTTGGCATGTTTAAAAAACAGTGCCCTTAGACCTCATTGCGGGTTCAGCTTCATTGATGGATTAATAGCTTGCCTTGTAGGACCAACAAAATACCTCAATGCAGTACATGCTATACCATCAGTCGTTTCGCAAGACCAACAGCTCCATAGTACGACGCTCTGAAAGGCTATGCTTCCCTTCACCTCGATGGGCCGCCTCGCGGCCAGCCCGTTACGCGGCTGTTCATTGGTGTGTTTACCGGCCTGGAAAAGGCCAACGTTGAACTCAACAACGCGACATTACAGATAGGAACATGGTAATCTGTCCAGTGGCACAGTATTCGTCATAATCGCAGCCAATCTGTAGAGTTTATCCAGTTCCTTCCGGGCATTATTGTTCGGGGGCATGATTGGCAGTTCGTTGCAAGCATCTTGGATGACAATGTCAAGTCAGTGCTTTTTACCCTAACCTTAATATGTGGAGCTGTAAGGGAACCTGGGATGTCTATATACTCTTGGATAATCACTAGGCTTACTCATTGGGAGGCTCACCATGGGATTGCCGGGTCGTCCCGTTGTCTAATACATCTGGGATTTAAGGTGAGCCATGGTAATCCAACTGGATCACTCTGCGATCACCTATCACGCGGGCGGTCAGGTGCCCTCCTCCTCCATGGGGTCGTAACACCCAGCGCCTGTGTGGTTCATTCATTCAGTCTCGTTTGTAATAGTATAATTGGTCGTCTGGTATAGTATAGTAGGTAGTAGTTGTTCGACGCGAAAAAGGCAGCAAACTTTGATGTGCATGCTCTCCGGAAGAAGCATCGTTCGGTTCAGCCAACTTTTGGCTAGCAGACAGTTCTGTGTAGTAAGGAAAGCGCACGGAAACGTAATCATTATTTCTAAGCCAGATAAACGCGTCTCTGAAAACGCAAAATGTCATCAGTAGTGAGACAGCTATCATTGAGCCAGGCCCATAAATAGCTCGCGTACACTTTCACCGCCCAATCTGGGCACTGTTCACGGGGTACCTCAGCACCGTATAGATGAGAAAGCATTGCGGAGAGAAAGCTTTCCCTGAATGCGCCGTCCTCTCCGCATCTTGGATGCTTCTTCTCTGCCTCCTGTGGAGCAGAAGCGCGAGATACAATATGCCAGCTGACCGCAGCAGCCAGTTCCTTCCGAATTTGATGAACTGACAAACCATCTGCGTCGAATACACCAATCATGGCATCAAAGTAATACTTGCAATAGTTTGCCGAGCCGCAGAAGTATTCCGTCTTCATGTCCCCAATGCGATTGACGCTGTCCACTTGCTCTTGTGGCGTCAACCACCCGCTGCGCCAACTCCGTGCTTTGATGTCAGGCGAATCAAGTCGGCCACAGACAAAACCAACAGTAAAATCGCGGCCTGGTACAAATGGCTCCAAGATTTCAGAGAGAGCCTTCACCAAGTGCCGAGGCGCCACAGGCAACAAGCCCCACGGCTCAATGCTATCAATTGCATAAGCAGCCAGGAGAGCAGCGTGCTGCTGATTTGCCGCGTGGGGCGAGAACTGAGGGCCCAGCATGCCCTTGATGACCGCCAATTCGCTTGGTCTATCGCTTCTTGACTGGGAAATATATGTTTTTATATCACCACCGGAGACTCCAACCAACTGCTCGATATTGTAACGAACTGAGTTGCTTTGCTTGTGGAAGCGTGCTCCAGGCTTCCATTTGATCGTCTGGACCAGTTGCCGACAAATGTTCAGGGGAAATAAACCACTTTCGCCCACCACGCGGAGAAAGCTCCAAAACTCCGAGAGCGAGATGGATACTGCTGCGCACAGGGACGTCGGTGACGAGACGTGGCACTGCGATCTTCATGTTCTTGGTGCCGCCATGCGGGTCGAAGACACCCACTTGCGCAAATGGCTGGTAATCAGTCAAACGAAGGCTGCCAAGATACCCGACCGATGACGAAGGACCTTTGCGCTCAAGACCTGTTGGATTGAACCCTGTTATTATTAGTAGAGCGGCGAACTCCTGTCCAGTAAAGCCATATAGGAGTCGTCCTCGGTCGAACGCGGCATCTGACTGAATAGGTGGTCGTGGGACAATCGATCCAGTAGGGAGTATCAGGGCCTCCGGTCCACCATACATTTCTAAGGCGTCCGCGAAAACGCCGGCTTGGGAGAAGAGCTTGCTCCAGCTGCTTGTGCCAGCAATCCCCCTGTTTGACTGTGTCAAGATGGTGGATTTATTTTCCAAGTAGAACTTCTGTATCCAGCCAGCCAGCGCTGGGACGGCTTCTTCCAAGAGCCTGTCATCCGTAAAAGCAGGCACATTGACACAGGAAGCCCAGTTGCCAGAGCAGCGTTCAAGTATATATCGATGTCGACCCAATATGGATAACAACGAGGATCGGAGCTGTGTGAAGACAGCGAGAAGGCCAACCGCAGTAAACAGGGTCCCTAGCCATGTTCCCGCGAGAGAGGTGACATTGAGCTGATCGCTGAGGTCAAGAGGTGCCATGACTCTAAGACCACTTTTAATCTCGTACCTCGCATACGTTGGGTCGGTACCAAAGCCGTAGAGGTTTGAGGCTGAATGCCTGCTGAGAAATTTGAGACATTCCACGACGGTGTGGCTATGAAATGGAAAAGATAGAAAGCAGCTGAATAGTACAGTATTATTCGGCATTGAAGTATAGGGGTATGGGTGCCAGGAGCACCATGAAATTAAATGCCAGTGCTTACAACGAATACGGCGCAGATCTCCCGCCGATTTTCCTCGAGAGCAGCGAACCTGATCCATTACCGGCCACACAGCCACCTCCCGACAAGTGGGTGTGATAGAGTGGCCAATGCCAATATAGGTCTCCGCAGGGGTGCAAGTGAGCCAACCTGCCGACACTTTGCATTGCGCTGCAGCCGACAGGCTGGTGTGGAGGCGTTCAGGAGCCTATTGCTTGAGCGGAGAACTTCGGATGTACACTCGGTCAACGCCAGGACTCGTCAATGTTGTGTCGCACTTTTACCCCCAGCGAGTCACACTTTTTGCCCCAGCGACTCACACTTTTTACCTCAGCGTACCACACTGGAGCAAGTACTTACTACTGTACATACCATGTCGTCTTACGCAGACACGCAAGTTATCTAATGAATAGGATCCCAAGCAACCATAAAATGGAACACTTGCGGGGCCGAAGAATTGGTCACATTTGTGTCGCGTTAGGCCTGCGGGCACTTATGAAGGCATTTTTGAGCCTCTCTTTATCAATACTGATGTCACAAAAATTCTGGAGGATTTTTGAGGATTTTTGAGCATTGTATTAAACGTACGGTGAGGATCACAGCAGTGCGGGCGTTGGCTTTTGGCCGCGTATCTGAGTGACATTCGAAAACCAATGGCAATCCAGTGTTCGTTATGCCCACCACCAGCCACACCTCTCTGCACTGGTGCAAATAGCGTCAATCGATGCAAATTTCGTAGTGATCTTAGCTAGATATTCTATTTGGCCCTTTTCGATGATGTGAGCATTTTTGGTGCGATCAAATTCGAGATCTGAGTCTGCTTAAAAAATCCAACCTTGACGGCAAGCTCCCAATGAATGGCGTCACAGCGCTTAAACCCCCTTTGACGCTCCCCACGACCCCAACGACGATCCGCACCTGCCTGCAAGCTAGCAGGGTTATCGTGACGCTCAAAAATGCTGACAGCGACGGTGTCCTCTCTCAATCCATGATGGCCGCGTGACATTCAGTGTTAATGTTAGGAGTGGTGAGGTTCTTCTGGGACTGGGGAGCGGGCTTGAGATAACAGTCGCCTGGCGCAGTCCCTTCAATTGCCTTTGCCATGATGCTCCAAAGTGGAATAAAGGAGACACCTTGACAAGTCATGTTTGAATGTGTCGACTGGTTGTAGGAGTTCCAGGCGGCACACGCAGACATGCATCCATCGAAGTCGGACGTAAATAGTGAGTAAAATGGGGGGTTGGCGGCGTCCTTGTTGCAGTACATGGTGAAGGTTGGGCTGTTGAAAACTGCAAATGGTTATTAGCGCTCGCATCATCACACAGCGAACATGTGCAATCAGGGAGCATAGCTCACAAGCTGGGCTAAACGTATGACCCGTGATAGATTCTCTTGCATCGGAGCAGCCATTTGTGATGTTGGAGTAGGTTGCCGGAGCAGACGTGGCGCTGGCGCTGGCGCTGGCGCTGGCGCTCGACGAAGTTGAGGTTTGGGTGCCAGAGGCTATATTCGAGTAGGACGATTGCAAAACCGCTAGCTTGGCATTCGCGTCGTTGTAGTGGCTAACAGCAACGCCCGTTCCTGCTGCAAGCCCGATGGCTGCCGCTGCCAAGATGGCTATAACAGCGGAGAGCAAAGCCACGAGGGTCGAGCATCCGCAAAGGGTGCTCCTCTTCGTATTTCCAGTCATCGACTGTGCTAGCATTGGTGACTGATGGGCCGCCTGCCCCTGGTTCAGTGACACATTGTATTGCTCGTAGTTTTGGTGGTCGGGCTTCGCCGTTGACACGGCGGCGTGCGGAGACGCGAACGCGGACGGCTGCTGATGAGGGTTATGATACACCTCAGGATAAGGCTGGTAGGCCATCTCTGGCAGGTCACTAGTCTTGGTGCGCAAGTGTTAGTAAGGTTTGCGCCCTCGGTTCGAATAGGCGCGGAACCGCCACTGGCACCTACTGTAGTCGACATGGCGAACTCAAGTCTACAGGTGTCGTAGGAATCGATGCCAAGCTGATGAGAGGACTAGTCAAAACGCGGCGGGCTGAACTTTTCTGTCGTCGGTACTATACTTGACATCATGTATCCCCGGTTGTCGCACTTGCCGGGAGAACATTACAATATCCGACTCGTCAGATCAGAATCACCGCCTAGGACCGCAGACTTCTGCGCCACTCCGTTTAGAGTAGCAGCCGAGATGACAGGCTGAGGCTGAATTCTACCCAAGGCAGGAAGCATGTTTGAGAAATGGGGGCAGGAAGCATGTCTGAGAAATGGGGGAAAGTCAGCACCAGCTCGGCCAATAGCGACGGGAGCGCATAGGCTTCTAGCCGCAAGAGGGCCACTAGCTCAGCCAAAGTGGCAAGCGGAAAGCCCGTCCAGCCGTATAGAGCGTCGATTCGGACGATCTTTGATCAGAAGAGATAAAGAGCAAACCCCCGTGCTCTATGTGTACCTGCTCGTATCGTGCAGCGTAGTAGCGAGCGGCCCCATACCCGCGACCCCTGCTCCCGTTTAACCAGGAGGGGCAATTTGTGGCGCCATTTTGCGGGATCCTCCCGGCCCGATATTAGCTGAGGCTGCTGAATGCAACCCTGCGGGCTCAAAGGGCTCGTGTTGAGGTACCTGTAGAGGCGGGTTGCGGAGGGTGAGGGTGAGACTCGACTGTAAGTTGTCTGAAAGATCCATAGCAACTGCAGTCTGAGCACCCAGAACCGGACCGTCCGCCTTGGGGTTTTGACGTGGCAGCACACCCTATCTTGCGCTCACTTCACGCTTAAGCCGTCAGCAACAGGCCGAGCCGCATTCTCAGCCGTGGCGTCTTCGTCCAAGCTGAAGCGGATTGTCCGCCAGGACCACGCCATGCCTCATATATTCCAGGTTTAGAAGCGCAGTGATTTCCGGTAAGGGCACCAATGAAATGCCGCAGTTGGCCAATCCAAGCCGGCTTCGCAGTCGCACTTTTGCATACCCATCCCTTTAAGGCTCGAGAGACTACACTTGGGTACCGAACAGGGATTGCGATCAATGAGAGTGCCACAATAGCAGGGTACTTCGACTTGTATGCACAGCCCACTACGATAGAAGTCGCTGCAAGTCTGAGAAATACCCAGCAGTACGCCAACCTGCTGCAGTTGAGCCCCACTTGAGAGGTATCTCACAAGTCTCCGTCACAGAATGGATCAGGTACCCAAGTGTAGTCTCTCGAGCCTTAAAGGGATGGGCTCCTCGCGTTACCTCATTACTGTACGTTGCCAGTCGTGCCAACAGCCATTTTTGCAATATGGTCCAGAGGCCGAGCCTTTGCAAATCACAAGAAGGCATAGAGTTGCCGTTCGTAAGCCGCGCCGTGGTGTCGGTTTTAGTGAAGTCTTGTCCAGAACCGGGAAACTTCTGCGTACGCTCTCAGATACCCCCCAACATTGTGCTACAAGCGCACGTTACCCCTTCCGCATCAAATCCTTTTTTTTTGTCATGATTGATCCAATTTCGACGGTCGTGTCTGCCATTGCCATCGTTAATGGCCTGTTTCGAATCTTTCGGAGCATAGCATCGTGGCTCAAGCGAAAAGCAAACTCGCTCTGGAAGGAGGATCACAGGATAATGAAGATCCTTCGAGACTATTTTGCTCGAAATGACAACGGCGGCAAGTTTTGCAACCTGCGATGGTGCTCCGCCACCCCCGGATTAAAGCTTACCATGTTTCACGAAGCAGTTACGAGGCTGCTGCCCCATATCAGAGCCATGTTGGTGTACTTGAATGACGAGAGAAAACCAAAATGGCTGCAACTGCCCCAAGCCAGAGCGGCAAGGCAAGAGAGCATTCAGACGCAGAGGTACATTGTGGTTGGGTACACTACCGACTTTGAGGACGACGACAGCCCTGGATACGGCAGTCCAGCGGTCAGCCCCTGCCCCAGCCCCAGCCCCGAACGCAGCCCCAGTCCTTGAAGAATGAGTATAGTGGCTGCATCTTAAATAACTATGGAATGGCAAGTTGGTTCTTACGCAAAGCTGCCATACCGGGCAATGCCATCAAGCTCTGTACGTTTCTTGATTTCCCCATTTGAATCTCCACGCTCTCGCGAGCCATCTGAAGAGGCGCATGCGAAAGCTGAGAACAAGCCTATCTACCGGGCTTGGATATGAATCCATTTCCAGATCGTAAAAGAAGAGGTAGTGGAAGTTGGAGAGAAGTAGAGCAATGGTACTGTACCGCTAGCGATGACCTTGGTCGTTATTAGTAAGAGGGACTGAATTCGTAAAGGAGCAGCTTCGATATGACATACCCTTGAGCCCGCAATATCTATATCTAGCTTCAGCGCTGCCCTCAAATCAAATCACTTTAAACAAACTATCAAATAAATTGAATAAATACGCACCAAATTTATATCTAACAAACAAATACAGATATCACGATTTGATTTAACATTTACTATGTTTAACGCCGTATTATTAGTGCCGTGGCCGACGAGGTAATCTACTCTAGACCTGATATTAGGCTCTTTAGAATGCACTAGCTGTTAAGCAGAGACCTGGAATGGGTAATAATAAATAATAACTTATAGTTTTTCAAACACTTTTGATACGATTGATTGTAGGGACCCCGTCATGCTGTCTATGATGATGTCTTTCTTCCAGCTGCGACAAATTCAGGCTTCGAAATTGATCATTACTGATCCTATTCTTCCATATATGCGCTGAATTCGCCTATTGAGTGAAGAACTTGTCTCCAACTATCTCTGTCGAGAAGATCTAGAGATAGATTGATCTTTGCCAGCCTACTCCACGGCCAAAAGGCATTGTACCATACCAACTATGATTCGTTGTAGGAGGTGTCTGCTCGGTGAAAAAGCGATGCAATGGTAAGGAATCAACCGCCATGTAAAAAGAGCTGGGGGAACCACACAGTGCCAACATCCTCCCACGAAGCGGTCGGATCCGCCTCGTATGTGATATTGTCTTTCGGTGGCTCAGACAGGCATTGTTCAATTTCGCCTTGTGCTAAAAAAGCCGTTGGCTGCTTTGAACGTTTACTTTATACTCCTGCGGCGTTTGACGAGCTCTCGAACGACTACAAGCCAACCACGCTCAACATTATGCAAGGCATCACGACTTCCAGACGCTGAGATGTCATTGGAGGCTGGCTTGTAGGCCGTTTCCTCGTATTTCTCTTCCTTTCCATTCTGGCGTCTGATGAGCTGGCATCTAGTTCCAAAGCTGCTCTAACGATTACCAATCTGTACACGGGTAGAAACCAACTGCCGCCATTTATGGGCTGGAGGTCAGGTTGCATTACTCGTAGTAATCGTTCAACCTCCACTTAAATCTTCAAGATCCTTGGAGTTTCTCCATCAAAATCGTCTAACAAGTAGACCTTTCCAATATCTGATCATTTCTCTTCGATTGCGAAGCCTTGAACGGCTGACTCAATGCGACTGATAGGTGATTCGAAGGGGTGGTTTGGTGCCTCACACGGTCAGACCGTACGGTACCGCGCACGGAGGTGTCAGGCCCACCTGCGTAGCTTCATGTGCAATGCGCACCATCTGGGAACGACTTCCACCGCCATGATCAATGGCTGCGATGAGGTCAATTGCCGCTGCGTCCGCCTCAAATCCCCATTGGAATCGTTTGAGTGATCAACACGGCTGCTATTACTGACAGGTCTATCTTCGCAAAAGCTCAAGCAATTGGTCCGAAGGAAAGCGTGGCTCGAAACGCCATCCCTGCACTTCTCAAACGTCGGCCCGCGTAGGCGTTCCAGAGACGCCAAGCGAGCGCTCCTGCAACGACCCAGGTGGAGAACCCCCCCTGCTTCTGAGACGCGCAGCCTTTTACCTCGGTCTTCTTTGCCCGTGGCACCGCAGGCACCGCGGCCGATGCCGTGTTTATGTGTATCCGTGCTGTTTCGGGTTGCACTGCTCAGCTTTTCCTTTCAGCTCTCGCCTCAGGCTGTGTTCCTGCGCCATGGCTTGGACGATTCAGGTCATCCCTGGACTGTTTCCGGGGTCGGCTGCCTTTGTTGCCGATGACTTCGCCGGCAATAGGGATCCCTAGTGATATGCCAGATATACTCGGCTCCCCGCCCAAGAAATACAATCTGCTTCAGTAGTCATTTTAGAGATCTATGGTGTGCTTTCTGTGGAATTCTTTATTGTCTTGCAGAGTGCTAGCATGGCACCATCTTCCATTCTCGCGTTCCTGTCTCTGATTTTGTCAGTTCAATCAAGGCCACAGATTCGCTATGACGCCCAAGACCGCCTGGATCCAAGGGCTCCTCCGGTTGTTGCACTCTCGACGAGATCCCTCCCGGTGATCGAAGGCGATATTTCCATGGGAACCTTGCCCGTCCCGCCAGGCTCAAAAGGATATTTCGTTAGCAGCGAGCCATCTGGAACAACAAACGAATCACCTTTCGGAGCACTCTCGGACGAGGCCCGACGAAGCTTGCCCACTGTCGAGGATACATCTGGCATGCTGACTCTGCCTGTGATTCATGCCAAGCTACCTGAGCTGGACAAGCGAGGAGTTGAGATAAGGTTGGAGAATCGCACCGATGTGGCCTACTACGCTCAACGTAAGGCTACCTTTCAGCAGGCCTTCCGATGCGGGCTAACATGTGTTATAGTGAACATTGGTAATCCGCCTCAGAAGGTCTTTGCCCAACTAGACACCGGCTCCTTCGAGCTTTGGGTAAACCCAGATTGCAAGGGCCTAGCCATTGCCGACCAAAAGTTTTGCCAGGCCATCGGAAAATATGATCCCACTCGCTCTTCCACGTCCATAGTCAGTCAAGAGGGCACTTCACTAAAGTACGGCATTGGCGCCGCGAACATTACCTACGTTGCCGACGACATTGCGCTCTCCGACTCGGCCAGCATGAAGAAGGTGCAGTTTGGAGTGGCGACTTCGAGCCAGGACCAGTTTTCCGGGATTCTAGGCATCGGATATGGTAAGGGCTTCACTATCGGGTACAACAACTTTATCGATGAGCTCGCACTCCAGGGCGTCACGAAAACGAAGACGTTTAGCGTCGCCCTGGGGTCCAAGGATGAAAGCCAGGGCGTCGTCGTCTTTGGAGGAGTCGATACATCCAAGTTTACGGGGACTCTGGCGCCGCTGCCCATCATCCCAGCCTCGAAATCTCCAGATGGCGTTGCGCGGTACTGGGTCAACCTCAAATCCATCACCCACACGAGTCAGGGCGGAAATTCTGCCTCCCTTTCTAGCAAGCCGATGACGGTATTCTTGGACACAGGTGCTACGCTTACCTTGTTACCGCCCGACGTGACCAAGGCCATGGCAACGGCGCTGAACTCCACGGAGATGGACCTAAATGGATTCTACATTGTCGACTGCGGGCTGGCACAGAAGAACGGGACTGTCGATTTCGCTTTCGAGGGCGTCACGATCAAGGTGCCCTACAAAGAGATACTCCGGGAGATTAAAAGTCAGCCGCCAATGTGCTACCTGGGCGTCATGCAGAGCAACATGTTTGTCCTACTCGGTGACACATTCCTGCGATCTGCATATGGTGAGTCATTAACAACTCTGCTCCTTGACGACTACCTGCTGAGGCTGACACATCCAGTCGTCTTTGACCTCAACGCCAACGTGACTTACATGGCCCCGTATACCAACTGCGGCTCAAGTCCCAAGTCGATCAACGCATCATCTGACCTGAAAGGCCTTTCCGGGACGTGCAACGCACAAAATAGTGCAAAGAGCCTGGACAATGCCCCGGCCCCGGACGTGGAAAAGTCTGGAGACAAAAAGACCAGCGCAGCGGCCAGTATACGTGGGGACGTGGTATGGCTGGGTGCGGCGACTAGCATCTTGACATTTGCATTTTCATTTGGCATGTTATAAGACGGCCGGATTCGAAGAAGGGAAGGCATGGCGACGGCGTTATGGTGCCCATCGGGTGTGGTGTCGCGGCGGGAGGAGTTTGGTGATCTTGTCTTGCATCAGCGAGCAACAGCGACATGTTTCATGCTGGTGTAGAAATGTGATGCTTTCAAATTATTGGGTATCTGTGACACAAGCTTTGGTGACATCTGGCCTCTTTCAAAGGTGCAGGAACAAGCTGCTCACGCGTGATGCTGGCATCGGCGAGTGTACTCTACCGAGGCGAACCGGCCGAGGAACATGGTGTGAGTGAAGGTGGCAAGTTGAGGGAACACTTGTGCTTGAGCGAAGATGGGCAGAGTGTGGGTTGCATTATTAGAGTCTCTGTCAAAGGTACAAAAGAAAGCGTAAACGTCTGCCGAACCGCAAGAGCGCGCAAGATCAGTCTACTATAAACCAGTGGGGCGAGGGAAAGCCCTGTGCCAGCAATGGGGTGGACTTGACCGTTATCCCGCCATGGTTTCCTAAGACAATTTTGTTGCGTGAAGTTCCATCACCAGAGAAAAAACGCAAAAACGCCCGCTCGTCCACGGGGGGGGATATCTCATAGTTCCATCATCGCCCTAATGCAATTCGCCTTCACTCAAGTCTCGGAGATGCATCGACAAGCAATTTACCAGGTCAGGCCGACAGCCTTGCCCTCGTACTTGCTCGCCATCTCGGGGCTCTGCACCAGGTTCTCAAACATCCAGCGCCCGACGTCCTCGCGCGAGATGGTGTAGCCGACCTCCTTGTGCTCGATGCCCTTGGGGCCCTCGACGTGCACGCGGCTCTTCTTTTCGGGCTTCTCGCCGTCGACGAGCAGGCTGGGGCGCACGCTGACGAAGCGCTCGGTGCTGGCAAAGAGGCTCTCCTCGGCGACGCGCTTGTCCGCGTGGGGCTCGCGCAGCGCCCAGTGGTAAAACGGGATGAACAGCAGCGGCACGTCGCGGCCGTGCTTGGAGATGCCCGTCGAGCTGATGAAGGCGATGAGCGGGCGACCCGTGGCCGAGCGGTCGGCGCGCAGCTTGGCGAGAGTCTCGAGGAGAGTGGCCATGCCCTTCTTGCAGACGTCCGGGTCATCGAGGGAGAACTTGGGCATGCTGAGGACGCCGCCAATGGAGAAGAAGACGACGTCGACGAGGCGCTCCGGGGCCGAGGGGCAGGTCAGGACGGAGGCGACGGCGGCGGCGTCGTGCGCGTTGCCCTGCTTGAGCACCAGGTTGGCGGGCTTGTCCGGGAAGAGGGCCTCCATCTTTGTGGCCGTGCGGCAGAGGGCGATGCAGGTGTGGCCTGCGGCGATGGAGCGGCGCAGGGCCGAGAGGCCGCAGCCGCCGGTGGCGCCGAGAAAGGCAATGGTCTTGGTGGAGGAAGACATTTCGATGTTGGCGTCGACGGTGTGGTGTGAAAAGCTGGGATGGGGTTTCAGTAGAGGCGAAGAGGGTGTCGAGTTGTATAATTCGAAGGCAGCTGATGTAGTTGTGACGTTGAGTGTTGTTGTCTTGATGAGGAGCCGGCGTTGGAACTCTGTCTCTTGGTCGGGTCGATGTCTCAATGATGATGTGAGGATGAATCTGTGTCTCTAGATTTCTTCTCCCTCTTGGCATTCCCAGGCTCTTATAGATCCTTTCCGAAGCCTCCTTTGATTAAAAACACCACGCCGCCCCATCCGTCCTGCCCGGCCCGGTGGAGACGCGGCGTTCATCCGGCGGCGTCTCAAGCGCCCGGAGAGTCTCCATATTTCGGTACGGTGGCGTTCTTAGCACGCCCCTATCTGAGACTACCAACATAGGCACGAAATGAGGACGGGCACTAGCAAGGCGCAAGTAGCCGGGTCGGTTGTTCCTCCGGGTGGCGCTGTGGCGCCTTCTCGCCTTTCGCCTTCGCGCGTGGCCACAGAAGCGACGCGAGCTGCACGTCTCACCCTGCCACGAGGGCCGATACTCGCCAGGGATTGCCATGCCATGCCGTTGCGCGTAGGCAGTCGTTGCTCTGACTTGACGCAGTTGAGTCACAGGGATGTTAGATGCGCGGCTATGCGTTGCGCCTCGCGGCTGGCTTGTCGCGTCTAGCCATCTGCCCTGGCGGCTCCTCGAGCTCTCGCAATCTGGACTCGCGAGCCACGATTCCGATGTCACCGTGTGTCGGTTCCACGGGCCTCGCACCGTCGACAGCATCCTCTTGCGCCTTGCACGTCTGCCTGGGTTGCGTCAACAGGCCGTGACGAGCGCCTTGTTGACCGACATCGGATCCAGCCGTTGAGTAGTCCGCACATGCGTTCAAACCGCCAACATCGTGCGTCTGCAGCACGATATGTCGCTGAAGACGCTCGCTTTGCAGATGCATCCTCCTTCCCACCTCGTCTCACCGCGCGCAATGCCTTCCAACGGAAACGACGGGACCCCGGCGAGTCATGGCCGATTGTTTACCTACCGCAGTTTGCGCAGCGGCACATTCAACGTCAGTAACGGCATCTGCAGGATTGGCTTGGCCAAACTTGGCCAACGTGATTTCATGCCGTCACATCTGTCCCTGGCTAGGTCAATATGGCCAAGGTACCTTTTTGTCAAACTTTCTCACGGTATTTCATGCAAATGCCGTCCATTTCGAGATAGTACACATGCAGATTCACGCCACCAGTCGCTCACGTTTACAGTGGACACATAAGACACAGGCGTCGGTCATCAAACTTCGTCGAATGAGCCAAACTGGACCATGCTCCTCCGCATCATCACTTACACCAAGCCCACCATACAGTCGTTGCGGCCATGTGTACATGCTCTGTTATTGTGCTTCTATCGCAAGCCTGAAAAGAGAACGGACGACCTCGCGGTCATTATAGCCTCCAATATAAGATGCCAAAGCCAAACCAATACGTACAAAATGCACAAGCAGAGTGCTCTGTAGATGCAATGCAAGCAGCCACTGGCGATGTGCCCCCGCAAGCCAATGAACGTGACCGACAAAGAGAATGCCTCCGTCCCATGGCGCCGGTCGCCAGAGGAAACAACTTTGGCGAGACGGCGAACAACAACGCAGCTGCTTACAGCCAGTACAAGGCGACGCCAGCAATGATCATGGCCAGCGCGCTCGCGCTCGCCTTGGTGCTGCCGCTCTTGCCGCCGTTGTTGTTGCTGCTGCCGCAGTCCTGGCTGAAGCCACTGGTTCCGCAGCCAGAGCTCCCGGCAGTGGGCTGGCTGGATGCAGAGTTTCCTCCGCTGCTGCTGCCGCCGCTGCTGCTTCCAGAGCCGCTGTCGCTCGACCCGCTGTGGTCCTGGCCCGAAGAAAGGCCACCGGGGATGTTGTTCTGCGCCGTCTTGGAGGGACTGGCCGCGCTGGACGACGGCGACGACTTGTCCGGCTTGCCCTTGTCCATGTCAAGACCCGAGGCGTCCAAGGAGCCCATGACCGTGCTCTTGTCACCGTCGACGACGGTGTCGTTGGTGCCCTTGGCGTCGTTGTACGTGTAGCTGGTCTCCTTGTTGGTGCCGGGAGCGCTCGTGGCGTTGTAGCATTCGATCGTTACTTCTGAGAACTCGGCATAGAAGTAGCCGGCCTGCTTCACGTCGTCGGCGTTCCAGTCAATCTCGCCGCCGGCCCAGTCAATAGTGCCTGGGGCGTTGCTCGCCAGACCGCCGGGCCAGATGGACAGCTGCACGCGTGCAGGGGTCTGGGGGAACATCCACTGCTGAGTAGTCTCGTTCCAAGTGTCCTTGCGTTCCTTGGCGCGACCGACCTGGCCGTCGACGAGCCACTCGATCTTATCGGGGGTCCAGCGGATCTCGTACTCGTGGAAGTTGTGGAAGGTATCGGACAAGGAAATGTTGCCCGAGTTGTGATCTGCGCGCACACGTGAAGAGATTAGCCGAGCTGCGCTTCACTGCCGCAAAGAATTGCTCGCTGACTTACAGTCGGGAATTCCCTGGAAGTAGTAGTTGGTCTGGGCCGTCTGCAGGTCCACTCCAACAAACTCGTAGTCAATCTCGTCCTTGACGTCCGAGAGCAGGATAAAAGCCGTCACGACACCCTTGCCACGGCTCGTCTTGAACCTGGCCTTGACGTTACCATACCACAGGTACGCAGTCGACGCCAGCACGGTGCCAACGCTGTTCTTGGGCATCGTCAGCAGTACGTTGCCGTTGTGCTGCGCCGGCTCGCCCTGGGCCACCCAATCGGCCCTGGTGGCGTCGCCAAGGTACTTTCCAATATCGACGATGCTGTCGAGGTCCTTGAAGGTGGTCGTGGTGCTCTTGCAGACAGGCTCAGGGGCACAGGCGTCGAGAGAGTAGGACATGCGCGGGTCGCATCCGCCGAGGCAGTATGCGCCGACACCGCATTCACCATATTCTACACACCCGTCACGGTCAGCACATCTGAAGCACCCGTGATGATATGTCAAGAGCAGGCGAGAGCTATCTACTTACGGGAGCAGCACGGGGATTCCTTGGGGCACTTGTTGCCTAGCCCGCACTTGGTTCCCGCAAGAACAGTCCAAGCGCCCAGGAAGGCGGCAATCGTTGCAGAGCGCCGCATCTTGACAGAAAATTGGAGGAATTCAAGTGATTTCGAGGTCGTGAGACCGGTGCGTAGATCCGGTCTTCGAGTATCACGCGACTGGCGGAATGCTGCGGGAGAAAGTCGCAGACTGAGGCGCAAGTGTTGGCACGGACAGGCAAGCGAAAGATGCTGTCTCAGCCGACTGAGTCACCTTTGGAATGCAAAGGCGACTGTTATCGCAGTGTTTGATGACTTGAGGCGTGGCTCTCGCGTGTCTGCCTCGAGTGTCTGCGGCACTGCCAGGCAGGGATCAGGACCCGGAGGGATTGTTTCGCGCCAGTTGGACCCGAGACAAGAGCAATATGCAGTCGTCGACAGGCAGTCGGTCGGTTCTGGGGTCAAGAGGCGCAGGAGCACGGCGTCTCGGTACCGCAGGGAGGGTTTGGCGACAAGGACGGGGAATATCGGGCGGAGGCGGTGCTACACGCCAGCGATGCGGGTCGGTAGTACCACGACTTGGAAATTACACGCACACACGCTTGTGCTTTTTGCTTTGCTTGAACGAGCGACAAGGCAAAGCTCAACGACGCGCTGATGCCTTCTTTCGAATGCCCAAAAACGACCGTGGGGGGATGAAGCAGAAGGCGATGCAGGGCACGACCGGGGGAGTGGAGGGAGAAAAAGGAGCTGAGCAGCCCAGAGTGGAGCCTGGCCTGGCCTTAGCTCGAGCTCGAGCCCAGTCAGACTCTTCAGCGCGGCGATAGGATCCCGGCTCCCAAATACGAACCGGCAAACGGCAAGCCGAAAAAGGACCAGTGCCCCAGAGGGCGACTGTCACGCTATTCGTAACCGTTCAGCTCTTCGTCATTGGTCGGACTCGCAAGGTCCAGGCACATCGTCGGCCTGAACCCTGCCCGAGAGGCCATCGGCATCGTGCCTACCGACCATCACCCGCGCACATTCGCGGTTCACGCTGCATCTCAGCTTCAGCTCAAGGACATTACGCTCTTTTCAACTGTCAAACCCTTCTACACAATCCACCAACGCTTCATTTCGCCTTGCGCCGCGCCTTGAACGTCTTGAGAGGGTCGCCCTTCCGACCGCCAACCTTGAACACACCACGCTTCGTTCCCTTCCCTTTCCTCTGCCCACGGCCTTTGCCACCCTTTCTCAGAGGCACAAAGCCAAAGTCGTCTTCCGTCAATGCCTTCTTGCCTTCTTTGGGCAGCAGATAATCCGGTATATGCTTCAAATGGGCTTGTTGTCTGGCCGTTCTCAGCTCGCCGTCGTGACGAAGATGGTTAATCTCCGAAGGGTTCTCTTCGAAGTATCTGACAGAACAGCCCCGTCAGTGAACGCCCTCTCTATGCAGGGTTCGGGGCCGCCGGGTTGACATACCTTTTGAGCTTCTCACTCTTGAGCAATTCTTGCCGCAGCTCCCTAGTTCGGGCCTCGCGTACGGCGACCTTGGTGACCGCTCGCAGAGCGTCATTCATACGATACCGGAATGCCTCTACCTGCGTCGTGTTGAAGTTGTACGGCTTGATCTCCTTTCCCTTCTTCGCTTGTTGCCTTGTGATCCTGGCCAGAATCTTCTCGTCGTTCTCAGCAGTCAGCGTCGTCGTAGGCATGTGCTTGCGGTACAGCTCTTTCGGCACGACAAACGACAGAGCCATACCCGCCTGTCCGGCTCGCGCTGTTCGTCCTATCCTGTGGGTGTAGGACGAGGCGGATGTGGGCAAGTCAAAATTGATGACCGCTGCCACGTTTTTGAAGTCAATACCTGTCGTCGAATGTTAGCATGTGACACAATTCCAGTGAATTTTTGGGCATCGTGTACCTCTTGAGACGCCATATTCCTTGTCCCGGCTGGACGTCTTGCGTTTCTTCTTAGGCTGTTCTCCATCTTTGTCTGTGGCATCAGCCCCTTGTTCTCCTTTTCCGTCTTGCGCGTCATCGTCGTCCTTCTCCTCATCGGCCTTTTCCTCATTACCGAGAACTTCTTTCTCGTCCGACGCAATGATAATGTCATACACGTTGCGGTTAAATTCCTCGACGACGTGGAGTCTCGAGTTGACGGGCAGCTCCGAGTTCAAAATGCAGCTTCGGATGCCAAACTGCTCGAAGAATAGCTTGACGCGATAACAACGATCCACGTCACCAACAAAGATGATGCATTTGCCTTTGACCAGTTGGAGCTTGAAGATGACGTAGGCCAGCAGAAACTTTTCGTCCTCGCCGCATCTGAGACCTGTTAGTGTGATGAGAGACATACGGGTGCAGGTGTGAGCCTACTTCGTGACCAGCTGTGTCACACCCTCGCCCTCGGCGTCGGGCTCCTCAAGATCGAGCAGAGTCGGCACATTGCTTTTGTAGAAGATCTTCTTCAACGAGTCCACCTCGGTCGTCAAAGTCGCGCTCATCATGATTGTTTGTACGCTCTTCGGGATGGACCATGAGAGATTCTCCAAATCCTCGTCGTAGCCATACGAGAGGAGGAGATCGGCCTCGTCCAAGACTAGATGTGAGAGCTTGCTCACGTCGAGAGCAGAAGAGTTTGACTTGACATTGTACCACGCGCGAGCAGGCGTGGAGATGACAATGTCAGGCGATGTCGACAGCAGCGACCGTTGTACAGCATCGGAGAGCTTATCCGTCAGTTTGACCGCTCGGATGTCCTTGGCGCAGAAAGCGGAGAGTTTCTCGATGGCCTTGAAGACCTGGTCTGCGAGTTCGCGGGTCGGGACCAGAATGAGAGCTGAGGTGGCGGCACTTGCATCGGCCTGGACAACAGTTAGCACGTTGGACCAAACGCTGGCGACAGAGTCGGTGACCGCCTACACTTTTGCGCTTCAAGACTCCAGCAAGGATGGGGAGAACGTAGGCTGCCGTCTTTCCGGAGCCAGTCTTTGCCTTGCACAGCACATCTTGGCCATTCAATGCCAATGGTATGGCCTTGCGCTGTACGAGCGTCGGCTTCAAAAAGCCTTGCTCTGCGACAGCCTGCACCAGCCTCGGGTCGAGTCCCAGACCGGCAAAAGTCGTCTCTTCCTCCGGCGTCTCGGTCTTGCCGGATGACTGTGCCTTGAGCTCCGGCGAGGGCACACCGTTCTGGTCAAGCTTTCGTTTCATGGCTGCTGTTTGTCTCGTGCGATTGTCGCGAGATGGATGCAGCTTTGCGTCGTGCTGGGAAGATGTATATGCCGGCGAAAGCGACCTCAAAAGCCTGCACCAAAAAAAAAATCGCCCAAGGCTTGCCAGGGAGGTACGTACCTCCCCACATGTGGTGGGGTCGGCCTGAACTTCAAGAGAGCGGGTCTGCGACCACTGCTACTTCTGCTCCTACCCTACAGCTTCGATCAAACAGCAAGGGCTTGCACCGAACCCTACGCTGTACAGAGTAGCCTTTGAGGGGCCCATGAGCGAACTGTTGAGTTTGTTCAGATAAAACCTGAAATGCTTCCCCCGCCGGCTCTGTATTTGCATGCGGTAAGGCCCGTGAGCCTGTCCTCGGGGGAGTGGCTACCAACTGGTAGTGATGAAATCGAAACGGGTCGACCCGCACAGGAACGTCGCTACCTCCAGGCAGGTAGCGAACCGAAGAAGGCCAGGGAATCTTGCGAGGTATATGTTACAGCCGTTTCTCGGGCTTCGATTCGCGTATTAGCCCGTTGCGGGAGGTGGTCTGCGGTACTCCTACAAGTACCGTACATGTTGCAGCCAAGTTCTCGTCTGATCCACACGGAAGCTTCGTACCTGGTGCGCCGCCTTGTGGGGCCGAGCGTCAAGGCCCCCGATGCAGTACCTCCCTTCGAGGTCACGATGAGTACCGTCCCCTTCCGTCAAACCAACATAGCAAATGCGAGTGCTTCAAGAAACTGAGAACTTGGGCATTGGGGTATAACTATCTTACTGTCCTCGAATCGAAACAGCTGCATCTGCGCCTTCAAGCACAGCTACCTCAGACAACTTTGGTCCAGCTGCTGACTGCCACGCCAACAAAGGAACAACACGCCCATTGTGCCTCCACGCCTCGTTCGTCAGCAACAATTTTCGCTACGTCGCCGTCTCATAAGTCGCCCTTGAGCGGCGTTCGAATGGTCAAGGTAAATCGCCTGCAGGAATCCCAGAGCCCCTCCAGACATTGCACGTCTTCGCCTACCACCATAGCAAGATCCCTCAAAACCTGTGCCCAACTCAGCAATTTCGCGGCCAAACATACAAATATCTAGGTCCGAAAGGAGGCCAGAAGAGAGAAGACGACGAGTGACAAATGACTGAACGAAATTGCACAGTAATTGCAACGTGAAACAATCTCTCGCGCCCACGAAATCAGACCGCCTGGCTTTCGCTTTCGTTTTGTCCTTTCCCAAGCAAGTTTCGCCACAAAAGAAGTTTTGGATATTGGAGCAGACTGGCGGGACGTAGCCCGTAACGCTGCAACACCGGTGGCCCTAATGTTTCTTTCCCACAATTAAAAAATTTCGAATGGAATCGGATATAAGAAATAGACATCCTCGGATCACGCGAGCTCATCCACGCCGTCGGCTTGCTGCATCAGGCGGTCAAGACACAGAGGCAATGGTCACACAACTGTTTTACATTACCTCCCCTTGGCGTTGCTGAAGAGATCTAGAGTAGAGTTAGTACAGTACTCATGATGGGCTTTGTTGCAGCCTAGGCTTCGGTGACATGCCTGGGAAGTGCTCCTTCGCGTATTGCTCGCAAGCCTATACATCTTTAGTCTGCGCCTCGCAGCAAAAACGGTCGCGCATGATTGACTTACCTTGGCTGGCTTGCCAACCTTCTGGCCAATGACCTTCCATTTATTGTTCTCGTACTCCTTGATCGCGTTCAACAGGGCTTGGCTCTGGGTCCGCATGTCAGTCCACTGCCAAAACGCAAACACGAAATGACCGTCCCTACCTCGTCCTCAGCAAACTCAGCGTAATGCATATCCTATCTCCGGTCAGCATGTCATTGTTCAACCGGACGTTTTGGCAGAGAGTGTAAGTACCTTGTACCAATGCTTCTTCACCGAGCCCTCGGTTCTTGTTGGGAAGGTCTGTGCGACGTTAGTTGCCTGGTCTCACATCGTCTCCGACAAGAAGACCCATACCTTGGCGATTTCTGCCCAGCTATTACCCGCGTCGCGCATTTGCTTGAGGCGCAGCTCTTCTTGCGGCGTCCACGGGGTGTTGGTCCGGCTCTTCTTCGCTGGAGGCTGTGACACCGGAGCGGCATTGACGTCCTCCGTCGGAGCCTGTGGTTGGGCTGGAGGAACGGTTTGAGGGGCCGGAGGAGTTGGGACAGGAGGCTGAACCTGGCTCGGAGTAACCGGAGGCGGGGGCGCTCCCGTGGCTGGAGACGGGGCCGCGTTGGGGGCCGGACGTTTCCGCTGGCGGCTCGGCTGCGCCGTAGCCTGCGTCGGGGTCTGCTGTTGAGGGCCGCCCGGAGCATTGACAGACTGCTGCGAAACGTTCATGGGCGGCTGGACGGGCGTCGGGTGATGCTGCTGCGCCATGTTGGGCTGGGGAGCGCCGTAGGGGAAATCCAACCGCTCATTGCGACGGGGCATATCCGTCTGGTAGGGGTGATTGCTGTTTGTGCGCGATGGTTAGCAGTGTCGCTGTTGTTGACGGGTTGGACGAGGACCCGTTATGGCATTTGATGGCACGAGGTTGGAACGTTCGGCCCAACTGAGAGCGATGCGGTGCCCGGCAAGGGGGCATCGTCAAGTGTGAAGACGACGGCGACGACGACGGCGGACGACCATCTTGATCGGCCGAGGACGAGGCCAAGCGGCGATGGATGGTGATACATGGCCCTCCGACCTCCCTCTTGAAAACCTTGGGGGTCCGTCGGGCTGGGCCGATCAGGGCTGAAAGGAAGGGAAGGGAGCGGATGGGGACACATCGGAGGCATGGGATGCGAGTAACATCTTGGGGTGGTGATAGGACAACAGGGTAATGCGAGAGAACGGCGACGGCGATGGGTCAAGGTACCAGGGACAAGGAAATGGTGTCGGTACTTACTGCATGTCGTTGGGCGGATGGGTGGAGTTGGAGTAGACGTACTCCGGCACGGGGCCGACCTGCCACTGCTGCATGATCTGGAGGTGGCGGGATGAAGAGTCAGTGTCAAGTTGAGTGCAAGTAAACGGGCAAAAGCTCGGTCGCGTAACGACGCAACGCGAGCAAGGCAAACGGGCAGAGCGAGTGCTGCTCGCGACGGTGGTCGCGACACGGAAGGCTATGTCCGTCCGTCCGTCAGCTCAACGACATGGGTGAGCGACGCGGCGCGGCTGGTGTAGCTCAAGCAAGATTTTTGGCGAGCTGCGACGCGTGTGACCGCGGCAGCCAAGACAACAGAGCGACGTCGACGAGGCCGTCCTTGTCGCGCGCGTGTGCGCGAGGTTGCAAGAGATGGGGAGGGACAAGCAGAAGAGGAAGCAATTGAAAAGGCGGTACTTACGGGCAATGTATTTCTTGGGTCAGCGTGGCATAAAGCACATCCGACGTGGAGAGGTTGACTTCGTTTTTGCTTGGTCGCGCGAGAGAGCTGGGGGTGACAGGGAGGTCAAGGCCAGGTCGCACAAGTGGTCCGAGGCTCGGGCCTAGTAGTGGGCGACGGCAGAGCCGCGGGTTTGCGTAATACGGGGCCTGCGCCTCTGGGGGATTGGGTGGTGGCAGGGCTAGGTGTAATGCGGCAGTTGGGACGAGGCCGATGCAATGATGGTGATTAGCTGCGGTGGCTGGCGGGAAGAGAGGTGGTGGGTGAGAGAAGCGAAAGGCGAGCGGGAGAACGACTTTCCGCGGCGTGCTGGCTCAATTGAGCGAACCGTGGACAGGGCAGTGAGTGGTTGACGCGGAGCCTAGCAGTAATTACCGGGCACATCAAAATGAAGAGGGACAATTGATTGACGGGAAAAGCCAACGATGCCTGCCAGTCAGTATGTCGCTCACTGGGCGCAGCAGCGGTGGGCGGCGCTGGTGGCGATGATGCGCGGGCGCTGGCTGGCTGGCCGTTGGTCGCTGGAGGCGGGCGGCAGCACACGACACGACACGACGACACGACTGGACAGGACCTTGTCTGCGTGACAGAGGCCGACGGGTCTGTGGTGTTGAGACGTCGCCGTCTCTTGCAAGTCGAAGCTGCAGTGGATCCCCAGCGGGCGACACGAAGCTGCTAGGCGCTGCAGACGACGATGGACGAGGTTGGTCGCGAGGGGAGTACCTCGAGCCCAAGTAACTCTGGACGGACGGATGGGCGGGTTGGGTTGGCGTGTACCTTGGAGTTGGATGTTTTGGACTGGCTGGCGCTTTTTTCGGGGTGAAGGGGGAGAAAGCGGGCGAGCGAGGGGGAGGAGGGAACCTGAGGTTTGGGGCACGCACGCCGCCGCCGCATCCCAGCCCCTAGTGGGCCCGTTGTGGAGGGGTGGCTTGGCGAGCGAGAGTGGGCTTACCGTACGAAGACGCCAAGGGCACAGTCAGGACCCGCCAAGACAGCGCTCCTGGTACAGTGCGCAGGTTGGGCCGGGTCATCGTCGGCATGCACGACCCAACCAACGGCCCCGGCGCACAATCTGTACAGTACATGAGTCCCCACAGCATCCGCCCACGTCGCTGTGCCAGCCCTCCCAGCTGGCCCTGTTCTCGCTCAGGCCGCTGGAAAGCCAGCACCACACCGATTGCAGCCACTGCACGCTAGTGCGCCGTACTGTACGAGCACAAGTCGTCGTCACTCGAGTCGACCCGTTCCTTCCGCGCTGTGCGCAGGTTGATGCCGCTCTGTTGCAGATCGATCTGCCTACGGCACTTGACCTTTGGCGGCGTTGACAACAGCAGATTTGGGAGTTACCCTCAGTGCGCCCGTCGGTGTTTGCCAGTTCGTTCCCTCGGTTGTTGTGCGTGAATGCTCTTTCCGTTGCGCAAGGTACTCGGCTGAACGTGCCCTCTTCTTGCGTGCTTGAGGAGCAGACCGCTATCGGGAAGGGCAAGTGCCGCCCAAGCTGCCGAGGGCCAAGGAAACGTGATGGTCAGCCCGCTTCGCTTTCGTCTCAAGTATGCGAAGGCTTCACGGCTGCATCTTTAAATGACGGTTCCGCCCACCCGCCATTTACAACGGATCTCGACCCGACGGGAAAGTAGCGTATACATCTGTCGGAGCCGTATCCGCGTCCGTGTCAGCAGCTCCACCAGGTACATCTCCCGCGCCCTGTCCTGGGCGTTTCGCCGCCGGCCACCAGCCAGCCCAGGTCGTTACTTCGGCCGAGTGTACCTGTCAAGTCGCCCTTGGGCCGGCAAGCATTGCATTGCAGCCTTGTTGATTGCGCCGCATCTCGATCTCGGCTGTCGTTGCTGTCCGTCCACGCTGTGACTGGCTTGGCCGGCGCAGGCAGCTTGCACTGGTTGCCTAGAACTCAAGCAATTGAGTTTCGTCGTCCTCTGGCCCCGCCCCGCGAATAAGCAACCACCGCTCAGCTGACCTTGGACAGTCACCGCTACGACGCGGCTTCCTTGCCAGCGTTGGATGGCGGGATAATACGAGAACCAAGCACCAGCCTTCCCGCTATCTTGTGTCGTCTCAATGATGAACCTGCCTTGACGACGACCCATATATCGGAGAAAAGCGCAATGTTTGTTTCAAAGTAAGCAGGCGAGGATATGCGGGGGGGAGCCTAGATCCTCTCTGCTCCACGTTTGACGGAGCGACGTTCGACTTGTTTCCAAATAAACTGCTCGCAATGCATAGCACAGAGTCTAGCAGAGCAACTGGAAAATTCCCACGATGTTCTTCTTAGGAGAGGCGCAGGACAAGACCCTACTCGTACGGGCAAGGAAAAGGGCTCTCACTGTACCAGCATGATCGACAGAGCGTTCATGCTTCACAAGGCAGGCAAGTATTCATGCGTGTGGGTCATGAGACAGCCCTGGTTGCAGCATCGGAGCAATGTAGACTGAAACCTCGAGTTGGCGTCGAAAAGTTTCGGCCTATCCTCTACGCTCAAGAGGAGGCAAGGCATAGCCGAGTGCACTGCCTGATGAAGCCGCACAGCCGCGAATGCGCGGCCCTCACAAGCGACATAAGTGCTGGTCACATACGAGGGTTTCTCGCGAAACCATCTTGGTACAAAACACCCAGTCCATCTGGAACGAAACGCGGGTAAGCGCGTCAAACGCATCTATAAGTCGTCTCACTCTCTGTTGCGATGAAGTAGTGTCAGCCCCCGTAAGCATCAACGCCAACAGCAAGCTACGTTGTCGACAAAGCCAGGCCCTCGCGACAGAGGCTGGCAGCGGGGACTCAAGAGACGAGCAAACGGGATAAAGTTGTTTACAGCAGCTGCCAGTTTCGCCATTCGCAGCCCCGGAGGCGGCTCAGGCGGGATCTTGTGTCAACGCTGATACGGACATGAGATTGCGACTGTGCGTTAGCGAGTTTCAAGGGTCCCTGACCCAGGCCCCCGCGATCACGATTTGACGATGGGCGCGGCTCGTCGGAGCCGAATGGACATTTGCTGGAAGGGCAGCGCCAATTGGGGTCGAGAGTAATTGTCCAAGATGAAGCCAAAATCAGCGACTAATTGACGTTACGGGCAGGCCAACTCTCCCAATGAAGTCGTGGATGCTCTGGGCAGGAGAAGCATGGTATGTACTAGGTTCACCCAAGTCAGTTTAAGAATGTCGCGAACTAACCTCACTAGCGTGCCGTGTTTGACAGGGCTGTCCCCAGGGTTCATTTGAAACACACTCTTGCGTTTCAATGTGGCTGCTTCAAACCAAATACCTGGGTCTCGCTACGGCATCCCCACCGCACCCTGCATGCCCCCGAGCCCGCAACTGAGGCAACCCCAAAGTCGCATGGCTCCATTGTCCCAGCCAGAAGTGCCCGACGTCAAACAAAACACTCCTCTGTGACATCCCTACAAACCGGATGTTGCCACGGCCGTTCCCCACGGTGGCAGTCACGGGAGACTCTGCTGCTTAGTTCGGATGCCAAGATGGGTCTCCTGCCCGTTCCCCCATGTGTCATGGTATCTATCTCTTGATAGCCGCCTACTGGGCCTTTTTCTTGGTGAGTTGCTGGCCTGTATGTGTCGCCCGCGTCAGATTGTAGTCTCGCTAATACACGAGGTCAGTGAGAAACCTCTTCGCTAGCCTAAGTGACGGAATTGCATGAGCGCGGAGTGGTCGAGGTCAACTCTTGTCGAGGGAGCCAGCAGCCACCAGAGCACGCAGCGCATCCTCCGTGCTTAGAGCCGAACGGGCCGTTCTTCATGCAATTTGCTGCCGAGCGGATCTTGTCGACTGAGCCTCACCAGCCCCGGCGGATTGCCGAGGCGTCGTGTCCCCTTCGCGCTCCACGCTGCATCAACTCGACGCCTCTTGACGGAGTAACTGTACGACACCGGTGGCGGTGTCGGTTCGACGATCAGGCCAAAACGTTATGCTTATGTTCCAATATGTCACAGCAACGTCGGCCGAACTGAGCTGTAACGGGGCTAGATCTCATCCAGGACAGGGGTCCCGGTCCGCCCTGTCCGAGACCCGGCAACGTCAACGCCGCCAAGCCGTTTCGTGGATTGGTTAATATAGAATCCTAGCCGCGGACGCTCCGCCGTTTTTGAAATATTGTTTTCCTCCTTTTTCTCTTCTCATCCTTGCCGTCTTGATCTTCTTGACCTGCCGCACATCTATCTCCGGATTGCGGGAGTCTGTTCTTTTCGCTTCGTTTCTTTTTCGCCCTCTTCCGCAGCTGGCTCTCTACTCTCCTTAACTGTCCAACTGGCTTGGCTGCTGACGCTCCTTTGCACGCCCGGCACGGCATCTTGAACAAAACCATTTACCACATTATCTTAACGGTTCGACTTTCGCTCTCTGGACCCCTGGTCGTTTTGTCGATTTCGACTCGACGCTGGACAGGGATTTACGCGCAACATTTCGATTCGCAAACGTGGCCTGGTCTGCCAAACACTCCTTGCTAATAGCTTGAAACTTTGTTGCGGACGGACTTGAAACAGGTCTTCGAAAATATTCGACTCCATACACAGACGACAGGAACGTTGTTGTCTTTCAGTGCAACATAGCGTCGTCGCGAATTTGGGAATAACGAGGAGGAACGTCAAATGTCCCGGACGCAGATGGTTCCCGTTCAAGCTCGGTACTCGCCGGTCAACGACGCAGTGCAAAGACATGGAGAAGGCGTGAGCAAAAGCAAGAAGGCTGCTCTAAGCGGAAGTGGCCGTGCTTGGAGAGAGGATGAGGTGAGAACAGCGCGCTCAAGCGCAGCGGAAGAGGTATCATCGCTGACGGTTGTACGTCCTACAGGAGTCATATCTTCTCCAGACCCGACTTCAGAAGATGCCTTACAAGCACATCGCCGCCCATCTCAACAAGACTGAGCTCGCGTGCCGCCTGCACTATCACCAACTGTCTCACGGAAGCACCCGTCGGAAACGTACGACGTCGTGCTCATCTGGCTCATCCGATCCGACGCCTGGGCAATCTGGCCTGGCTGCTAGCCCGATCTCGAAGAGCAAGTCTCGATCCATCTCACCGGCTTACTTCGTTGGCAGCTACAATGCCACGCCGTCGACCAGCGATGTGCACCTCCCCAGCATCATGACAACGGACAGGTCGCCAAGGCTGCCGGCAATCCTCCCCAAGCCGGACCCTGCGGCTTACTCACACCTGGGCGAGTCGCCGCGGAGGTATCCCATCCCGATGTCTGAACACGCACATGAGAATCTCCCCTCCGTCTCGTTCCAGCGCGCGAGCCCGTACCACTCTGCGGCGCCGGCGCTTCGCCTCGACTGTAGGGGGCTCTCGCCCCCGTCGGCATCTGTTCACGGGCCTGCGCATGTGGACCTCTCCCGGCTGCATGCCATCTACGAGGCGCACCGCAGCTCCTTCTGGGCAGCGGTTGCCGACGACTATGGGTCAAATACGTCGCCCGCGGCGCTGGAGCAGGCATGGAGATCGGGCGTGTGCTGTCCTCAGCATGGCAGCAATCCCATCACGCCTATTGCTAGCCCGGACATTGACCGAAAGCCGTTGTACCAAACCTCGGGGCAGGACAAGACTCGTATTTCGTCAATTTTAGGCGTTGACATGGAGCCTAAGCTTCGGTGACGGATGATAAGGGGGATGGCGTTATTTGGGATAGCATCTGGGACTGGAAATATAGCGTTGAGGTGGCGACGACCATTCTTCGTGTGCCGTTCCACGCCCCTTTGTGATGTGAAGCGGAGCGTGAATGTTGGCCAACGAGACCCGACACCATCGCGGCCAGGATCCAACGCATCAAGAAAATGCCGTTGAGTCCCGAATATTTAATGGCGGCACTTGGACAACGTTGTTCGTGAACGCTGGGCTGCACAGGCTGACCCCCACGCGGCTATTGACAGATGGATTGCTAAGGCTGTGTGTTGATTCGACAGACGAGTGGATCTCGAGGGGAGCCGGGATGGGCTGGGGTTCGGGTAATGACGATGAAGCTGCGTGAGGTGGTGGGGTGTGGAGCCGAATGTTGGCGACGGCTCAAACGACGCTGCCGGCGCAGTGAGGGGCAGGCAACTCAGCTTCTGCCAGGCTCAATTGGAAGTGCCTCTTGCTCTGGATATCATTTCTTCAGAGCTAGCCAGGTGATTGTTCGCTGCCATCAACTGGCTGCGTGTTGACGACATAGGTAAGCTGCGCTCGTTGCTCCAGTGTCATCCTCCTCAACGCCCGCTCCTCGGCCGACCGACCCCGTCCAGGTCACCAGGATGGTCACAGGGGCACGGGGCTTGACCCCTGGTCATCGTCCGCAGCGCGCAGGAAACGGCACAATCTAACATGACGATTGGTTTGACTGCCCGCGGCCTCGCTCCGGGTCGTGGCCGTACTTGTATGAGCCGTGACCGCATTCCCTCTTTGCTCAGCCAAGTTCCTCGTCTTTGTCTCCACATCCAGTACCGGCGTGATACTGTTCTCGAGCTCTCTGATGGGTACGTTTGACTAACTGCGACCAGCTACACAGAGCCATCATGGCGAGCAACGACAGCGGCCCGGCCCCAGGCCATGATCCCAAGTCGTCGAGTGACTACATCCAATTCAAGTGCCTGCCACCCGGAGGGCCTCTGAACCGATGGTCGGCCACGCTGACGCGGGGACACGACTTTCCCGGTGCACAGGTGAGTAGTACCTTACCCGACAGAAGCTGACTGCATGGCTTCTATACTGGCTGACCCGGGGCTTTGAACCAAGGCCATGCTCTACGGTGCGGGCGTGCCGAACCGGGACATGATGAAGAACGCGCCGCAGGTTGGCATCGCGACGGTCTGGTGGGAGGGCAACCCTTGCAAGTGCGTACGACCCTGCTCACTACTCCAACAAGCAAAGATGTTGCTGACATGAACCAATACGTGTAGTACACATCGTGAGTCCCCGCGAGCTAGCAGCCGTCATAAGCGATCTCGACATCTGGAACAAAGGCTAAGGGCGTACTAGTTCTCGATCTTGGCAAGATCATCAAGAGCGCCGTGGAGAAGCAGGGCATGCTGGGGTGGCAGTTCAATACCGTCGGCGTATCTGACGCCATCACCATGGGCAGCGACGGTCAGCCTCCCCCCTCGTCTTCCTTTCCTGGGAGCAAGTCAACAGGCTAGCTATACGCCGAGTCTAACACTTGTCAGGCATGCGCTTCTCGCTGCAGACGCGCGAGATCATCGCCGACTCCATCGAGACCGTCACCTCGGCACAGCGCCATGACGCAAACATCTCCATCCCCGGCTGCGACAAGAACATGCCCGGCGTCGTCATGGCCGCCGCCCGCCACAACCGGCCCTTCATCATGGTCTACGGCGGCACCATCCGCAAAGGCCACTCGACGCTGCTCGAGCGCAACGTCAACATCAGCACCTGCTACGAGGCCGCCGGCGCCTTCGCCTACGGCAAGCTGCAGGCCAAGACGGACGGCGACAAGCCGGGCCGGGGGGGCGCCGACGTCCTGGAGGACATTGAGCGGCACTCGTGCCCCGGTGCGGGCGCGTGCGGCGGCATGTACACGGCCAACACCATGGCCACGGCCATCGAGGCCATGGGCTTGACGCTGCCGGGCTCGTCGTCGTACCCGGCCGAGTCTCCCGAGAAGGCGCGCGAGTGCGAGCGCGTCGCCGAGGTCATCAAGACGACCATGGAGCGCGACATCCGCCCGCGCGACCTGCTCACGCGCGCAGCCTTTGAGAACGCCCTCGTGCTGACCATGGTCCTCGGCGGCTCGACCAACGGCGTGCTGCACTTTCTTGCCATGGCCAACACGGCCGGCGTGCCCCTGACGCTCGACGACGTCGCCCGCGCCAGCGACCGTACGCCCTTCCTCGCCAACCTGGCCCCCAGCGGCAAGTACCTCATGGAGGACCTGTACGAGGTCGGCGGCACGCCCTCGGTGCTCAAGATGCTCATCGCAAAGGGGCTCATTGACGGCTCCATCCTCACCGTCACGGGCAAGACGCTCGCCGAAAACGTCGCCGACTGGCCTAGCCTCGACCCTGGCCAGGACATCATCCGCCCGCTCGAGGATCCCGTCAAGGCGAGCGGCCACATCCGCATCCTGCGCGGCAACATTGCCCCCGGCGGCGCCGTGGCCAAGATCACGGGCAAGGAGGGCCTGTCTTTTACCGGCAAGGCGCGCGTCTATGACTGCGAGCAGGACCTCAACCGCGCGCTGGCGCGGGGCCAAATCCGCCGCGAGGACGGCAACTTGGTGCTCATCGTGCGGTACGAGGGCCCCAAGGGTGGGCCCGGCATGCCCGAGCAGCTGAAAGCCTCGGCGGCCATCATGGGTGCCGGCCTGACAAACGTCGCGCTCGTGACCGACGGGCGCTACAGCGGCGCCTCGCACGGCTTCATCGTTGGCCACGTCGTCCCCGAGGCGGCCGTTGGGGGCCCAGTGGCCCTGGTGCGCGACGGCGACGAGGTGACGATTGACGCCGTCTCGAACCGCATCGACGCCGCCGTGTCCGACGCCGAGATGGAGCGCCGCAGGGCCGCGTGGAAGGCGCCCGAGCCGAGGGTCAAGAGGGGCGTGCTGGCCAAGTATGCCAAGCTGGTAGGAGATGCGAGCCACGGCGCTGTGACGGATGGGTGGTGAGGAGAGATCCGTGTCTGTATCGTTGAGGCGAATGGTGTAGGATCAAGGTCGCTTTCGTACCCAGTCATGCATCAACACACGAGCCATCGTCGCGAACATGACTTCTATTACAATACAACGCACCGATGCAGGTTGAACATATATAACAAAGGGTATCGTGAGCCTCCACCGTGCCACCCCCTTGTGCTGCTCCTTCTCGATACGTATACACAGCTTGCCGCTCCAGAGGTACACTACCAATGCATGTCTGCCACATGCTGCCTCTCCATCCCTTGTCGAAGACGCTCCAACATCTTGTACCAGCCCCAGTCAAGCATTTGACAAGTCTGGGGGGTTTTGCCGTTCATGGACCCAAACATAGCTTAGTCTCCCAGCGGCATGCCTTCCAGCTCGTCGAGCAGGCGCCGCCAGTTGTCTGCCAGCATCTCGGCGTACTTGACCCGCTCGCCCGCCCAATCCTGGTTCCATCTGCTGACGTGGTACTGGGTGGTCTGGAACGTAATGAGCTCGTCTCGGAGGCATTCCTTGACAAAGATGGACCGGTTGTGCTGCTGAACGATTGATTCCTTGTCCTGTTGTCCGGTCAGTTAGATAGGTCACGGACAAGGTCCAGATTTCGTGATTCAGCTTGCCTTTATGATAGATTCGGCAACCTTTTCAATCTCACCAGGCTTGACCACCCCTTCTGGCTTGGATCGCAGATTCGCCAGCTTCGTCTCGTTGGTCTGAATCTTCCTCTCCAGGTACGGAATGGTGTCCTTGTCGAGCCTCTCGCGCCGTTCAAACAACTCCCGTACACTGACCAGCGCGTCTCGTTGACGCTTGAGGTCCTCCAAGACACCTTCGTCCCAGCCACGGCTCTCATCCTCCATGAGTGTTTGGAAGGTTCTAAGGTGCTTGCTCATCGCCACGAGCCCGTCGTTGAGGAGTGGAACCTCGTTGGTGTCAGAAGCGTAGGTGTCGGCTGACGTTTCGGTGAGGGAGCTGAGCGACATGGCAATGCGCGCGTGGTCAGCCGCCACGCCTTCAGTTCGCTTGACGAGGCGATCCATGATATTGCAAACGTTGATGTAGAGCTCGGCGGAGCGGCTAACACCGGATCGCGTACGAGTGAACAGGTCCTCGAGCGTCGAAGGCAACGAATCCTCCAAACCAGGAGGGAGAGCGCGGTCAGTGAACTCGTCCTGGACGGAAATGGTCGCCTGTTTCCGCCAAACCGACAGCTCCTGGTCTTGAAGTTAGCATGCATGAGATATCTGCGATATGGGCCACTCCATACCGTAGGAACCGTCAAGAACATCACCACCAGCTGCTCTTGGTTCAATACCGGATGTCTGACGATGGAATTCAAGAACCTAGCAAGGCCCCGCCGCCGCTTCTCGATGAAAGCCCCGTCGTTGGATAGATGGTTCCCGTTTACAGCAACCCGCTTGGGCGGCAGCAGAGGGAGGATCCGGAAGGGGTATCGCTTCTGCAAGCAGTCCAGCAGCCACACAAAGTCGCTGTACCGACGGACCACCTTGCTTCCTCGGCGTTGACTGGCGACTTCGTAGTTGTGGTGCTGGAACATGAACACGCCCTCCTTTCCCGGCATTAACGTGACGACAATGTTCTCCTCGAGGCTGCTCCCCGCCCGGCCAATGAGATTTCCGGCCGCGGGCGCTGGAGGATCGTTACCGGGGGCTCGGCCGGGGTTACCATCTCCGCCAAAGGGGCTTGCAGCGACGTTTGAGGAGCCGTCGTTGAAGCCGGGGGCCGCGGCATTGTTGTTCTCAAAGTAGCCCCATCCGCTCGGCCCTGACGCAGGACCGCTGGCGGACCTGCCTTCGTTTGTTGAGCTCGGTGTTGCTCCGGTCGTGGCGTACTGGCTAACACCGTGCCCTGCAGTTGTGGACGTCGCTGTCTTGTTGTAGCTATTTTGGCCGTTTATGGCGTCATGACCGCCACTGCCGTTGGTCTTGAGGTGGTCATGACCAGTGTGAACCTCTGGAGAGTTCCAAGGGTCGTCCTCGGGGTCGTCCATGGCCGGCCGGAGGACCTTGGGCAGCGAGTCCGTATATGTCTCGGGATGCGTCTGCGTCGGGGGACCGGGCTCGGAGGGCGTCTGCGGCGGCTTCGCGGAGAGCTCGGCGACGGGCGGCAATACGGGCTCGGCGGTGAGGCCGGGTAGCTTGGGCTGAGGGAGGTCTGGCCGGGGTGAAAGGAATAATTAGCTGCGTTGCCCCCACCAACGTGACACGGTCAATTGCACGCAAAAGCGAGGTGACAGGTGTGCAGCCAATCAATGGACAAAGTCCGTACTGTAGCTGACTGGGGGATGGCAGCAGATGAGGTGAATCTGTGATGGGGGCAGACGAGCGCAGGCAAAGGCAGCCTTGGCAACGTCTCGTGCACTGTCACTCTTTCTGGATCACGCGTGGGAACTTACTGGTTCGCCTTTCGTCCACGCCATCGAGGCTGATGATGTCGCCCTCCTGAGCCAGTCCGATCAGTGCCAGAAGTACATTGAACTCGCCACGCCCGAGCGACGCGTCGGAGCCTTGACCGGGCGCGACCAAGGATATAATGCGTGCTTGGGCGTCGGCTCCCAGGCGCGCATTGGCAAATAGCTTCGCGATGCCGCCGGACGTAACTCGCCCAGCGCTCCCGTCACCGTGCACCACTGTGTCAAACGTCTCAATGTAGCTTTCGGGTACGTCGGATGCTGGGAGCATGTTGCGGATCATGTCGACGCGGCTCTGTTGCTTGCGCGGCGTGGGCATGTCCCAAGGCGAGGACTCGCCGTTGCCATCGTTTCCATCGTCGAAAAGGCCATCGGATGAAGTCGCTTGCGATGCTGGCTCGTCGAATAGTCCTCCGCCGCCTCGAGCTTTGGTCTTGCGGCGCGGAGTCGCGGCCATGGTCGGCTCGCTGTCGTTGTCGGTGGGGGAGGTGCCGAAGAGCGACATGATGGAGTCGTCGGTCTCTTGGCCAGAGAAACTCTCTTATATGCCGGTTTGAATGCTCGGGTGGCTGGCTATACGATCCTAGGAAACCTTGTCGTGGCCTAGAGCGACGTTGTAGCTGGTCGTGGCTGGTGCAAAGGCGACTCGTCAGAGGATGCGTAATGGCTGGCGCGAGCCGCCAAGGTCAGGCAGAAAAGCTGCGGATCAGCAGCCCGCGGGACGAAGAGTTGCGGCTCGGCAGAGAGCTAGACGGACAAGAACAAATGCACAAATTACGGCTATGCGAGATGGAATGGAAGCAATGCGGATGATCAGCGCAGCGGATGCGATTGTGAAGTCATCCCCAAGGCCGAGGTGGAGAAGCTTGCTGCTACCCGTGAGCAGGTGGGAGGCGCTAACAGCAGCGTGCAACGTGCTCCTGCGGCTGCGCTGATGCTGGCTGGATTGAACGCTGCGGTGCCAAATGCGGCTGATAAGTCATCTTCTAACAGCCAAAGAGCCTGGCGAGCTCCAACCCAGCGTCGCCATTTTGCTTCGCCTGGATAACTCTCGGATCCATATTATGCTGGTCTTGCAATTGGGACAGATCCCGAGGGGGGCCAGGCAGTTTGGCAGTGCACAGCGCAATGGTACTTGAGCGTGCCGTCACGCCGAGAGGATGCATAAGGTAGTGACAGCCGCCACAGCAGTGAGGTAGGCATACCTGTGCTCCGGACTGGGACTGCGTATAGCAATTGTACAGTAGTATTCAGACATCTCGACGTTCGAGTCAAGTCGTGGTAATACACAAGCCCTCCGCGGCTCTAAGCTTTCCTCACCACAACGTCTCCTCCGCCTTCTTCTTCTGCGTCTTGACCGCGCTCTTGATCTTGCGCTCCCCAGGAACCTTGTAGTACAAACTTGGCGACTCGCCGGGCGCGAGCTGGTGGCTCAGGTACCCCCTGTGCGCCGGGTCTCGGTAGTACTCGATGTCCGCTCGGCTTGTCGGGTCCGGCAGCCTGTACCGGAACGGTGCCTTCCTGGCCTCCGCCAGCACCGATTCAACGTGCTCCTTGCCCACCGGAAGCGGCTTGTCCGTGTTGACTGACTCGCCCGTCAGCAGCCGGCTGATGGCCAGCTTGGTGTAGTATCTCGTCACGACCTTGCCGCCCGCAGCCTCGATGGCTGCGATTGCGCCCGCGGACGCTCTCGAAGCCATGATATTGATGGGTTGTTTGAGGCACTCGGAGCCTCGGGAGAGAATCTTGACGCCGTCCTTGACGCTCCCCACCAGCTTGCTCTCGATCAGCTCCTTAGGCGTAATCGGCTTCGTCGGGTCGAGCCGTCCTTGGTTGATCCATTCCTGGATCTTGTCGAGATTCACTTCAGACAATTTCGCTGCTCGGCTGGTTTTCAGTTAGCAAACCAACCCCTAATCATTCACGTCTTGGTGGCTTCTCACTGATTTGTGAAACCCTTGCTGCCATGCTGGACAATCAACGGCGTCTGGCCACCCTGGAACCACGCATTGACCTTTCCGTGCTGCTTCTGGCCCTTGTGACCACGACCAGATGTCTTTCCGTGGCCAGATGAAGGACCTCGGCCGACTCGCTTCTTCACATGCATTGCTCCTGGATTGTTGGCGAGACTGCCCAGGATCGAGGCATGTCGGGTCTGCTGGAGCGTCAGGCTAGCGAGGCACGCCGTCAGCGAGCTGATGGACGTGCCTCTGGCGCCATTGCAGCACAATGATTTGGGCGGTAGTAATCGAGGAGGCATGGCGGCGCAGTCGACGTCGTCGCAATTGATGATTGCCGGCTCCTGGTTTTTTTGGGCGAGCTTTGGGAAGAGGCGTGGATGGCGCGTGTTCCACAAAATTCTGCCTCAGGCTCCGCGGTGCGAGTGCACCAGTAGTCGCGCCCGCCGCCAGCCAGACCCGCTTCGATGATCAAACGTGCGAGCACGGAGCAACGAGGCCAAGGACTACAACCCATGCTTCGACCAGGCACAGTACGTTCCGAATTCATATACAGTCCGCAAGAGACGCCTGCCTTACGAATATGTGTTGAATGAGGACGGGACATGCCAACTCAGACAGTGAATTGCTCAACGGGACAGACGCCTCGGGTGATTGGCGAAGTGCAAACCAGGTATAGTAATTAAGCCTGTTCGCTAATCCAAAATGTACAAACACTGCATCCCATATCTGACGAATAACAAAACCCTGTTCTCGCTTCGATTGAAACAAATGCAGCTCCCACATCTAACGGTGACACAGGGCAGACCCGTGCCTCCCTGCCTGTAATAATCCTGATGCGTATAACATGTCTCGCGGAGTCCATCCCTATCCTAGATGAGGTGCGCTTCGAGGCCGAGCCATCCGTAGCTGAGATTCCCCACGTAAAATACAAAACGCCTTTCCACTTTCCTTTCAGTGACGTCGCTGCGTATAGGTCTGTGTGCGTTCTGGTGTCATCGGCTCGAGAATCGACGGTGCGATGTGCCCCTCGGCCCTCCATGCTCAGTCTTGGTGTCGGCGACAGAGGCCGCGCCTCTGGTCACTACTGCGAAACTGTAGCGTCTCTACAATTTCTCGGACGACAGCACGACGCCGCATTGCGAGCATCTCCGTTTCTGTCACGGTCGACTGAGCTTACGGGCTTGCCCAGCCACCCGCGACATCCACCCACTCGGCCAGGCAAGACCCTTCCTTGCCTTCGACATCGACAATGTCAGTGTCGCATCTGCAGCGACAGCCGACGCCGTTCTCCTTGGGCTCATCCCAATTCTCCCAATACTCATCCTCTTCGATGCGTTTCTTCTCGTCGAGAGTCGTCATCTCCAAATACGGCGTCCGCGGCAGCTGTCGGGCCGGAGCATTTGCAGGGCAGTGCTGGATGGTAGTGTGCCTATAGCCAAAGTCTCGGAAGTAGTGGACGTCGCGAGTAGCCAGGAGGGCACCGGCAGCGAGAGAGTGTATGGGTGCATCACCCCACTGCAACATGTCAGTTCAAACGCACCTTCAACGGCATGGATCCCGACCAAGACTCACCCGTTCCATCCAGAACCCGCCGCTGCGGTCCATCATCTCGAAAAAGTCGTTATACTCCTTACTACGGAACCAGCTGAGGCGTGCGATTTCAAAGTTGGACCAGAAATGGCACATGTTGTACTTCTCGCCCTCCATAGCCTCGGGGTCGATGTCGGGCAGAGCATTATTGGCAGGGTCGTTTTGCAAAACCTCGTCGGGAAGATGGAGATCCTTGCGCTCCTCCTTGGCGGGCTCCTGAGGCTCGGTGAACATTTCCCACAGGCCCTGGGACGTGATGTTGTTGAGTCGCCTGTACGCCGAGGCGTACCGGAAGATGTTGGGGACAGTTTCGCGAAGCTCTTTGACAGCAATGGTAAATCCGTAAGTCTTGTTCTGCTCAATCATCTTGAGGAAAGGGTCGCTGCAAAGCTTGTCAGTCATGCAAAATGTGTGTGATGGGGTGCATCTTTGAGCATACTAGGTGATGTCGCAGAAGTAGGTGATCTCTGGCTCCACACGCCAGTACCAGTCGTACTTGAGCAGGAGCTCATGGTTGTAGAAGAACCTGTAATTGCATCAGCCAATGCCATGGGAACTCGTGGCGCAATGACAGCAACTTACCCAGAGTAGAAGCGGCACATGGCATGATAGCTCTCCAGTCCACCGTACATGACAGCGGCGTCACCTTGCTTGGCAATGCCCTCCTTCGCGACCTTGGGATCGATCCAGTCAGGGTACCCCCACATCTCAGGTCCAACCTTGCCAAATTCAACGTTTGCGGACGTGTGATTGCGAACAACCTCTTTGAAGTGGTCGTCGAAGTCGCCATCGTTCAAGAAGACGTAAGGATAGTGGTACCAGCGGTTGAAGTGACGCTCAACAGACTTGATTGACTGGAGGACACCATCCAGCTCTTTGTTTCTGGCGAGGACGACAAAGGCAGCATTGGCGCGAGGTTGGCTCGTATCAGGCGGGAGGCAGCCGGTCACAAACACCTTGTCGTGCTTCTCGCTGATCTTGCTACACACAGAAAACGGATTAGCAGCTGCAGATGGGCCAGGCAGGAGTGTCTTGTCACGAACCGAATGGCAGGCGGCGCGCCAGCGGGCATCAATATCCTGCCCGGGGAGCTTGGATGCCTAACAAAGAGGACCAAGATAAGGATGACTACCAGCAGCGGAAAGATGACAACCACTCCAAGGGGCACGGAAACGGTGGAGTTCCCGCGTAGCCGTAACGGTCTGCGGAGAAAGGCCAATCGAGACGCCAATCCCTTTCGCTTCGGGGTGCCTCGTTTCTCGTCATCGAGAGTCGGCAGTCGCAGTGGTTGAGTTGAAGGGACCATCCTGGAAGCCCGCCGGAAGAGGTCCATGGTGAAGACGCCCTGCCTCGGTGGCAGGAGTGACAAGAGACCTCAAGAAACTGAAAGGGCGAGGCGCAAGGTCTGCTGTCAATCCGCGGGGATGGGCGGACGTGATCGAAACGAGATTACTAGTCAGGGGCAAATGATATCGAAAAAAAAGGCTAGAGCCAGCAAAGTCGATGCGGGCGAAATTCCAGGAGCCCAGCACGGCTGGCGTGTCCCGTCTCTCTATGATGTCGGATGCAAAGAGAAGCAGGCAATGCTCGTGGCCAACGACCGGCGAGTCGTGGATGAACGAGCGGCAGGGAAGCGAATCCCAGCAGAGGGAGGCAGAATTGAGATTCGCTCTCGAGCTAATGCGCCGCAGCGGCCAGCAATCAGGCCAACAGTCGAACGGAGGCGGGCCGCGAAGCCACAAAGGGTCAATGGCACGCCAGAGTCGCGAAAGCAGATCGTCGAGGGGCGCGGAGGGCGGGAGAGGCTCGTCGCGATGGCAAGGAGAGGTTGAAGGAGCGAGACGCGGACCAGGCAGCTTCCAGCGAGACAGAGGCTGGCGGATCGCTGGCCGCCCTGGTTATTGGACGGGGGGGGTCAGAGTCAGTCGCTGGCCCAGGCCTGGAGCCTCCACTGACCACGTAAGGGAAAGGCGAAAAGGCCGACGGAGATGGATCCACGCGGCGGCGACCAATCAAGGGCGCTCAGTCGCCCGAGACACTCCAAGGCCAGATACCTACTTGCAAAGCTTTGTGCCTATTTTTCTGATCTGCACCCACACATTTGCGCGATAAGCCACAGGATTTCCGCCGCGGATCATTTATAGTCCCTCGACCCCGGCCTTGCCGCGCTAGGTCCGCAGTAGGTGGTCCCTGGCGTTTGAGATGCTGCTGCAGCAGGGCATGGCATCAATCACGGCGAGATGAGACGACATTGGGACGCGATTGATTGATTCATCCCGCGCGTACCGAGTACAGATGGAGCATTCATAAATACGCACGCACGCACGCACGCACCTGGTCAGAGACATTCCACGCCTGGCTTCTTCTACTCGTGTCGCCATGTCTCAAAAGATCACCTCCAAGAACCTGTCGTACAGCTCCTCGCTGCCGCCATTCCTCGCCGCCCTTCGCGCCCAGGCCTCGGGAGCTTCGGGCCCAGATCCTCTCACAGCAGCCCAGAGACGGTCCGCCAAGAAGCGCTCGAGCAGCGAGGAGGCTGAGGATGCTCCCCTCGTCGTGGACGAGCACGGCAACACCGTAAGCGTGGAAGTTGACCAGGATGGCACGGTCAAGGAAACGGCCGTCACGGCAGAGGACGACGGCGGGTCCCAAGACGTCAACTCCGAAGACAAGTCTGGAGAAAAGGAAGCCGAAGCCAAATCTGCAATCGGGGGGCGGAAGCGCAAGGTCGGCCGGGTAATTGGCGGCGACGCCGACGAGGTCGTGCGCATGGACGCGCCGCATTCGACCAACAAGGACGGCAAAAAGGACCCAGCGCCAGCTGATAAGAAGGCCAAGAAGAAGGCCAAAAAGATCAAGTTGAGCTTTGACGAGGACGAGGGGTGAGATCCGAATTATGATCCAACGACTGCATACGCAGATCAAGCATCACCACCAGGGAGGATGGCCCAATTCGCAGTCACGGGCAGCCGGGCTTGGTGCTGCAGATTATGAGACCACGATTCTGGAGCAACGTCAGTCGCTGCGCTCGAGGATATGTGCAGCTGGCGTATAGACTTCATCAAGGCGGCAGATTGCATCTCAGATGCACTTTCAGGCGCCGATATGGCATGATGCAACAGCTCGACGCGAATACTAGCGCAGCTTCAGCGTACAACGAGATGGCCATGGAGGGACGGCAAAGCCATAGCCCAGTTCCAGCTTATGCCGGACAGTGACGCAAATGAGCAAGGCACGAGAGGTTCCTCAAAACCTTTGAATTGACAAAAGGAATGATCAACATAATCTACACAACCGCGCCCCTTCAATGGAATAGTTTGCCTCTCCACTTAAGACTGCTACATCTCGTCACGTAATACAAAAACATTCGCCAACCCCATTTGTTTTGTTGTATTTATCGGTAGCGGTACTCGGGCTTGACGAAGTCGGCAAAGGTCTTGGGCTCCTCGAACTCCTGAGCGTGATGGTGGTGGTGGTCATCCTGGGGACCGACGTACTCCATCTTGTAGACGCTGCCGCACTCGGGGCATCGCTCGATGGGACGCTCGCGGGTAATCTAAAATGAACACGAATTAGCTTTCAGTGTCCAGCCAGCGGTGAAAAGCCGGCAACTTACGCCGAGCCAGTGAACCTGGTGAGAGTCGGCAGGGACGCCAGTGCAACCAGCAAACTGCTCATCACCGGCGGAGCGGACCACGATGGGATCCTCCATGGTTCCCAGGCGGGAGCTGTCCAACGGGCGCATGTCGAAAATGTCAACACCCTCCATCTTGCCCAGAATCTCCAGACGCTCCAGACCGGTAGCCTGCTCGAGATCGCTGGGGACAGTGCCGGGAGCGGCACCGGGGCCGAAAAGATCTTCGTCAGACTTGACCTCTGCAGGATGGATACCATGTTAGCTGTTTTCCTCGCTTCCCGCTTCGACCGAGGTACAGGGTCAGTGTTCGGAACGGGCGCGACGCACGGGTGAAGGTCTTGTAAGCTCCAATCTTCTTCTCAGCGACGCCGGACAGAGCAGCGGCCTGCTCGCTGGGGGTGATTGGGCCAGTCTTGGCAGCCTCGCCTGGAGAAAGAGTTAGCCGACGAATTGCACGAGCAAGCAAGGCCTGGTGGGTTCGCATACGGCGGATGAAGGAGGTGGCGAAGCCGCGAGTGACGGCGGGAGCGACGGCCACGCGGCGGGCCGCAGCAAGGACGGAGCGTTGCAAATGCATGGTGTCGTTGCAGGCGATTCTGGCGGGTTTTCGAGGCGCGAGACGTTGCCGTCGAGGGATTTGTGAGGATGGGCTGATGGTTTGAGTCGAAGTTGGATGAGCAGATCCGTCTAGCAGGGGGAATTGGCCAATCATAGTGGAGCCAATGTCATCACGTGATGTAGAAGCTTTGGTAAGTTGCCGAGCACCAGCTTCGGCCTCGTGATACAGCATTGGTACCCTTGCATTTGGCCATATTACTGTGCCTGGCTTGGAAATACATTATGCTGTGGGAGTATAATGCAGTTCGAGGCTTTTTTTGAGCATTTGCTCTCGCGCGTTCTGCAAACTGGTTTCGATCATGTAAGCATCGAGCTACCCGATAGCTCCGGGGATCACCGTATGACACTCCCCCGGGCCTGGATCTAAGAATGGAAGCCTGCGAGCTGAAAGCTTAGGTCCCCAGCACTCTCGCGGGATCTTTGTATCAAGCGGCGTGGTAAAAAGGCCGGAGTAGTCAAAGAGTGGTCTTTCGGTGATCCGCAGCGCCGCTCAGTAGAGCAGTGGGTGGGATTTGGATGCTACTCCTGCATGACACTACACAGACCTTTGCGTGACACAATAAGGAGTCAGTCACTCCCAGGTCCTAGTTTGAAACATTGCAAAGCATACGGACGTACAAACATCCTACATCAAAGCCCTACCCCTACATAGCCTTTGCCCCTTTCCTATCCATCAACACTCTTCCTCCCTCGTCCCTGCCACTCTCGCCCTCGCCGCTTTCCTCCAAAGAAGCTTAAACCGCCGCGTGTTTGGCGTATCAGTGCTGGACGCCTGGATTCTCAATCGTAGCCGCGTCTCTCTCGCCTGGCCCGCTGGATCTTATCCTGCCCGTGGCGGACGTTGCCTGTTGCCCGGGCTCGTCCTCTGTCGGCGCGGTGTCGAGCTGCGTCAATCTGATCCCCTTCCCGGAGGTGACTGCCCGCTATCTGCAGAAAAACGTTGCTACTGCCGCTTCCCAGCCGGGAATGACTGCCATGCGACCCTCCGGCTCGTTGTCCTCGGCTGGCTCGGCTGGCTTCTCCATCTTGCTCCTCCTGTGCCAGGCGAAATCCCTCTCTCGCGCTCTCCTGGCGTTCTCGGCGAGCTTCGTCGGCTTGTTTTCTGGCTTCATCGTGCACTTCCCGGTCGAGGAGAGGTCTGTCCGCCACGCTCAAGCGAGTTTCACCGGCGGCAATTGCGGGCAAGTCAGTAGCAGTCTCTGGTACTTCCGCGCGCGGTTCTTGCCCGAACACCTCTCCACCCTGAGTACTCAGCGGCGGTCTCTGTTCCTCTTGCTGCTGATGATGTTTGGCATGCTGCTGCGACCGAAAGTGATTGACGCCCTGCCAGAGAGGATTCACAACCTGTCTGGGCCGTCTCCCCGATCTGTCTTGACCTGTTTGCTGAGCTGCGGCCACATCTGTTGCTGCTGGACGCTGAAGCTGGCTTGGTGGCAGTAGCGTACCTGGCAGATGGGCTCTTGGCACTCCCAGTCCCGCTGCGAGATAAGTTGACTGGCTGCCATTGGCGATGAGCCCCGAGGCTTTGGATTTGTCAAAGGACCCCAAGCGATTCTGGAAGTAGGCAGAAATCAAAACGGCGTCCCTCATTATGGGATCCTCATAGTGATTCCCGGCTTCGGTCTTGTCACACAGACGGTATATCGCCGTCCGAAGGAATTCCCTGGCACTATCGCCTGGATACCTCAGGAGCTCGTCAAGTTTGACAGAGAGTCGCCAGCGGAAGAAATCCCAAGGGCCCATTGTAAGGAGCCCCTCTTTGTGCAGGCAGATGAAGTCGGCCACCCTGCAGGCCAGACGGTACATCATCTCCTTTTGGCAAAGGCCCTCTCGGGGCATGTGTTGCTTGCTGATCAGTTGGTTTGGGTGATATGGGCTGTTATGACCAAATATCTCCCTGATCTTTTTGTGCTTGCTCATGTTGTCTGTATGCTCCTTGCACTCCTTCTTGAGATCTTCATTACCTGGGTCCAGTCTCAACTCGTACCTGCATCGCTCCTGTTCCCTTGCCTCGACAGACTCCTGGGCGAGGTATGCCTCTAATGATGACCAGGATGGATTCCAGTAAGCCGAGTCTTCTGATAGCTTGGCCACAGGCACCCCTCGCAGTGATACCGGCGATTGATATGTAGTACCGTCAGCAGCCACATGAAAGACAGGCTCATATGCTGTCTGAAGTCTCGGACGAATCTCCTGCAGACGTCGGTCCAGATGCACTGGTAGGGTATGGGCAGTATAAAAGTCATTGCTTCTCCGATGCTGCTGACGGCTGACTACTGAGGGGGCTGCTCGGTTGTTGATCCTCGGGGGCTCTCGATTGTCTGAGTGCTGCTGAGAGCCTCGAGTCTGGCCCACAGAGCGTTCGGCACTGCTTGGATTGGCACCTGTCATCAAGGGAAGAGGGTCCCGGGCCTGTCCAAAGTATTTTGTCAATGTTCAAGCTTCTAGACAATTCAGGAGGCTATCGAGACATCACCGACCTTGTGGAGTGATCTTCGCTGCGAGCGCGAGGGGGACGCGGATCTCCGCCGCGTAGGGTGTGAGGTCGAAGAAAAGCGTGGACTTGTCATCCTTTTTGTCTTCCTCGTCGGTGTTAATACCTGGGAATGCTCCAAGCGTGTTGCGAAGAAGAATAGGGCAAGCTGCTCTTGCCAATTTTCGATGCAATGTGATGGATCAAGAAAACAATGATCTCTCTGCGAAAGGCAGGAGACCCTGGATGAAAACTAAATCAAAGGAACAATAATACAAAACAAAACTCGCGTAATTTCCTGAGAAGACTTGCCAAAGCAAGATACCCAGGGGACAGCGGGCTAGGGCAGAAAGAGTTTGTTGTGATGGAAGTATTTCGAGGAGCACGTCGATGAACAAGAGACCCGTTGACGCGGCTACACTCGAGAGATCACGCTCTCAAGGGCGAAAACAGCACTAGAGAAAGCCCTCTGTGTAGTAGAGTCGCCTTTGCTGCCTATGTCTTGGGTTCCTAGAGGTGGCTGATCGACATCATTTGCAGTGACAAGGCGCTGATGCTGGGAGCGTAGGCCTGTTTCGTGAGATTGTGGGATTGCGAGGATGAGTTGTCATCGGATGAAAGAGAAAGTAAACACGGAAGGAGGCCGTTCGCAGGGGGGTGTTGTGAAAGCTGGTTGGCCCTGTGACCGCCCAGCTGGCAGAGTCGGCGGCCTAGAGCTGCCACTCCAGGTCTGTTCAACTTCTTCCCCTCCACAGCAGGCCGATGCACTGAAGCCGGTCCGTTGTAGGGCTGCCGCGAAAGGCTTGATGTCAGGCGTATGTGGCTGTGTTTTGATCTATGTCCTCTACCTTTGCAATGACCCAAAACGCCAGTCTATGCCCCAGGATTCATTGACAACAGCAGCAGCTATTATGCACAACTCACAACTTGGACTCCCCTTCAGGTTTCTTTTTCTCGGGCCCGATGATGCCGTCTTGGTATCCGCTGGCGACGTGCTTTCCCTCGGGGCTCCATATTTTGCTCTCCATCATGCCCCGGCCCGCGCTGACTCTCGGCCAGCAGACCTCCTGAATCCACCATCCCTCGCCATCCATGACTGCCTCCTCAGGGTTTACGTGAACGTAGAACGAATAGCTCAGGCTTGCAGCGACGCCCATGTTGTGACCGTGCCCCAGGTGGTTGCCCAGCATGATCAAACCATTTCGGTCGGCTTCGAACGCGTGGCAGACAATATGGGCGTTGACTTCTTTTTCGTCCAGTGGCTTTAGCAGTCGGTACAACATGAGCTCTCGACGCTCAGGGATGGGCCTGTCAGCATTGTAGGCGGTCATGTCGACCTTGTGCATGTCGAGGATAGGAAACGCGCCGGGCCCTGGGCTGGGAAACAGTTCTTTGACCAGATCGATGTCTGCTTGCGGGCACAGATCCCATTTGTCCGGAGTTTTCTGTGAGAGAATATCGGCATAGCGTTCCTGTGCGGACTGTGACTCTTGCACCTCATCGTGCGTGGGTACCGACCGCTTGAATGTTGTGATGCAGCTGAAGCAGATGTCGTTTTGGGGCAGGTTGGCATCTGATATCGGGAAGGGACCCAAAGGGATCCGTGATGGTTGCTTTGGCTGACGAGCATTGACCAGGCGCGCCCTAAAAGACCGACCGGACGCGAGGGGCGATACCTCGTAGATGAACGGACGATCCTCCAAGCCTGGATTTGTGAAAACCCCCTGAATCGACTGGCGCATCCCGCGTTAGGTCCCTCGAAATAGCGTACGGCTGTGGGCGGATACACAGTAAACTCACATGAATGCCGACCGTCCCCAATTGTTTCCCGTTGGACTCGGAGTGCTTGTCCTCATCCTCTACGGCCCTCGCGGCAGCCAGCGGCGCCTGCGCATAGACGTGTCCGCCGAAGACGCCGGGGCCGCTGTGCCTGGGCCGGGGGCCATCGAGACCCGAGAACAGAGCATCCCACGGCAGCTCGCCGCCGGGCTTCCATGCCGGCTGCCGGCTGATGAATCGCTTGAGGGAGCGACTCTGGGCGTCGTCTGTCGCGGGAAGCGGCGTTATCTCCATTGCCTCCTGGAATTTGCGGCGCGGAAAGTGGGCGGCTGGAGCCATGCCGCCATCCCGAATCCTGGGAACGCTGTCAGCGACGGCCGGACCTCAAGGCGCCATTGGGGGTGTGGGTGGCATCAAGACGCACCAGGCTTCGGCGACCGAACGGGCGCGTTCGTCGGCGTAGATTCTTTGCGCCATATGCACAATGTCGAGGCCCAAGCCGATCGAGATGCTGGAGGGTGCAATGGCGATGTCCGATAGTGCTCGAACCTAACTAAAATGGAGATGGTGATGGCTCCCTCAAAGTGTAGTCTGCTAAGACGCGTCGGCTTAACGTAAATGGACCTCGGCATCTCCCCCACATGAGGCGGATCACCAGCCAAATTTCTACGGAGGCGCGTGGCCCAGCGTTTCCGTCCCCGAAAGCAGTCTAATTAGATGCATAGGTTGAGTTATGTGATTTCAATCGCTATGCCTCGCAGACCATGATCCAACGGGGTTCAGCGGGTTGCCCCAGATGATCGTTGTCAGCTTGGGGACAGCCATTCGTACGACGACTCCACGCAGGTGCCGGCCTGCTGCATACCTTTACGGAGACACTTGCCTGGGTGAGAGTTGCGGCGAATGGACGACTGGCTACCTCGCATGTCTTGCGCCACGGAAGCGGCCATTGAGTGTCACGTATTGCAGAAGAGTCGCAAGCGACAGCCGAGCGTACGAACACGGGATTCAACGGGGGCCGGGCGTGGAGACTCGGGATGCCCCATAAACCGGGGAACGAAGACGCTTACAGCGCCAAGCGCCACTGGCCACTGCGATCCGCCTCGCGGGGACACTGAGACGCTGTCTGGCCATCGTCTGCAGAACAAAATGCGGCGAATGTCGTGAAACGTCGAGTCCTTGGGTTTTCTGTACTGTGTTGCATGAAATATTGCTTGCTCGCGGCAGGTTGAGGCAGCTGCCCGCCCTGCACCGGGACAAAGGCTCCGGGGCTGCCTGCCACAGCAGCCAGCCGACGCAGCGACGTCATTGACCAGCAGCAGCACCTACCCTACCTTCTAGCTTCCACGCAGCATCCTGACAGCAAATACCCCGACTCTCTGTGCGTGCTCGAATGTGAGCTCTTGAACTCCATTGTCATCGTTTGTAACAGCCACCGCATTCGGGAGCCCGAGTGCATCATCCGACCATGCTCTCATGCTTTGGGTTCCGCAGTTCGCGTCGTCGCGATGGCGAGCGCGAGCCTCTGTTGCCACAATACAATGACGAGACGTCTCGGCAGACCCGACTTCACGAGAAGCTTCACACGTATCAGATGCTGCGAGCCATGTCACAGGGCTATATGCCCTCCAACGAGCAGGTCATTGTCCATCTGCGCAGTCTCATGTCAGCAGACATACTCAACCCAGAGGCAACGGAGCTCAGCAGCTCTGGGCGGGCTCTCGTCCGGTCCTCCAAACTGTGGCTCACTCAATTCGTCGAGCTCCTGCAGCACAAGAACGCACAAGACCAGATCCAGGACTTTATTTGGTACCTCACCAAAGCCAGGCTGAATGTCGACATCGGGGACATTGGAGCTAGAGCGGCAGCTTCCAAGGCCAAGGCTGACATGTCGGCCACCGTTGCAAGCTTGCAGACCGTGGGGTCTCTGCTACTGACCAACTCGGATTTCCGCATTTTCATGGCTGATTTGAGTGTCATCGGTCGGGAGGTCTTCCGGGATACCGCATTCACGCTTGCGGACGTCTCCAAGCAAGCTGGTGAGCAGCTGGGCCCTTCAGCCAAGGCTGTCGAGGCTCTCAAGCACAAAGGCGGGAGCGCTGCACCACCGTCGAATGAAGCCCTCGAGAATCAAGCAGGGGAAGTCGCACAGGTCGTCTCATCCGGCGCCGCAGAGGTGGTCCGCGAAGCAGGCCATAGCCTCTCTGAGCATGTTGGCGGCGAGGAGCGGACCGCGCTCATCCACCGCTTGAAGCAGGCCGTCCTGAAACTGCGTCAGAGAAGGGACTACTCCGAGTCCGTGTCAACGCTATCACTGCTGCTGCAGCGATACCTTTCGGCTTACGCACGAATTGCTGTTGACACTGCCCAAGCAGTTGAGGAAGATGTTGGGACCAACCCAGAGGCCGATCGTGCAGCTCGCAATTTTTGGCTTCTGTTGACCTCCCTGGGTGATCGTGAATCATGGAACCAGGTTGAAAAAGCGTTCAACGACGTTGTTGAGGCCGGCCGCACCGACCCAAACTTTGAGAAACTGGTAAATGAGCTCTCCAAGCTCGTTCAAGATATGCTCTCGGACCCGGACTTCTTCGACAATGCCGAACAGCGATTCAAGGATCTTCGCGAGAAGTCAAAGAACACTACGTCAACGTCTTCCATATCCGAGAGCGTGGACGGTCTGCTGGGCAGCCTCCATGCTGCGTTGCGCTCGGCTGCTGAAGACGTGCACGTCAAGAAACTTGCCCACACTTCAATGCGCATAGCTCACATCCTCTCGCCTCAAGGCCAATACACGAACAACTCACTCGTCAACGACTCCATCAATGTTTTTGCGCCGTTGCTCGTCCAAGCCGTCCAGTACCTGCCCGTGCCTCGCTTGGAGGTATCAACGCCGGCGGTGGATCTGCTGCTCGAGAATCTTGTCCTGGAGCCAGGCCGGACCGTCAATCATAGCTCATTCCTGCCCTTCAAACTCCAGATCTCGACGCAGAACGACATTGAAGTCCGCAAAGGCCGTTTCCGAACGACATCGTCGATGACCTCTCTTCTGAAGGTCACCGTCGCTGGACTTTCGATTGCGGCGGACGATCTGGGATACTGGCTGCGTCTGCACTCTGGACTGCTACGAATGATGGATGAGGGTCTTGCGAGCTTCCACTTGGACAAACGTGGTATCGACATTACGCTGGACATTGAGATTGGGCGGGACCGGATAGAGGAAATGGTAACGCTCCGAGGCGTCAACGTTCACATTCACCACTTGAACTACACGCTCGGCGAGTCAAAGTTTGCCTGCCTTGCTTGGATCCTTAAGCCATTGATTAGGCCCATCTTGAGAAAGGCCCTAGAGGTCAAGATGGCAGCGGCAATCGAGGAGAGCTTGCACTTTCTGAACCGAGAGCTGCTCTTTGCGCGCGAGCGTCTGCGGGCGACGCGCATTGCCAACCCGAGCGATCTCTGGACCTTCGTTCGGGCTGTCGCCGCTCGTCTCACGCCTGCACCCGATCCGGACATTGAGGCAAGAGTGGGTGTGCGGCCCGGCGGCGGGGTTTTCCGTGGCCGTTATGCACCAGGCAGCTTGGTCAAGCTGTGGGATGACGAGGGGCGAGACGCGGCGCAGAGAGTGCACGAGCAGGAGATTGGCGGGTGGCGCAATGAGATATTCGACGTGAAGACACAACCAGCGAACAGCTCGCTTGTTACACAAGGTTGACGAGGGTTGAGGTCGGAAAACTGACCTATGGCAGTTGCTGCGAGTTGGTGGCGTCTGCGGCTCGCATTGCTCTGGAACACGGGTGGAGGGAGGCCGTTGCCATTGAGCGTGTTCCGTACTTTGTACAACGATTTCGTGCGGGGCATACGAACGCACTCATTACGCAAGAGGAGGCTTCAGCCCGATATGGGTAGCTTGTACGTACGAGTATCACTATGGCGTGCTCGATTCGCCGTCGGTTCCCTTTCTCTACAGGGCAGGTAGTTCAGTTGGTGGCGCGCGAGAGCGACTCGGGCATAATCAAGATGAGGACTGCCGACAGCCCGTGCCCGACTGTCTTATGAAGTGTACCTATGCTCTGCAACAGCTGCAGCGCTGCTCACTGTCGGACAGTCTCCGAGGGCGCTGGCAGAGGAGCGGAAGCATGCGCTGGACCTATGGGCGCCGGTGCCATCCGCCACGGGCTTGCGCTCGAGGGCGATCAGAGCCTCATGGTTGGTGGTGTGGCATTCGCGCTGGGCAGCTTACCAGGATGCACTGTAGTGGTCACGAGCGATGGGCGAGCACTCGTACCTAATAGTAAAGTGATGGCCGCGCAGAAGGCGTCGTGTAGGACGGCCTTGGCGTACTCTACACAAGACACCCCTGCTTATTCCCAACCCGACCCAGCGCACGTTGCGGCAGGCACGGGATAATACAAGGCATTGTGTATCCATGATCTGCTGTTCTACCCGCACCTGTACATGATAGCCCGGGGCAGCTCCGAGCGGTGGCTTGCAGCACCAGGGCGCAGTCTTGGGCGTATGAACGCCCCCCGCTCCCGCTCGCTCTTCAGCCGTTGCGCCGCCTCATCGTCAGATCCATCACCGTCCGGCCCGTCGCTTTGACCATCGCCTGCGAGACGGGGTTCGGCCCGCCAAGCCAAGTCGATAGCGTCCACCAATACAGGGGTGAAGCCAGATTTGCAGCAGGCAGGCAGGGCAAGGCTGAGCGGCAGGGGCCTGCACCGACCAGGGCCTCTGCTCCGTAACATGGCGGACCGTGGCATTCATGGGCCCTCTCATGGGCCCCTTCCCTTCATGCGCGTCTTCCCAGCCCGCTGGGTGTCTTGGGTGGTGACCCCGGCTGCCGCATCTGCGTCCGAATGAGGCAATCCGGCACAGCCATCCCCGGCGGCGACCCCAGGATGCGGCCGTGGCCTTGACGTTTCGTACCACTCGCTCGGAAACGATGCCAGGTGCTGCTACTGCGTTGCTCTGGGATCTGCCTGTCTGCCACGGGTTCATCCCTCCCACATCCCTGCCCGGGGTCCTGCAAGCCTACGCGCATCCCTGCTCTCGGGCTCTCTGTTGGTGGACGCTGCCTGAAGCTGGCTGCGGCCGCGCATCAAGACAGGGTTGCGCGGGCCCCAGGAGCTGGGAGACGTGCTTGACAGCCAGGTTACCCTGCCGCCGTGGTTTTATATAGACTCCTTCTCTAACACGTCAGCGACTGGAAGTCTTTAACGTCTCCAGCTTGTCAAGCACGACATTATTATTTCCACGTCCAACATCAACCTGCACTCCAACGCGAGCCACTTACACCCAGCCTGATACCAACAGCGCGTGAACCGACTACGACTGTGAAGTGCCACTATTCACGAGCCCTCGACATGGCTCTCCAAGTCGAAAGGAGCTTGCAGCCGCAATACCCTCTTCAGAGTTGGCGACATTGGGCGGTTCTCACTGAGCGATCGAGGCCCGACGCCCGACCCGCAAACCCACCGTTGGGCACGCCACGACCCGCCCTCCAACCCTCGCGGCATGTGCTCGAGCAATTCGTCTCGAGCGAGTCATACTGCACAGTGACGATGGCACCGAAGGAACTATACGAGCAGAGGCGAGCAACGAACCAGCCTTCCCCTTCCTTGCGGCCAAGCCGCCCACCAGTAAAGGCAGTCCCCACATTGCGCGGGGACAGGCCGTCTCAGTATCTCCAGATATCCTCGTTACTCAACCCGCACACGGGAGCCAAGCGCCGGCGCAGCAGACTGGACGTCGACGGGCCCAACACGGCAGAGTTGAGCTTCAAGAAACGGCGCCTTCGCTTTCAGCTCGTCACGAGCCGTCTCTCACAGCCCTACTCCCACCCAGCCACGCATATTCCCTGCAGCCAGGAGATGGAGAGAGCCACCGCCCGCCGGTCAACGGCCCCGGAGCTCGCGAACGCTCCTGGCTCTGGGCCGCGGAAAAAGAATCCCAATCAGCAGGCCATGTCGTTTCTGCGGTTCTCCGTGATGAACCGCATGCGGGCACGGCTGGGGCTCACAGAGCCGGGAGTGATCAGGGTGAACAAACTAGACGCTGGCTTTGTTGGGCTTGATGCGGCGTCTCAAACAACGGTACATCAACACAGGGTGAAACAGGAGCTGGAAGAAAGGCAATTTGCGCCGTTGACATCCAATATAACCAGTACAGGCCAGGGGTGTCGGACCATCTCCAAGAAGCCGGAGCAGCGACATTCAGCCAGGGAGAAACCGCGCCTTCAGAAGTCAACGACACAACCATCCAGATTAACTGCCTTGGCATCGCCATCCTCGAAGCTGGCCACGATTGACAGACATATCTCGTCTCCGACACACGCCACGACCTCAAATGTACCCCGATCACCAAGCAGGACGTACGACCTCTTTGAAGACAGCTTTGCTCTGATGCACCCCGACGGCGAACCCTTTGGCGATCTCTGCGAGGAGCCTGATGATGTGTATTGCGACTTTGGCGTCTTGTTTGGCATAGCTGGTTCGCCGTCCCCGGTTACCGAAGATCAATATGCCTCGGAAGCTATTGATGAACACGATGGATTGCGCTGGATGGTCACGTAGTGTCTTGGCAGGAACACAAGAGCCAAGATGATATTTGGAAGAACATTTGAAGCCCACACGTGAAGACATGAACGAGGTGCTCTCGTTGAGAGCTGAATATATTGGCCAGCGGGAGCATTCAAGGGGTTCTAATGATGGCAGTGTGCTGCCTTGCGTGTTTGTGCCGCAGCTGCCAGTATGCACCCCGAAGCTGTTCATGCACACTCGAGAAAACAAGTAGACATGTTTGACAGAATGGGCAGAACGGTGGAGTAAGCGTCTGGACGGATCAGGCCCCAGGCCCCAAGGCGCGAGCCGCACCGAGGGCATAATCCACCACATCATGAAGCCAGGGCAACTCAGCGTGAGGCATAACGTACATGACCAGCGGTCTTCATCTACTGGCTGATGACTGCATGAGAAGCTTCGAGGCCCGATCCTTTGCGATATCGCACATTGCCTACCAACTATTAGCATCGATAGTCATCTGGGCTGCCTCGCAACGGTCCCGGCTCGTACCTGAAGCGCTGCATCGAGTTCTTTGGTGTAGTCGCCTCTGTCAATACGGGCCCTCATATCCTGCATAATCTCAGGCCTTCCTCGGCCATTCACGAAGACGACATAGCGCAGCCCGGGGAACTTGTCTTCGTACTCTCTGTTCAGCTTAGCTAGCTCCTGGCCCTCACCACGCAGGTTTGCCTGCTCGGCGGCTGATTGCGCAGAGTCGACTTTTTTCTCACCTAGCCGTGGATGAGAGCCGAGGACGGATAGTAGCGTGGGGCCGGTGGTGTCCGCCGTGGAGCTGGCGGCGAGCGACAGGAACTGGATCTGACATGCGTCGATGAAGTCGGGATAAGAATCATACTCGGCTGTCCGTATCACTGGTATGAGAGTCGAGTGTATCGCGGAGCTGCGCTCGAATAGCAGATCCAGGACTTCTGTCTGTGCGAGATCTCCTATGGAGTGCAGGTCGCCAATTGGCGGGAGTTGCTGTAGAGGCATGGCTGATTGGCTGGCTGGGTAGAGTGTCGTTGAGGCGTCTCACGCTGGGTTGAAGCTCCCGAGACACTCGACTCTAGCGTTGGTTCAGAAACCAAACAAGACACTTGGAGCTGGGCTGGGATTTTGCAGACGAATACTAAGGCCTCATGGAAGCCGTCGTCTATAAGTAAAATGAGGACCGGGACCGGGAGCAGTCCCCTGTTCCACAGTCCCACATGCCTTTGCCTTGAAGCGGAGGCTTGCGAGCATCTTCGACGGGGTGCTCCCCGCTGCGGGACGCGATGCGGCTGGAGCGGTAGAGCAAGATCGACGTCACCCGCATGCAATCTTATCGCCACGTGACTTGTCCAAAAGCTACGAGTACTCGTGCTCGTGCAGGCCACGCGTGGCCCGTGCACCTGCGTTTACGGAAAATCCTGACCGGGGCGGGTGTGCTGCGTCGCAAACGTTAGCTAGGCAACTGGGCACCTCTGTTCGACTTCACAGCAGACACGAAACTCCGCCATTGACAGCGCTCACAGCTTCCAATACCCGTCGCCATGCTTTGCGGAAGTAAGTGCAGCTCCGGAGACGTCATTTCGACCGCAACGCTGACTGACGGCAACAGTTTCCGGGGAGTCTCCCCAAGAACCCGTCGTGTCCAAGAAGTCTGGTAGGTGACCGCTCGAGCTCCTGCACGGCCACCATGCTGACAGGCCCAAGGCGTCGTCTACGAGAAGCGTCTGATTGAGCAGTACATCAACGAGAATGGCACGGAACCCAGCACAGGCGAGGCCCTCATCGCCGAGGACCTGCTGCCCATCAAGTCCTCCGCCGTCGTGCGCCCCCGGCCGCCTACCCTGACCTCGATCCCCGCGCTCCTGGCTACCTTCCAAAACGAGTGGGATACGCTGGCCCTGGAAACATACAACCTGAAGGAGCAGCTTGCGCGAACGCGAGAGGAGCTGGCGACGGGGCTATACCAGCACGATGCGGCCGTTCGCGTCATCGCGCGGCTGACGAGGGAGCGCGACGAGGCCAGGGAGTCCCTGAGCAAGGTGACGGTTACAGACGGAGCGCTGAATGGCGAGGAGATGGTGGTTGACAGCGTCGAAGCGCTGCCCGAGGCTCTGGCCGAGAAAGTCGACGAGACTCATCAAAGGTTCGTACCACTAAACATCCGAGAGCTTTGCCTAAAGACGCGTGCTTACCCTTTCCTAGCCTCTCCAAGGGACGCAAGAAGCGTCCAGCTCCCAAGGGCTGGGTCTCTGGGGAGGAGATTTCTGCCTTTGAAAGCGAAACCTCCAATTCTCTTCCCCTATCGCAAGCAACCTCTCTAGACCTGGAAGGCGACTACGCAGCGTTGGGAGGCCTCAAGGGCGAGGCCGCTATATACTCGATTCAGGGCGATACACTGGAACGCCAAGTCCCAATCAACGAGCCCGTCACAGACACTCTCTGGGCTGGAACCAAGGTATTCTTCGCCACCAGCCAGGGCTCAATCAAGGTGTACGAGGGCGGCAACGAAGTCGCGTCGCTGTCGGAACACGCGGGTCCTGCCACTGCACTCAGCGCCCACCCCGGCGGTGAGATCTTGGCATCGGTAGGAACCGACAAGAGCGTGGTTTTCTACGATTTGGGCTCGATGAAGCGAGTCAGCCGTGTATTCACTGATGCCTGTAAGCATCTGCCCTCAACCCGTGGCGTTCGTTTCTTGTGTACTGACATTGATAGCCCTCACAACCTGTGCCTTCCACCCTGATGGGCACCTCGTTGCTGCGGGCACTGCCTCTGGCGATGTCAAGCTTTTCATGACAAAGACCCTGGAGCAAGCCGCGGTCTTCAAGCTGGGCGCGCCCGTCCAAGCCCTCGCCTTCTCCGAGAACGGATTTTGGCTGGCTGCCACTGCCAAGGGACAGACCACGGTTACCATTTTCGATCTCCGAAAAGAAGGGGATGCAGCCACGGCCAAGGTGCTCGAGATTGGCGGCTCGGTACAGTCATTGGCTTGGGACTACACCGGCCAGTTCCTGGCGACGGGTGGCGCCTCGGGGCTGACGGTTCAGCAATACGCAAAGTCGAGCAAGAAGTGGAGTGAGCCTTTCAGAAATGCTGTGCCGGCCGTGGCCGTCCGATGGGGCACCTCTGCGAAGAAGCTGGTGGCGCTTAACGGAGACGGCGTTGTGAGCGTGTTTGGCGCCAAGGAATGAGGGCTGTCATTATTGGATGGGAGGGTGCTTTTTACGGTCGCAAAGACGGCCCATACTCTGCAAGCAAGGGGATGAGCGGGAGATTTTGTGCAAGCTAGCTGTATATTATGGAACGAGACGCGGCATCTATGTTCTGTGGATGCATGAATGGATGGCAAACGGAGACTCGGGACAACCCGATTCGCGCGGCAACACTGCGTGAAGATGCACGAACTAGATCATGTTGATTTGCGCTCCCCCAGGTGTTTCCATGACCCTTTACTCACGATGCAATTACGTGCACAAGACCCCTGTTGCGTCTTGCGGTGATCAGATACGAGTATAATCACCGCATGCGCGCACGGAGTTTACGGGTTTCCCTCGCCACCTCAAGCGCCTACAGTAGGTGGAGCCCGTAGTCGCCGTCACTGGCGGGCGATTACCGATTTAGGCATGGATGGAATCGCTGACCAACCTGAGCACACCCCACGTCTTCACCACCTCACCTCATCAGCATTTCTGCCTCGGCGTCCATCCACATATTCTTCTTCGCGACACCCTCGCCGTGGCAAGGGCTTTCTACTCGTTCAACGATTCCAAGATCTTTTTGGAAGTCGTCAACCGGCGCCGTTGGACCACGTCCCGCCATTCAACACCGTTCGAGAGGCAAATCGAGCCGTGCGAGCGTTTCGAGGCTTTGTTATTCTGCTTTGCCACCAAGCGACGCGACAGACGGTGCAGCCTAGTCCTAGCAGCTGACAAGTGCGCCGAAGCCGTCTATTCACCGCTCGAGCCATCCTCTCGATGTCGGCACCGCTGCCTGTCTCTTCCCCATCGACCACGACATAACCGAGCGACCCTTCGACTACGATTGCCGGCTCCCAAAATGGCCCGAGTCGGGGGAGGAGGGCTGATATTGCCCGGCGATGACGACCTCATAGAGATTCATGACAGCCCGCCCAGTCGACCCCGGAATAATATCGAAAACTTGCTAAATCCTCAAAGCTCATCCTCTCCTCAGCCGCCGCGGACCATCCGATCGAACGGAAGACCGCCGCGATGGGACCGACCGTCGGTACCCAGGCAACAGGCTACTGCGTTTATAGACTTGACGGAGGAGCCTGACTCACCTGTGGAACTACGGGCGCCGCCGCAGCCAGGCAGAAACCCGCGGCGGACGAATTCACAACGGATATCGCCCCCGCGGTTGGCACGGAGCGACAGCACCTTTTTCCCACCCGGGCCAAGCTTCATCGACTTGACTGTCGAGTCGCCTGAGGACGAACGTCAATTAGAGCACCCACGCCAACTTCGGCCGCGTCACCATCATCACTATCACCACCACCACCACCATCGACCGGGGGGCCCTGCCAACGACCAGCTCATCGAGCTTGAGTTTATCCAGGGTGGGGTAGGCTTGTATGCGGGCTTCGCCAGAGGCGTCAGGCAGATGGCTGGCCAGATGGCAGCTGGTTTGATCGGGTCTCAATTCATGAGAAACGGCTTCAGCGGCGCAGCGCTCGACTTTGCGGCATCCATCAGTCCGAGAGAGCCCAGTCCGAAGCCGCCAATGGAAGAGGTCCCACCCTGTCGTGAGGGCTTCACGCGTGACACGCGTGCCAACCCCGAGGACACTGTGGAGAGAGTGGCCATCTGCCCGGCTTGCAATGAGGAGCTGGCGTACGATCCCTCCGAGGCGGCGATGCAGAGCGCTCCTGTTCCTGGAAGCAGGAAGCGAAAGAGGGCGCCCGGTGAACATCACTTTTGGGCAGTCAAAAAATGTGGTCATGTAGGTCTTACCCACGGTTCTGAGGACCTCGAATGGATTTTTCTTTGCTGACTTCTCAAACCAGGTATATTGCGCGGATTGTTTCGAGAATCGCAGGCCTACCAAAGCTGCACCCGACGGGGTCGGTTTCCGTGGCCTGGGTGCCAAGCTCCCCAGCGGCGCGCCCAGCGATCTGAGGTGTGCCGTGGACAGCTGCGAGACCAAAGTGGCGGCCAAGTCGGAGTGGATTGGGATATACCTGTGACGACGCAGCGTCGAACGTCACGACGCCACCTCGCGAGGGGCACGATTGCTCGAAAGCGTGGTGACTTTTACGACTGGAGGGCCGGAATGGCTATGAACTCATTATGGGCGGCGTTTAGGACGGGGGCATGCATGGCATTGTAAATCTCGTGAGGCAAAGGATACCCGGGGCTCTGGCATGAAGGGATGGGCTCAGTGTTCTCACGGGTGTGAGGTCTAGAGAGTTGGAGGCTTTTTACAGTCCGTCAAGATTCTTGTACTTGGCTGAACGATGCTCAAGTCTTCTCGCTCGATGAACGGGCACGCATGACGAGAATGCCTGTGGATGATGCATTCATTTCGTTCCTATGATATTCTCTCCCCGATCTCCCGACCAACCTCGGCGACGCACTTTTGGCGTCGATCCGGGGGTCACCAAAATTCCCCACCGTTGCCCTCAATGCTGGTTATGATCCGTCCCGCTGATGATGTGCACAGGTCCGAATACCGACCCATGGCCAATCCCGCCCACGCTGGTTCCCTCCGTGAGCTGATGCCAATACCCCATGCTAATATATTTATCGTCAAATCGTAAGCTCCGAAGCTATTTCGTCGACCCATTCGCCGCCATATTCAGTCTCCTGGGACGCACTTGGAGCGGCGTCGGGGCGCTCCGCCTGAGGGGGCGCAATGTTCTCTTTGTTTTCGTCGCTCTTCTTTGCTGTTTCTTTTCCGAGTGGTAGTTTGGGCGCCGCACTGGTCGTCCACCGGAGCCGTGTGGCGCGTCGTGCTGCCGCGCCAGGGTTGGTCTGCTTGGCTGCGTTGAGTTGCTGCCGTTCTTTGCGGTGAATTTCTTCGAGCGCGGCGGAGCGGCGGCTGCGTTGCATGGCTAGGGACAGGAGCTCATGCGAGCCCGAGGACGTGAAGAAGCGCGTTGTGCTCGCGGTCTCGTTCTCTCTGGCTGACGGCGGCTGCTGTGCACATCCAGCCAAAGGTGACATGGCCGCCTTTTCATCCTGCAGTTCGCGCTCTTGCTGAGAAGATGATGGGAAGAAGTCGTCGAAATTGTGCAGAATCGCTTGAGTGCTCAACGGTGGTGATTTCCTCGGCGGCGACGCTGGTTCTGCTGGGGGTCCACGAGCTGACGGTTTTGCTGCTCTTGGCACCGCTTTGGGTATGCTGGTTCGTAGGCCGAGGTCCAGCTCGTATGTCGTTGCTCCTCCATCTTGGCTCCGTGGGCGCTGCTCAACGGCGGCAGGCTCTGACTCCTCGTCTGCAGGTTTTATCTCTGTATGTGTCGTCGTGGCGTCGAGCTGTTCCATCATCTCCAGCTCGAGCTCGTCTTCTTCGGGTATAAGGTCCAGCTCGTCCCTCCGCCCACCCGGGCCCGGATGTCCTCGGGCTGCGTCCTCGCCCAGTTGCAGCGTCACATCTGCGGCGGCGGCGGCCTCTGACATTTGCCGACCAGCAGCATCCCGCTTCTTCCCCGTGCCATTCCCCCGCACGAACCTGGCAATGGTATCCTGGCTCGGCCGCACGCTCACCAGCGGCAGCCCCTGCTTCTTCTTGCGCTCGCGCTCCGCTAGCTCCTTGTCTTGCTTTTTCTCACGCGCGGCCCGCGCCCGCGCAGCCGCCTTGTCCCGCTCGTACTCCTTGCGGATGCGCTCCTGCTCGGCCTTTTCCTGCTTGATGCGCTCGGCGCGGGAGAGCCTCGGCGTGCGGTTGGCTTCCTTGTAGGCCTTGCGGACCTGCTTCGAGGTCATGGGCCGGGGCGGGTCGCCGCCAGAGGGGCCCGAGATGGGATGGATGAGGGTAAAGGTCCTCTGCACCGGCATTTTGGCGACGCGGCGGGCATGCCGATGCGAGCATGTCAGGGTTGATGGTGGTGCATCTTTGCTTGGAGCTGACGTGGACGCGGAGCGCGACGAAGCTTGGACACGAGGGAGGAGCGCCATCACGTGACGACCGACATGAGGCATGCGGCATGGGCTCTTCATTATTGCGTTAATGAGCGTATTGTCGAATAGGTTTTTACGGACATGATTCATACAACGACGTGGGTGTGCCATCATGTGTTATTTGTTGCTGGTGCGTGACTGATCTCACGGGTCGCCTACTTGGCACTCGTTGCCCTCTCCATCAGAATGCCTTTTTAATCTACTTGTCCAGCGGCTCGACGGTAGGATCCCACGCGCAAACGCTGTACTCCGTCGTCGCCAAATCCTCGACCTCGGCCTCGGTCAGCTCAAAGTCGTACAGCCCAGCATTCTCGGCGATGCGCGACGGCGTCACGCTCTTGACGAGAGGCACGAGGCCCCTCTGCAGGCTCCAGCGCAGCAGGACCTGGGCCTCCGTCTTGCCGTACTTCTCTGCCAGCGCCTTGACCTTGGGCTCACCGAAGCGCTCGCCGCGCACAATGGGGCAGTAGGCCTCGACGGCGATGTCCCGCGCGCGGCACCACTTCACAATGTCCGGGCGCGTGAGCCACGGGTGCACCTCCCACTGGCCGACGGAGATGACGCCGCCCTTGCCCTTGCCGCCGCGCTCCGTCTCGAGCTGCGCAATGTACTTTTCCAGCTCCTCGAGGTGGTGGACGCCGTAGTTGGAGACGCCGATGGAGCGCACCTTGCCGGCCTCGACGGACTCGACGAGCGCGCGCCACGCGCCTTTGCGGTTCTCAGCGCCGCCGTAGGGCGAGTGGATGAGCACGAGATCTAGGTAGCCGAGCTTGGTTTCCTGCAGGGCGATGTCCACCAGTTTGTGGGTGTTTTCATAGCTGAGGGGCGATTCCCGCAGGGGCACCTTGGTGGTGAAGAAGACCTCGCTCCTGGGGATGCCGGACGCGGCAATCGATGCGGCGGCCTGACCCTGGTTGCGGTAGGCCGACGCAGAGTCGATCTGAAGGTACACATCAGCCTTGACTGAATATGACAGCTGGAAGACGGTAGGAAGCACGTACGTGGCGGTACCCGAGCCTCAGCGCCTCTTTGCAGACATCCGTACACTGCTCCTTTGGCCTTGTTTCATCAGCTGGGGGCTCACAGCACCCTCCGGAAGGTAGACTCACGTCTGATAGACCTGTATCCCATTGTTAGCCGGAGTTTACATCTCGCAGGGCTGTTTGACCTACGCCATATCCGAGACGGGGCAACTCGTATCCGGAGTTGAGCTTGACGGTGGATTTGAGGCTGAGCTTGGCGGCCATGTTCGCGGCGTAAACGGTTACCTTAGAAAATGAAGCTAGTGAGATTGTCGGACGCGTTTCTGTGTTGAGATGAGACGGTAGCTTTCGAGTTCGAAAGCGCGTGATTTAAGAGCAGGATGAGATAAGGAGGAAGGAGCTCGGAAAGCGAGGCAGCTGGCATAATGGTTCCGTCATTGAGGCGCCCCGCTCGGGCTTGCGGCAACGGGGTGGAGTCGATCCGGCGTGGCCGTCGTCGGAGCCGATGGCCGACCGAGATGGGTGGTTTGCACGAGCAGAATGCAAAGGAGGCCGAGACTTGAAGCGCGAGGAGCCATTTCCGGTATAAAACTAGTGGATGCAGCTTGCTAGCCAAGTTTTCCTGATCACTGACGCTTCCAGGCTGTGAGCTCTTTGGGCTGGCCTTTCTTTACTGGTGCGGCGTAGCCTAAATGGCATTCGGAATCTTGGTTATGATGCCTCGAGACGCTTCAATTCTACGAGTTTCATTCGTCTAGATGACGCTATCCAACATGCCGTCATCTTCTTCCTGTCTCGCCCCGTTATCCCGGGCTTCGGGTGCTTCCTCTTCCTCCCCGTCATCGTCGAGGTCCAGCATGGGGTAGTTTAGCGTCGCGGCAACATCCCCCATCATCTGCAGCCGCAGACCGCTCTCGTGGTCGCTGCTCAGTATCCGCACATCACCGCCGTCGTAATTCACCTTGTCGACCAGTGCGACGTACTTTTTGCGTGTTTCCAGGTCTGTGCTTCGGAAAAGCGAGTTGTTTATGAGCAGCATACCTCCTCCGGGGCCAACCGCGCCATCGGCAACGGCGCGCTCAACCGCTTTGCTTCCGTACCACGCTCGTCCGTCGTCGAATTTCAACAGATCAAAGAAGTTGTCCATGGCCTGAGCTTCCTTGGCGTAGTTCATGTTGTTCATCTTCGCCAGGACTTCGGGGCTCTTGAGCACCTCGTTCAGGCTGTGGACATGGCCCGAGTTGGCGTGTATCACGACAGCCTGCTTCGCAATGGCTGTGAGCACCTTATCCGACTTGTCGCGGCCTTGCTTGGCAATGTATTCCTTGAAGTCACCCGCCACGAAGCCCGGACTGGCCAGGAGCAAGGGCCGCTCGGCGGAAAAGTCGAGTGCTCGGAGCAGGGAGTTGAGTGTCTTGTCGAAGAAGCGCTTCAGGCCGGCGTCTTGCTCCGAGGCGGTGTCGCGCTTTTTAGGGACGACGCTCTCGACGCGGGTCTTGAGGACTGTGCGGAACTGTGTGATGAGGCAGATGTTGGCGAGGCCCTCCTGCATGACCACAGCCGCCATGGCGCCGTGCTTGTCGTCGGAGAGGGCCTGGGACAGGGTGGCCTTGGAGACCGAGTCCCAGCCGTCGGGCTTGATTATGGTAAAGGAGCGGTTGACTTCGAGATCGAGGGTGTGGTGGGCGCCGCGGGCGACGTGGTCGTTCTCGGAGACGACGACGCCGGAGACGCGGAGGGAGGAGATGACGGGATCAAAGAAGGTCGACTTGACCTTGATTGTCAAGTCGGTGTGGACTCGCTCCGCAGCCGCGGCGCCGGTACCGTTGTTGATGGTGACGACCTTGCGGACGGCGTGGGCGTTGACAACGTCGCCGACCATGATGAGGTTGTACGCGTGCCACTGTAGGGGAAGCCAAGGTTAGCCAAGTCAAGGAGCGGCCTCGCGATGAGCCGTGGACTGACCATGTCTTCAGGATCCTCGGGCAGCAGCGAGACCTGCTCCTCCTCGAGGTCGGTCGAGACCTTGCGCGCGATCAGCTTCATGTTGCCAAAGGACTGCTCGCTGCGCCAAGATGTTTGGGAGGAGTGAAATGCCTGGGCCGCCCGCAGATGCCAGGACGCGTTGATGTTTTGTTGAAGCACGATGCCCCTCCAAGGCCAAGCCGCAATGACGATGCTTCGGCGCTCGACTCATTATAGTGGGGGTGGCGGGTGTGGCGCCACAAGAGACCCCTCATGCCCTCGTCTTGAACGGCTGGTGCGTTGATGCCAATCGGTGCCCAACGTCGTCCAAGGCGTTGGCGATGCAAATTGCGGTGAGCAGGCTCAAGCCTCATCGCGGCTGCTCTTGTTGCTGTTTGCGTGTTTGTCGAGCCGGCAGACTCGGGCATAGTAGCCATGATGCAGAAACTCGGTCAGTCGGCCAGCCCGGAGCAAGCTCAGTCGTCCATGACTTTTTTGGGTCGCTCTGCAGCCGGGAGATGGCTACATATGTCGCTCGCGAACAGGTCTCTTGAATCGCCTGTCAACTTTCCGCTTGCTTGCGACGGGAACTGGAGGGGCCGCCCGGCTGGTCAACAGCGAGGCACCGGAGCGGAGTTGGCGACACCGACCTGGGGACACCAATGAGCTCCAGGGCAATCAAAGACGCACGCCAGAGGGCCCAGACAAGGCCGCCGCCGGTTGTTGGCATTGACCGTCTCGACTTTTGACGCGCTTTCTCTCGATTCTTTCTCCATCGGAGCATAGGCTGACATGGAAAGGCCCGGCGATCCACCCAGTAGCTATTTGATCGCAGACGAGCCCCTGCCAGTCTTGAAACGCCTCGGCAATGCGCGTCAACACTGTGGCATCACGTACCGTATCCTTTTGGTGTCAAACTGGTTGCGAGGGACACGAGGCGCACAGCCGACAAAACAGCCGCGCCGAAAGTGTCTGCTTCAGTTGCGTTAGATTGATCTGGTCCCACGATGCTTTCCACTGGAGTTTGATTCATCGCGGGTCAAGTCAAGTGAAATGTCCACTAATTGGCTGGTATATCACGGCCCGACGTGCTGTATGTAGGGGTCCAAGGCAAAAGGTAGCTGCCACAGAGTATAGTTAGCGCACCCGTATAGCTCGCGATGTAGAAGATGTACACCGTAAATTCATAAGGCATCGTTTGCTGCTCGACAGAGCTTAGCGACTGGTTGGCATTTAGTTTATAATATATGGTGTATCAAGAGCTTACTGGTTTTACTTTCGTTCTCTTACTTAAAGAGCTTCAAAGCACTTATGAATATATAGGTATACCTTGCCAGTCTGAAAAAAGCAATTCTCTGTTCTAGCAGGAACTGATTAAAGACCCCGTTGATATCAAGCCTTTGGTCCTTGCCATGTTGGCATATACCTCATGTAAGTGGAAGGTCATCTTATAAACTTGGGTGCTGCAGGCTTTACTAATCCAACATGACCTACAGTACCCATTTTCAAGCCCTAAATCAGGAATACTTTAATACAACCATGTCAGGCACAAACAGCATCACTCATGCTGGGTGGCGACCTTTTCTTGAAAAACGATTTCAAGACGTTAGAAGGGCCGTAATTCTTTCTGATAGCTCTTTGATTACTAGGCTACATCAGATCAGCATCAACTATAAACCTCTCAGGGCTTGCGTTGGGGGAGACTCCACGATGAGAGATGCAATAATAATCGCGGCACTGCAGGCCCGAGTCTCAGTTGTTGTCGAAAAAGCCGAGACGTCTTGCCAGGAAATTAAAGTTAATATGGAACATCTTGCCAACTCTGATAAATCAGGAGAGGTGGAAGAATGGGAAAAGACGTTGGATGCAAGTTTGACGAGCTAACAGACCATGTTGTAACACAAATAGACGGCTTAAAAGATTATTCAATAGATAAAATCAGGGATATGAGCCCGGAAAAGCGGTCCGATGCAGCGGCCGCTCTTGGCAATGCTATTCTTGCAGGCTCAGGCTTTATTATTTCTAATAGTCTAGGCGCTGCCAAGACGGTCTGGAGTTGGCTAGGATCGGCTTGGGGAAAGGTTGAGGAATGGGCTGATGACGTTGCAGACTGGGCCTCGGACGCTTGGGGTACTATTTCGGGATGGTTCTCCTTTGCTCCTAATGCGCTGGGTTTGAGTGGCCTACAGCAGAAAAACGATTATCGTAGGGTCGACAAGAGATTAAAATATGCCTCGGGCTCTGATACTGAAAAGAGCATGCATCAAAAACAAGAGCTACGGGACAAATCTTTGCTATTGGTCAAGGAAACTAGATTGACTTGTGGTGAAATTCACGGCGACCTCCTGTCACTAGCAGCTCGTGCCTTGAATTCTCAAGAGAAGAAGTCATTGACAGACGACGGGGAAGAGTGGCAGAAGCAGCTGCAGAAGGATGTTGAAATGCTTGAAAAGGCGGCTAGAAGGGAGATCGAACAAATAACGCAATGGACTAGAGACAAGATCAAAAACTTGCCACTTCATATGCAAGAGGCTTCGGATGACGGAGCGAAGCAGGCTATCGACGCCGTCGGTAACCTCAATGCCTTGTGCTTGGACTGGCTGAAGGATGCCTCCGAACACGTCTGGGCTTGGGTCAACGATCCTTTGGAAAAGATCAAAGAATGGGCAAGCAACGTCTCTAAATGGACCAATACTGCGTCGGAAACTATCAGCGGCGTGTTTTATGAAGAAGGCTCCTTGAGCTTGGGAAGCCAAGGCATGCAAATCGGTCTTACATGAAGAGCAAAAATCGTTCTCAGCATTGCGACGTCACAGACATTATTCATGAACTGGAGAATGCGGGACTGGACATCTATGGCGTCGTTGTAAAGGTGGACTAGTAAAAAGGTAGTTTTTGTCTGATGGCTTTTGGAACGGAACTGAGAATTTCGGAGTGACGGTGGAGACCTTGACCGGAAAACAGAAAACAAGAAAAAAGAGCGAGGGACCTAACATGCTCACGGACTTGGAAGAGACATCTGGATGCGCTTGATCAGATGCTTCTCCGTCATTCACAATCTTGATAGCCTTTGCGTAGTCTTTGAATCAAGGGCCTGGTTTTCCTCTCACTCTTGGAGATGGCTGTGACATCCTCTCCTCATCTACAAGATGTGGAATTATGCTTTGACAAGCACAGTCTCAACGGCTCACACGACGCTCGGACGCCCAGAGTAATTGATTGGATATGGTCCTACGTTTTCCACGGCATCCGTTGCGCTCGGCCCTTGAACTGGCCGGCTGGAATAGAAGTAAATCTGAAAATGAAAACTCAGCTGGTGCACGACAATGTTCATGAAGCGCAAGCCTCCAGAGGGTGAGCAGAGCTCTGCGGGGAGAAATTGCTAGTACAGAAGCGCAGAAAGCTCTGGAGGTCCTGTCCCTGGAAGCACGCACAAGATGTTGGTGCTGGTATCGGCCGGGCGATTGCCGATTTTCGATGCAAGGCCGGGGCCACCCCCTGTAGACGCCCCGCGGTGAATCCTTTGTGCACAACACGAGCCGGACATGAACGTAGCATTCGCCCCGGAGCATACGCACGCACTACGTGCCAATTCTGCCACATGCGCCGCCCTGCGCCGAGACGTGGCGATGACGACGAGGAATGACGAACCGTCGGACGAGGCAGGCTACAGGCTTCGAACACGTGGTCCAGACAGGCGGAAACAAGCATTCGCATGGGTCACGCCCGGAGCAACAACAATGGAACAGGACCAACTTCGCAGCGTGCCAGAAAAACACATGTAGCTCAGTAGGTTGCCCTCGCCGAGCCGGGCCCTACCTTACGGTAGGGTAGGTAGCTGGGAGTGCGGAGTGTGGAGCGCCGAGCTGAGGGTGAACCGTCATGTAACTACGCCGAGGCCCCTGACAGGCCAGTCTGGGCCCTCTCACCAATGAATGCAGCTGAGCTTTTCCTCCGGCTGATCGGCACTCCTCGCTGTCCCTACCGTATTCGTGTTGGTAGGGCTGTGGTTGCTTCCCATTTCGGGGTCGCGCGGCACCTGGACGCATGATATCACAGTACGCCACTCAAGCCAACACCATCGCATCAATTGTGTCAGCTTGACATGCTTCCACTGGCGCCGCCAATTGTCTGCACATTCACCACTCGAGGGTAGCATAGCAGGGTTGCGCCTTGCGCGTCGCACAGCCCGAGAGTCGTGAGCGTCAGCACTCGCGCGTGTCAGATTCCTTTCCTCGCCTCCCTCGCCTGCAGCTTCTTTCTCACCTCGACTCGAAGCCACCACCTCGTTGGCTTCACCCGGAGCGCAAGACAGTCGCGTCGCCCACCCAAGAGCCGCGGTCCTTGCGTAGCCTGCTTGCCCTCTCCGCCTGCGATACTACACGCTTGCGAGACCTCGCCCTTCGCGACTCCGACTACTGCCAGCGACGTCCCACGCAGCGCTGCCACGTCGAGTGCGAGCTCCTCCAGCGTCGGACCAGCCCGCCGTAAACAGAGTGCCCGACCGGTCTGCAACCCCGCAGCATGGAAGATGTCGGCGCAATTGTCTTCGCCTGTGGATTCGGGCGACGGCGGCCTCGCCTCGAGCAGAGACAGAGACGGTGAAGGCATCCCCGTCCCTGGCTCAGACCCTTCCGGCCCATCCGATGCTCTAGGTATGCAGCCTCCCCCAGTCTCCTGCGCCAGCATCGGGCTCGGCTTCTCCTCACGCACCCGATCCGCCCCTCGTGACATGCGCACCCCTGCTTGTTCCTGGATGTTCGGCTCTCGTTGCTGACTGCTAGATAGCAGGGCACACTTCTAGCGCCCAGCCGCAGCCTCCGGGCCGCCGGTCCACTGCCCTACTATCGCGAACCGCTACGACGCAAAATGCCAAGGAGACGGGACCCAAACAAGGCCTCTCCAGGACCGTGTCTGCTACTCCCCCAGCGGGCGTCGGCCTGGATCCACTGAGCACGGTTCGAATACCGAATCCCGCTCGTCCAGAACAAGACTGACGGCCATGCCCACCTTTAGCAAATCTACTTGCGGACTAACAGCAACACTGAGCCTTCCATCGCACAACGCTTACGGAACCCAACTCGGCCAGAGAGCCCTACACCGGACAGCCTCAATGATCTTTCAACCAAGTCAACCAATGGTCCGGTAGACGCAAACAAGGAGCGGAGGTGCGCCTGCTGATACTTGTACAAGACACCGTACCGTCTACTGACTGGAATATGGCTGTAGGAAAGGGTCCTCGTTTCTTCAGCGCTTGGGCATGCGCGGCGCGTGGAAGAAGGACGATGACATGCCCGACTCCGACTCGGAATTGGGGGAGCTTCGCACCGACGGAAGCAATGCGCAAGCAATGACATCCATTATTGGGGCTGGAGGAGGCTACATTCCCCTGTACAAGGAACCTCCACGCTACATCCGCGTCAAACCTCACAACAAGAAAGGCAGGTATTTCAACCGACTGTTCCTCGCTCAGGAGCTGCTGGGAACGAGGCCGCCCGCCGAAGTCGAGTCGCATCGCCGAGCTCCTGCAACAGCCGTGGGGAACAAGCTTCTAAAGGCGGGTGACGCTATCTGGGCGGCTGAGTTTAGCGTGGACGGGCGTTATCTGGCAGTCGCTGGCAAGGACCAGACTGTGAGGGTGTTCTCCGTGATATCGACCCCCGAAGAGCGCCAGGCGCACGAGGAGGAAGAGAACCAAAAGGATGGCGGCGGAGAGAGGCTGAGCGCCCCCGTTTTCCGCAGCAAACCCACCCGAGAATTCGAGGGACACACCGGCGAGGTGCTGGCGCTGAGCTGGAGCAAGAACAACTTCTTGCTCTCGTCGTCGATGGACAAGACGGTCAAGCTGTGGCACATGAGCCAGAAGGAATGCATCTGCTCCTTCAAGCACAACGACCTTGTCACGTCCATTGCGTTTCATCCGACCGACGACCGCTTCTTCCTGGCGGGCTCCCTAGATGCCCAGCTCAGGCTGTGGAGCATACCGGACAAGGCCGTCGCCTTTTCGGCGTCGACCAACGAATTCATCACGGCGGTGGCCTTTTCTCCCGACGGCAAGACGGCGATTTGCGGCGTCCTGAGCGGCCTCTGCCTGTTCTACGAAACCGAAGGCCTCAAGTTCCAATTCCAGATCCACGTGCGATCATCCAGAGGCAAGAATGCCAAAGGCAGCAAGATCACCGGCATCAGAACGGCCAAGGCTCCTTCGAGCGAGGACAACGGAGACGCAAAAGTGCTCATCAGCTCCAACGACTCGCGAGTGCGGATATACAGCCTGAAGACGCGAATGCTCGAGGTCAAGTTCAAAGGCTTGCACAACCAGTCGAGCCAGATCCATGCGCGATTCAGCGACGACGGCAATTATGTCATTTCGGGGAGCGAGGACCGGCGGGCCTACATTTGGGGCGCAAGCCATCCAGAGATCGAGCTGAAGGACAAGCAGCCATACGAAGCCTTCGACGCACACCCAGAAGTCGTCACCACGGCGCTCATGGCGCCCGTCAAGAGTAGGCAGCTACTCAGCGCATCTGGAGACCCTTTATACGACCTATGTAACCCGCCGCCCGTTACGTTGCTGAGCCTCGACGAGAAGACTGAGAGTCAGACCCGATTGTCGGACGCAGGGCATCCGGAGACGGCGTCATACATGAAGAAGCCCGAGGAGAGCCCGGCTTACGTTGAGCGCTCCAAGCATCTGGACGGCAACATCATCGTCACGACCGACAGGACGGGCACCATCAAGGTCTTCCGGCAGGACTGCGCGTTCGCCAAGCGACAGCAAATGACGTGGGAAACGGGGTCCAAGTTCTCGGGCAGGCTGACGGGCGTTGGACGAAGTTCCAGCATCATGACCAAGACGAGCGGTGGGAGCCGTGTGCATTCTCGACGCGGGTCGCTGAATTTGGGCCCGGCCCCCGCGCCGATTCAGCCACCGTCCGACAGAATCATGAGCTGGCGACAAGATGTTGAAAATCGGGAAAGCACTCCTGGCCCACCGAGGAATGAGCGATCCATGTCCCCGATGAAGGCAAACCGGTCTCCACTGAACACATCGGCAGCGAACCTTGCGTCAGAAGCCCGGAGGCAGCCGTACGCCTCGAGCCCTGTCCTCCGCGCAAACAACCCAGCCAGTCCGACGAGCAGCGTCCAAACGAGCAGGGCTTCGTTGAGGCTTCCCAAGGACAAGGACAAAGACCCGGGGCTGCCGCCCACGCCTAGTTTCAGTCTGATTAGCGCATCGTCTTCGGAGAACCTCGGGGACAAGGAGGAAGGGAGCTTTTGGAACCTCAGCCGTTGGAAGGGGGGGCTTCCGGGCCTGACAGGCCTGCGGTACTCGACAAGCGCCAATTCCTCTGGGGCGGTGACGAGTCCGGCTGTCCCAGGTGCGCACATCCGGGCCGAGAGCGACAGCCTTGCGCCGGGGGCTAGGGCGACTGCGCGCCGGAGCCTCGGCATCAACGAGCTCCACAAACTTGCCCTGAGTGATGAGGGCAGCCGACGACGCTCGACGGGCCCCGCCTTGACGGCAAGGCCGAGGTTCGGTGAGTCGAACTCTACGGCAGGAAGCATTGAAGAAAGGCTGGAAAGGGCCGCGACGCGATCGCCGAACAAGCGGCCGAAGGACCCTGATGTGGCCCAACTCAGCGCCGATTCAAGCGACGACAGCGATGACGCGACGCCGGGGGGTGCGGCGCCCACAGCTTCGAGAACAAGGTGACCGGAAGAAACATTCGATACTCGGCCCGAGAAGGGTCGGACGATGTGAGTATGCTGAAGAGTTATCTTTGGGATGAGGATTGGCAGCACCGCAGGCTGCCATGCCTGTTGGAACTGGGGCAGCGCACGGCTTGTGTTATTGAGAATCGACTGCCGATATTGGAAACCTCAAGGGTAAGAGGAGCCTGGGACTTGCATAGAGCGGACAATGATTGCTTAGTGACCGGCATGGGAGAGATCTTTGCGAGGACTCCAACATGGCGACACGGAATGAGAGATACCATCACAAGAGCAAGAGCAAGAAGGTCACGGAATTGAAGTAATAATGGATTCTGTGAACCACGACGAGAATTGTACTCTCGCATCTATCTGGCTAGCCATCATGGACTGCTGCTGCTGCTGCTGCTGCCAGCCCAGCCCGTGTTATTCCTGTCGAAGCCCAACAGTCGAGTTCGGGCAACTTTTCCTGTACCCTCCACCACCGTCATGCCAGCTTCGAGGCGTTTACAAATCGATTCGCCGTACCTTGCCTCGACTCCGCGCTCGCATTCAACTGTAGGCCTTGTGCCGCTCGACGCCCTGGTTGATGCCGCGCTTAAAAGTTCTCGGTGGTGGAAAACTGCCGCAGGGGCGTTTAGCAGCCGCGGGGAGACAAAAAAGTAGGCAGCTAAGCTCAGCTACTCACACCATCGGCCTTGGCCTTTGCCTTTTCGGAGAGCTGCTCGACCGACTTCTTGAGGGCGGGCGGGTTGGCGCCGGCGAGGTCGGAGGCCTTGTCGCCGTTCTCGAAGAAGAAGAAGGCGGGGATGCTGCGGATGCCGAGCTCAAAGGCGAGGTCGGGGACGTCGTCGGTGTCGAACTTCGCAAAGGCGTAGGTGTTGGGGACGGAGAGCGTCTCGGCGTGCTTCTTGAACATGGGCGAGATGGCCTTGCAGGGGCCGCACCAGGTGGCGTGGGCCTGGATGGCGACGTAGGGGTTCTCCTTGATGAGAGTGTCGAACTGCTCCTTGGAGGTGATGTCGATGACGGACATGATGGCGGTTTGCGAGCTGTTGCTGCGGCGGCTGTAGGGGAGGGATGCGGTTTGTTTGTTGGTCGAGGTCGGGAGTGGCGGGGTGGACTTTTTTTGGCGATGCGAAGAGAGGCGGTGCCAAGTGGGGGACGGCGGTTGCGGTTACAGGAGCTTGTGGGTGCGCTGTTTAGGCTGACCGTGGATTGATTGCTTGCTTGCGCTGGGCTTAGCTTGCACTGCTTGGGATCTCAACGGGAGGTTTTAAGCCGAGTGTTGTTATTCTGACGGTTCGTCTTGGATGATGTAGATATGAGAATCAGGACTAAGCTCTACATTGGCTCTGGGGACGCCCACCCTCCTTATAAGCCCGTCGAGAGGAACATGATTTGCAACACGGGGCGGGTGACAAATGAAACCATCCACCTTCGGAATGTCGCGAGCTCGCAGATGACAGATTCGTGGCTACCGGGCGACTGGGCGCGGCGGACAGCACTGGAATCATGGCTGGCGGGCATCGCTGACAAAAGCCCCCGGCGGTCCAGCAGGGTGGGTGGGAGCGAGGAGCTGGGCTGGGCTGCTGGGTTGGGCATGGTTGCGGTGACGTGATTTTAGCTCCCCGCGCAGGGGCGCAACCAGGCTCGGCATCGGTGCCCTTCCAAGCCGGAGGCTTCCAGGGCGTCTTGGATGCGTTGCCGACGTGGGATTGGACCGGGCCGTCGGCGATGAAGTTGGACAGACGGCGGCATGGTGGGTGCTGCTGATACGCAAGGTAATTACGAGTACCGGTACGCGCACTGGGATCTGGCGTCCTTAGCAGCACCCGCACTCACTATTGCCTTCTAGAAAGAGCTTTGGAATGCCCCTGCTGGGCGAAGCATGGCAACCTGAGGTTACTTGACAGGCCGACGTAGGAAGGCAGCATCATGCACGGCAGCGGGCAGTTCTTGCGCGCAGTCAGAAGGGCTGAGGTTTTTCCTGCTGCATCGCCATCGCATCAAGCGACATTGACAGTGGCACTCGTGAAAGAAGTGGGCAATCCCATCTCGAGGAACGCAAAGCAGTAAGTCAGATGAAATGGAGCAAGATATCATTGCGACAGATGCACTCTTGTCGATAATCGAAGGCGACACGGAGGCGGCCAATGAGAGCAAGGGCCGCTCCCGCCGCCTCTAGCACCCGTTATGGCGGGGTCCAGCCTTCGTGGTCCCTGCGAATTTTTTGATGGAGGGGTCAAAAAATTGTTTCGGCTGCAGCGCTGACCTTTGCCAATTCACCGATTCTCGTCTGCATTGATTCCTGTGGCAACGAGAGGTAACCTGCTCTTGTACTGCGGACGTCTAGACTCTATTGGAATCCGTCTCTTTACACGAGCCGATTGGTGCCAGCGCAACTTCTGCAACCGTCACAATGTCGAAGCGAACCGCCGCCGACGAGAACGGCGCGGGTCCTCTCAAGGGCGGCGATCGCCCCGAGCAGATGGACATTGACGACAAGGACATGGGAGAGTTTGAAGACGAGTTCGAGGACGAGTTTGAGAGCGAGGACGAGATCCTCGAGGCGGGCGTCGACGGCAGGCCAGATGCGGAGAGAGAGGCCGAGGAGAAAGAAGGTGAGCCGCCCTCCCCGCGCAATGCTGGTGACTTGCGTCTCGCGCGTCGACGGCGAAGCCTCTTCGAGACCGGTCGCTGATCGCATAAATTGTACAGCCATGGATGTCGACCAGGGCACTTTCATTGTCGGGCGCAGCAAACTCGAGCCGGGCCAGACCTTGGCGCCTGACCTGACCACCTACGAGATGCTGCACAACCTCAGCACGCCCTGGCCGTGCCTGTCGTTTGACATTGTCCGAGACTCCCTCGGCGATAACCGAAAAGCCTACCCGGCCACCATGTACACTGTTGCCGGCACGCAGGCCGACTACTCGAAGGCTCAGGACAACCAACTGCTCGTCAACAAATTCAGCGGCCTCAGCAGGATGCAAAAGGGCGACGAGGAGGAGTCTGACGATGAGGACGACGACGAAGAAGACTCCGATCCCATTCTCGAGAGCAAGGCCATTCCCCTCAACTCGACCACGAACCGCATTCGCGCCCACCAGATCCCCAGCAACGAACCGGGCAGACCACCCACGACTCTCACCGCCACCATGACCGAGTCCACAGACGTCTTTATCCACGACGTGACACCCCACCTAGCTTCCTTTGACAACCCCGGCAGCACAATCTCGGCCCAGCAGAACAAGCCCGTCTCCACCATCAGGGCGCACAAGGCCGAGGGCTACGCCGTGGACTGGTCCCCCACGGTCCCCGGCGGTAAGCTGCTGACTGGAGACAACGACGGCCTCATCTATGTTACGACACGGACCGACGGCGGCGGCTGGGTCACCGACAACAGGCCCTTCCAGGGTCACACTGGCAGTGTCGAGGAGATCCAATGGTCGCCGTCTGAGCAATCGGTGTTTGCTTCGGCTTCCAGCGACGGCACCATCCGCATCTGGGACGTGCGCTCCAAGTCGCGCAAGGCGGCACTCACCGTCCAGGTTTCCAACTACGACGTCAACGTCATGTCTTGGTCCCGCCAGACGTCACACCTGCTCGCATCCGGCGCCGACGACGGCACCTGGGGTGTCTGGGACTTGCGACAGTGGAAGGCCAATGCCGACAAGCCGCAGCCACTCGCGAGCTTCGATTTCCACAAGGAGCAGATTACCAGCGTGGAGTGGCACCCGACCGACGACTCCATCATGGCGGTGGCGGCGGGCGACAACACCGTCACTTTGTGGGATCTGGCTGTCGAGCTGGACGACGAGGAGAGCAAGGATACCGCTGGAGTCAAGGACGTGCCGCCGCAGCTGCTGTTTGTGCACTACCTGAAGGACGTCAAGGAACTGCACTGGCATCCTCAGATCACGGGCAGCTTGGTGGCAACGGGCGAGGAGGTCAGTGTGTTCCGGACCATCAGCGTATAAGCTGTGCCGCACTCGATTTCCTGTATATACGCTAGATTTACGAATATACCCATCATGACCGGGTTCTGTGCCGTGCCACGGTAATTAAATCCTAGATCGGCCATTTGACGTCTGACAAGTTCCAAATCTAGATCAGTTGGCGTCTAGAGGCGCAAGTTCGGCAGTAGCGTTGGGTGCTCCCCTGGCTTGCATCCGACCCAGAGGGGGAAAACTCAGCCTCACTTTCTCTACCGACCCAACGCGAAACTGTCCGATTTCGCCAAACCCACGAGATATAAAATTGGTTTCTTCGGTGACGGCACCTTCCTTTGCATCAATCGAGTCGCGGACAGACCTGCGGTGTTCGCTGGCGCTGAGATCAGCATGCGGCTTTTGAATACAACTAGCCTCCAATTGGAGCTCTTCCTGGGCGAGATACCGGCCTACGCCGCCCTGTCGCACCGCTGGGAGGACGAAGAAGTGACGTTTGAGCACATGTGCTCGACCGGCGGCGCCAAGCAGATGAAGGGCTTCGCCAAGCTTGAAAGCAGCGCGCACCAGGCCAGGGAGCATGGCTACCAGTACATCTGGATCGACACCTGCTGCATCGACAAATCCAGCAGCGCCGAGCTCTCGGAAGCCATCAACTCCATGTTCCGATGGTACCAGAGCGCGGCGAGATGCATCGTGTACCTGTCAGACGTGTCGTCGCTATCCGAGCTTCACAAGAGCAGGTGGTTCACGCGCGGATGGACGTTGCAGGAGCTCATTGCGCCAAACGACGTGCACTTCTTGAGCAAGGACTGGGAATTCATCGGCGACAAGCAAAGTCTCCAGGCCGAGCTGCACTCGATTACCGGAGTTCAACGAGAGGTGCTTCTGGGCGCGGATCTTGGCGGGATTGCGGCCTGCAACAAGATGGCATGGGCATCGAGCAGAACCACCACGCGCCCCGAGGACGTGGCCTACTGCTTGATGGGCCTCTTTGACGTCAACATGCCGCTGCTCTACGGCGAAGGCGCCGAAAAGGCCTTTACGAGGCTCCAGGAAGAATTCATCAGGCAGTCAGACGACGAAAGCATCTTTGCCTGGAGGGCGGAGCCCGAGGAGGTGCACGGGAAGCCGTACTGGGGACTGCTGGCAGCCTCGCCGGCCTACTTTAGGAGATCGGGCGGGTACACCATCCCCCGCTTCAAGGCGTACCGCCAGGGCCGGCCGACGGAGATTACAAACAACGGCTTGCGGACGTCGCTGATTGTGCAGCCGCTGGAAGAGCACGGGGTGCAGACGCTGTACGTGGCGGCGCTCAACTGCTCCTGCTACGGCGACGAGCCGGACGAGCCCATCGGCTCGTTTGCAATCACGCTCCAGCGACTATCCGACTTTGAAACGCAGTATGCGAGGGTGCGGCCGGACATCATCATCCCCGTCAGCGAGCCGTCGGCGACGCAGCAGCCGACGGATGTTGCGCCGTGCGGAGAGCCGCAGATTCGGCAGCTCTTTGTCCGGTCGGCGCCTCGGAAGTCGGACTCCATCGCCGGCTTCTGCGTGCCCGGCGAGCGGTCCGTGGAGTTCACCTTCATGGCCGGGTCGAACCGGGGTCCCGTGGCGATGCCGGGGCATGTCGACGCCACATTTGTCGGCAACGACCAGGCGGTGACTAGCATGGGGCGAAAGGGCCGGTACTGCTTCCTGGACATTGAAGCGGCAGAGGCGGACTTGCCCTTTCGAGCATTCGACGTCCGCAACCTGCACCGGAAACGCGTGGTTGGATATCTGCACATGAAGCTCGCCGCGAGACTCGACGATCGACCTCCGCCGTCGAACCGCATCGTCCCAGCGGCGTCGTACAAGGACGCCTACCTCGTGGTTGGGCTCGAACCCCTCCCGGAAAACCGGCTGCGGACATGGCCGGGGTTCGTGCGACCGTGGTATGCGTTCAGCGACTCCTGCGAGGCGCAGGCGTTGGATGATTTGGCTTCTGGGAGTGCGCCGCTCAGGCTGGAGCACAGGGCCCCTGGAGGGGCGAGCGTCAAGGTTCGCTTCGCGGCGGCGACGTACAGATTCAGGACGTACTATGAGATTGAGCTTGTCAACGTGGACAGTGGTTGACGCAGGCATTGTCGACACGGTTGAATATTAGTAGCCATTGATAAGTGGATGTCAATCATCACGCCGTTGCAGAGGTTCCTCAAAACTTCAACTCATCGCTTCCTGTTCAAACATGGCTATGTACACAGAGGGTATCCTACTTTGTATGCTTTTCCAAAGCTGGCTCCGTCGTTTCTGAATCTAAAGCCAGATTATTCGTCGGACCGCTCATCGGTCGCCCCATCATGACTCCCGGGTCATGAGAATCGCCCTTGATAACAGGAGGCCCCTTGAAATTCCTCCGCGCGTAGGCAAAGTACCAGGCAAAGGCGATGGCGGCAAACCCAGCAAATACCACGGAGGCATAGTTCATGTTGCGTGCGTTGACGGGTAGCGACACGGGCATGCAAAAGATGACAACGGCGAAAACGATCCACACGACGCAGATGATGTTGATGAGGGGCCCGAACTTGCCAAGAGGAAACGGAGACCCCCTGACAGCTTCTCGGCGGCGGACGAGACTCACGATGACAGGAACACCGTACGAGGTAGACAGGCAGATGGTGGCCACGCCGGTAAAGGAATTGAAAGCGGCAGAGGAGCCAAAGTAGATGCAGCCGAGGAGGCAGTCGACGACGGTAGAGAGCCCCAGAGCCCACAACGGCATGTCGAGTTTGCGGTTGACCCTGGCCCACAAGTGGTGCCCGGGAACGGCACCGTCACGGGCAAAGGCGTAGGTGCAGCGCGAGGCCGCCGTCAGCGCGCCGATACCGGCGAACATGAGGATGCCCAGGATGAGGAACAGCAGTCCGAAACCTCCTGCGGCGGATCCCGTCACTGTCTTGAAGAGCAGGCCGATGGGCTGCGAGTTGGCCACGTTGAGCAGCATCTGCACATCGGGCAGGACGAAGAGCAGCGGGATGAGGTAGATGACGCCGGTGATGCCGGCGGCGACGACGGAGAGCACAATAGCCCTGGGCACTTCACGCTCCGGGTTCTGGACCTCTTCGCACATGGCGGCGACCATGCCGTAACCGGTGAGTGTATAAGCCGCTGTTTGGGGGAAGAAATGGTCAGACAGTACTCTCGATGGGATGAAATATCATGACTTACGCTGCAAGAGGCCGACGAAAAAGGACCACCCATCTGGCCAGCCACTGGCCGACGCGTCGTAGTGAGCAAAGACGAACTCGGCCGAGCGCCGAGAGGGCGCCATGACGAGCAGCGTGACCATGATGATGAGGACGCTCGCGGCGGTCCAGTAGATGCAGATCTTGTTGATGAGGTCCAGGTAGCGCGAGCCAAAGGCGTTGACGAGGGCGCAGACGAGCATGACGGCCCAGAAGCACAGCACCGTCTGCCACTCGTTGGCGACATAGTCCTCGTTGAAGATGGAGATTGCGCTGAGGATGAGCTGGGCGCCAGAGAAGTTGATGGACAGGGTGACGGTCCAGTTGCCGACGAGGGTCAACCAGCCGTCGACGAAGCTCACAAGAGGCGCCCAGCGGCGTGTGCTGAGCATGGCAGACCAGTAGTAGACGCCACCGGCGGTGGGGTAGACGGCGCAGATCTCGGCGAGGGAGGCGGCGATGCAGACGGAAATGAAGGAGACGAGGATCCAGCCGTAGAGGACGGTGACGGACTGGCCGTTGGTGAGGGTGATGTAGAGCGTCGTGGAGAGGCCAAAGGGCACGGCCATGATGGCAAAGGACAGGCCGAGGATGCTCATCATGCTGAGGTTCCGCGGCAGCTCGCCCTTGTAGCCGAGCGTGGCGAGCGCCTGGTCGGCAGCCTCGCTGCGGGACAATCGACGGTCCTCCATGGCGACGACGGCTCGAAGGCTTTTCGTAGCTCACGGTGCTCGTAGAAGGTGAGGATTGCGGGCGAGGTGTTGTGCGAGAAGCAACAACATGGCGACACGGCCCCGAGCTGAAGAGGTCTTCTGGGGGAGGGGCAGGGCGCTTGCTTCGGCGGGCCCTAGCCTCGCAGCGGACCGTCGGTGCGCTTGACTCACGTGTTGGAGGGCCGCTGATGGTGGCATCTGAGTTCCCACGACGCTGCCGAAGTTTAAGATTGCGGCGCTGAAAGTTGCTGCCGGGTGCGGAGTAGCGCCCAAGCTTTTCGGGCATTTGCTGGCCGAGGCATGTGCTCGCGTGAGCCAACAGCCTGGCTGGCTGTAAGCTCACAAAACGTGTACGAGCGAGGCACTGCTCGTATTACCAGAAGCCTGTCCATTGGCTCAACCGACGCCTGGAAACGGACCTATTCCCATACCCCGGCTCGAACACGATTAGCTTGCAGCGCGCGAGCCAAGCGCCCCGCCAATTACCCGAGCAGCTAGCGGGCCATTGACTTTGAGCTGCCTCGAGGGCACAGGGTGATCTTCGTGTTCGTCGAGAAGTCGCGCGGCTGTGTGTCGGGTGTTGAATACATAGGAGCACTGGGGTCGTGAAAATGGAAGAGGGCAGATGGAATACGTTACGACTTGGGTTTGATTGATTGGCCTCGTCGCGCCTGCCAGTCTGGAATGCGCCCAGATTCGAGGAAGGTCCGGACATAACTCGGCACCCCAAGCGCCGGGCGCTAACCTTGAGCCTGGCCTGGGCCTGGAGCCCAACACCCAACCATGCCAACCTGCCATCCTGCCAACCCTTCTTGGCCTGCTTCGCGTGCGCTACGACGCTAAAAGCTTCTATTCTATGGCCTAGAACCATTACCAACTGAATCCAATACCTAAGTTAGTCCGTCGTCACCGGACTTGGCACACCCTCTCAAGCGCAACTCTTCTAGCAGACGTCTTCGAGTACCGCCATCCGTGCCCTCGACAGCCCGCCTCTCGTCTACGCGCTACCGTTTGTGCCCTGCTTCACGCTGCCGGCGGCCAGTTCCTTGGCATCCTTCAAGTCCTTTGCCAGGTTGGCGAGGTGCATGACATCGGCCGAGACGGTGATGAAGGACATGCGCTCCACCGACTTCTTGAAGCCCTCGCTGGACCCGAACGGAGGGTTGGTGAAAGCGAAGCCTCCGTAGGGTTTGTCGTGCTTGTCCATGACCTCGAAAAACTTGTCTCGCGCAGCTTGCCACTCGGGCTCGTCGCCGCCCATGCCGAAATTCCCTGGAAGGTTCATGCTAATGCGCGCGTCGAGGGTGCCCAGCCACACGATGTCGATGTCGGGGACCTCGGTCAGGATGGCATCGAGGTTGTTGATACCTTGTCGTGCACCAGTAATCTTAGCTTGTGCGCGACGCCGACGGCACTAGAAGCCAAGACTCACCTTCCAACGTCTCAATCTGGATCATGATGGCGGCCTGGTCGTTGAGGCACTGCCAGATGTCGCGAGTCGAGTCATACGCAGTATCGGTCACGAAGGGCATCAGACGGAACGGCGGCGCCGATCGAGTTCCGTTCTGCTTGGTGCCGAACTTGGCCGCCGACACGACGTGCTTGGCCTGCGCCACGGTGTCGACCTGCGCGGGTGAGCCGAGAGCGTTAGCAAGCTCAACCGCCGACGACATGACACATTCAGCACCATACCTGGGGGATGACAATGCTCGCTCCGGCATCCAACGCGTAGCCAATGGCGGCGTGATCGTGGCCTGGTACTCGGACAAATGGGATGGTGCGGCCCTGGCTCATGAAAATGGCCTCGTGCACCATGTTCGTCATCGTCTCGACGTTGCACGAGCTGTGCTCCCAGTCGATCCAGATGGTGTCAAAGTTCATGGGCGCCAGGAACCGCGTGATGGGCAGCGAGCTGAGGCCCGCGTAGTATCCCAGCAGAGGCGGAATCTTCTTCTTGTGCGCATCACGGATGGCGTCTCTTGCCCGGTGCGGTTGGAACAGCGACGGGCCGGCGTAGGCGGCCATGCCTTCTCTGCTGCCGGTGAATGCCATCAGTGCGGATGTTGCGTCGGACAGTGCAAGAACTGATCGAAACTGGTGTCTGATTGCGATGCAACAATACTTGCATTGCCTGCCATCGAAGAGCCTTTAAATATTCCACCAGGTGAGCTCTGCATGCACCATGCACGTGGACACATGTCACGTATCACCAATCAGCAAGGCCTTCGATGACCTTCTTGGCACATATCCGCCCGCTCCGTCAGCGAAAATGCGGCCCAGGCTCATAGATGTCACACCAACATCGCGCGTGTCATGTAAGTCCTTAAATCCGGCGCCGCCGTGGAGGCCTGTGCTCGGCCTTGCACGTTTGTGTCGAGCTTCTGCATAGACACCGCCTACGTGTGTCAGATTTTAGGCCACAGACATCGTCGCCAAGGAATGAGGACAGCTCCATAGTGAAGCTTTCGCATCAATCAAAAGCTGCCGACGTGTGCGGGCCGCACATCTGCGGATATCGGGCGATTAGCAGACCCGCCGGCGTTGTATGAGCTCCGCCGGAACGCAGTTTGGACCGGGCCGTGGTTTGAACAAAGACCCAATGATGGCAGTTATAGGTCTCCTATTGAGGTGCAAATGCGTCATTTGTAGTCTCCAGCTTTCCCGTCGCTACCGAATAGCAGCAGTCAATATATGGGTACTGTCTACTATTTCACCGCTCGACACTCGGCCATGGACGTGCTCAGGCGAGGCGCCGCAGCATCCAGTCTTACTACTAGTAGCTCATAGGGCTGATGCCGCCCTCGCTCACGTCAGCTTGCTGGTCATGTTTGTAATCATTGTTTGGCCGGATTCGAAGGGGGTCGAGCCCTGCGATGACTTAAAGATGAGCTCCATATTCCAAAAGGGGAGGGATCGACTGCGCCGCAGCTATGCGTCAACTAAGATGCGGCGTCGATTTGAGCCTATTGATCAATAACCTTGGTGGACAGATATAATCCCTGCTAAACGCTGTTTCGCCTAAGGCCATCCGTCCCAAACGCGTAAGCGCAGCATCCATGTCGAAGACTGACTCTATTTTGTGCATTTCACTCGTCGACTTGAGTAGAGAGAGAATCAGGCAGGGTGGTTATAAGTACGACTTAAGTCCGGACTTAAGTCCTATAAAAAAGGCATACTTAGGTCTGGACTTAAGTATTAGAATTATTGTAGCACGAGATTTGGGGGCAGGACTGGGACTGATCTAAATTGTAATGTACGGACCAATTCGCAAGGTCACCACATTACAATTTGCGCTGACACCATGTACTTCGATCTTCGGGGTTTTGACCGCCAGAGGCGGGCCATCCGAGCTTCTCTAGCAAGATTCGATCTGAGCTCGTTCCTGACGGGCAAGACCATTTAATTCAACTTGGATGCAGTATTTTCACCAAAACGCACTCGACAAGGTCTCTCTCTCTCTCCACGATGATGAAGTGATAAAGATGCAATTAATTTGTCGAGCTATACACGACCTCCGGATATCTTCTCAATCACCGTTCCTACGATTTGCTTCTTCTTCCCTACGCGCCATGCAATGTACAGGTCGGTACTGCTCACTGCCTGGCCGAGTACTAGCATGAACGTCAAACCGGCACCAAGGCCGACGGCGAGCTCAAAGGGCAACACATGCGTGAGGCATAGTGCTACGCTACTCAAATCTGCAAAGCCCGTCGTGATGGTAAAGGGAATAAGAATCATGAGAAGCTGGTTGGCGCCGTGAGAGGCAATGGGTATGCGATTCATATTCATCCAGGCCCCCGGTGGTGGCGCCGGTGCTCGGGCGGAGAGGACGTGCAAGGGGACGGCAACCAGGACGATGAGCAAGGTAATGAGGCCGAGGATCTAAGGACACAACCATGTCAGTTGGGATTGGACACATGCATCTCGCGAGTTGCGGGCTGCGAACTTACACCATGAGCCGTCTGGAAGTGCGCCGACTTGGACGCCGGCAAGATGCCGAAGACGAGAACCAGGATGACTGACGGCGCGATGCCGATAATCCAGATGAGCTTCGTTGCTTTGGGTGTCCAGGGGGGCAGAACATGTGCCATCTTAATACGATCAAGGATGCTGCGAAGGCCCTGGAGCGTCAAAGCCAGGGGTAATAGGATGGCCAGGGCAACAACCGCGAAAAGGGCTTGGACGATCGTTAGGCCAGCTACAAAAAATATTCATGTTGGAGCCACTTACCATGCAGGGCCAAGAAAACGGCAAACGGAATGAGGTTAGTGCCGTTGATGGAGATTCCGCCAGCGGCTGCAGTGAGGGAGGTGTCAAGGCCCTCGGCAACTTGCTGTCCGTCAATATCGTACGTATTCCGCGCGTTGACGAAGTGAATAGTCCCTTGGGGGACCAAGGATTTGAGAAACCTGATGGTATTGGGGTCAAGCCCCCCGCGAGAGATTGCGCCGCTCTTGTTCAGCCCGAACGCAACGAGCCCGAGGCCGCCGACGCCCTCGCACGACAGGAGATCTATTGCCTTTTGCAGCACAACGGAGAAGGTGTTGGCGCTCAGCACGAGGGATAGGTTGAGGTTGCTGGGCAGGCTGCTCGGGACGATGGAGACATCGGCCTGCCGACGCTCGACATCGAACCCCTTGAACGGAGCAAGCTCGAGGATTGAGATGTCGCGTTTCGGCTTCGTTTCGTTGGCTGAATTTGGCGACAGCAGGGGAGAGAGGTTGACTCCGCGAGCAAACAGCTTCTGCGCCGCCACCACTCCGGAACTGCCAAGCCCCTGCCCAAAGCCCGTAGCAGCGCCGCCGACGGAATCGTCAAACGTCGTCTTGGATTCAGGAATCGCCCCCGTCGGCGCCGTGGCAGTTCCGTTGATGAGTGCATTTATGCCGCCTACGGCCTCGACACCATCGCCCACGCCGGCCAAGAGACCCCTCGCGAGGCCGTTGGCGACGCGTCCAAAGTTCACGTTGGAGGTGCTGGCACTGATGGGACCTCCGGGGCCGGTGAGACTGCTCAGAGCCCTGCTCGCAGTTCCGTTGGCGAGGAACTTTGATGTCAAGCCCGACGCGAAGCTCTGCGCAATGGCGCCAACGTCGGGGCTACTGTTGGGCGAAGTTGCCGGCGCTGGCTCCAACTGGTCGGTACGCAGACCGAGGCCTATCGCGGTACCGTCACCGATGCCCTTGCCGAAGCCGCTGGCGATTCGAGTAAAGTCGAGATTTCCCGTCAGAGAACCCCCGGGTCCAGCAAAACTGCTCAAAGCCTTGGCGGCAGTGCCGTTGGCCAGGAACTTTGACGTCAAGCCGGAGGCGAAGCGCTGCGCAATGCCGCCGGCGTCAAGGGTACCGTTTGGCAGGGCCCCAAGAACCGGCTCCGGCTGGTCAGGCCGGAGGCTGAGGCCCACAGCGGCGCCGTCTCCAAGCCCCTTGCCGAACCCGCTCGCAATGCTGCCAACGTCAAAGTTTCCCGTCAGACCACCTCCCGGGCCCGTAAGACCACTAAGGGCTTTGGCGGCGGTGCCATTCGCGAGGAAGCGCGACGTCAACGAGGAGGCAAAGGTTTGCGCAACGCCTCCAGCATCGATCTTGCCGCCTGGCAGAGGCCCCGGCACTGGCTCCAGCTGATCGGCCCGGAGGTTGAGACCCACAGCGGCGCCATCGCCGAGGCCTTTGCCAAAGCCACTCGCGATGCTTCCAATGTCGAGGTTTCCCGTGAGGGATCCCGGACCGGTAAGGCCGCTGAGGGCCTTGGTAGCGGTGCCGTTGGCGAGGAAGCGCGACGTCAGGCCTGACGCGAAGCTCTGGGCGATGCCGCCAACGTCGAGGGTACTATTCGGTGGAGATGGTGATGCCGGTGGCTCTGGCTGATCGGGTCGCAGACTAAGCCCTACAGCAGCACCATCACCCAGGCCCTTGCCAAAGCCACTAGCGATGCGCCTCACATCGAGATTTGATGTAAGAGAGCCACCAGGTCCAGTGAGGCCGCTAAGAGCCTTGTTGGCGGTGCCATTGGCGAGAAATTGCGAGGTCAGGCCGGACGCAAAGGTCTGTGCAATGCCGCCGACGTCGACCTTGCCATTCGGCAAAGATCCTGATGCTGGTGGTCCAGGCTGGCTAGTCCGTAGGTTCAGACCTACAGCAGCGCCATCGCCGAGGCCCTTTCCAAAGCCACTTGCAATTCCCCCAATGTCGAGGTTTGATGTGAGGGAGCCTCCCGGGCCGGCAAGGGTACTAAGGGCTTTCGTAGCCGTACCATTGGCAAGAAACTGCGAAGTCAGGCCCGAAGCAAAAGTCTGGGCAACGCCGCCAACGTTGAGCTTGCCATCCGGTAGAGATCCGGATGCTGGTGGCCCTGGCTGACTGGGTCGCAAGCTAAGACCAACGGCAGCGCCATCGCCTAAGCCCTTTCCAAAGCCACTTGCAACCCCTCCGATGTCTATCTTCGATATAAGAGAGCCTCCGGGGCCGGTGAAGCTATTGAGAGCTTTAGTAGCCGTACCATTGGCCAGGAATTGCGAAGTCAGGCCCGAGGCAAATGTCTGCGCGATGCCGCCGACGTCAAGATTGCCGTCCGGCAATGGTCCCGGAACCGGTGGCCCGGGCTGGTCGGGCCTTAGGCTAAGCCCCACTGCGGCGCCGTCGCCGAGACCCTTGCCGAAGCCGCTGGCGATGCGTCCAACATCGAGATTCTTCGTGAGGGAGCCTCCCGGGCCCGCAAGGCCACTGAGCGCCTTGGTAGCGGTGCCGTTGGCAAGGAACCGCGACGTTAGCCCCGAGGCAAAACTACGGGCGACGCCGCCGATGTCGACGCTGCCGTCCGGCAGAGGGCCCGGCACCGGTGGCTCCGGCTGATCGGGCCGCAGACTGAGCCCCACTGCGGCGCCGTCCCCGAGACCCTTGCCGAATCCGGCCACCGCGGGGCCGGCGAGTTTCGCGAGCGTTTGGGGGCTTGCTATGCCGCCGGCTTTGTTGAGCAAGTCGGTCGTGTTGAGGTTGTCCGTGACGGACTTGCTGAGGCCAAAGGCAAAGGTGCCCGCGATGCGCGGAACGTCCGATGCTGCGGCCGGCGGAGGCGCGAGGTTGTTGGTCGTCAGCTTGAGGCCCATGGCCGCGCCGCTGCCGAGGCCCGCGCCGACGTTGAGCGCCGTGCCGCCCAGGTCAATCTTCGAGAGCATCGCCGCCAGGCCAAAGGAGCTCGTGTTGACGTTTTCCGTGAGCGACCTGCTCACGCCAAAAGCCAGGTTGTTTGCGATTCCGGGAATGTCAAAGCCCGCCGAGGCGTTGGACTGCGGCCCGACGTTCTTGGTCGTTAGTCTCAGGCCCATGGCCGCCCCGTTGCCCAGGCCGCTGCCAAAGGCCAATGCAGCGCCGGCGGGGTCTGGGAAGTTCAGGTTTTTGATGTTGATTGCCTTGAGAGCCGTTGCTGTCAGGCCCATGCCCGTGTTCTCGAGTACTGGGTTCAGGCCTTTGTTTTGCATGTTGTTCTCCTTTGCCACCACTGCGCCCATCTTCTTGCTCACGTCGGCCGTTGCCAGGTTCAGGCCTTGAGCGGCTCCCTCGCCGATGCCGACGCCCGTGAAGAAGCCTGCGCCAGCGAGGGCCGGTCCGGACATCTTGAGGACTCCGCCAAGGATGGAATTGGCGGCACCGGAGAGCAGATTGCCAAGTGGACCACCACCGCCGCCGCCAGCAGTGCCAGCACCGTCTTTCTTGGAGCCTCCTCCCAGCCCTTTCAACAGGCCGCCGAGCAAGCCTTCCCTTCTGGGCAGATCATGGGTGCTGTCCGAGCCTGGACTCCTTTGCTTGAGCTCGACGCGATACTCGGCGTCTGTGTTTGCATTTACCTCTCGCAGATGGGCGTCGAGGTCTTCGGAGATCATGGCCAGTTCCGGCACCTCGTACTTGCCTGCCAGATGCCTCGACGTGTCGACGCACAAGCCTACAATGGCCAAGTATGTTCGACGCAGGTGCTTGTCTGCTGTGATGGCATCCACCGTCTTTGGCGTGATGACTTCGTATATGCTGCCAAGCCACGAGTCGGTCGAAGTGCTGTCAGAAGCCGTATCCCCGTGGACTCCATGGCTAAAGCAAAACAGTAATAAAGTCGCCAGGAAGCACGAAAACCTCCTGGAAGACGCTGCCAGTGGCATTACAGAAGAATGGAAGCATGTAGAAGCCGCCGCAGCGGGTAGAAGATCAAGTAAATATCTGCAAAGAAAAGAAGTCGACCAGCGACAAGAGCGCGCTCGTGACGAAACAATGAAAAGAGCTCTGTCGGTGAGGATCTCTCTCTTGCCTCGACGTACGAGACAGGTAAAGATGGAAACGAGAACGTTTATGAACGGGCATTCATCTCCGCAAGCACCCATTGACTGCCCCAGATTGCTGCCCCCATCCGTCTCCATAAAACCAGTCCTCGTTTCACTTTGAACGTAGCGCCTCCACGATCCCTCGGGCCGGCGGGCCCATTCGACTGCTGTAAACGATTACCACGATCGACTGTGGATTAGCATGGTGTTTGGGATCCGCGGAAGGGGGTGGCTGCGGCAACACCACCCAATAGCAGGGAGGATTTTGTCGGAGGCGGCTGGCGTCTGATTGTGCCGACCTCAGGTCCTCTAGCCACCTGACTCCAAACGCGCGATCCATGCGACGAGTTCGACACAAACTCCGCCTGGCCCTTGTTTCACTGTGCACCTCACCTTTATTGAAAGCAAATAGTACCCGAGGCAGCGACCTATGTGAACTCTGTTTCCGCAAACATGACCTGTATAGTCCAATTTGTAAACGTCGCCTGGTGCGTGCACAGCGATCCGCAAATCACGCAGTTGTTGGACTAGCGAGATCTCCCTGCTTACACTATTCTACTTTTTCGAGAAGCGCAACCAGCTCCTCTCCAATGTAATTAAATGCAATTTTTCGTGGAAGCCTGAGCGTACGAGCATGGCCGAGAGCGCATCAAACGCTACTCGGGTGTGGCGATTGAACCTGTCGAGGTGAAATAGCTTCTTTGATCCCATTGCGGTCCTATTGGGGAGCAACAAGGCGCGCCTACGGGGGCTGTGCGTTTCTACTCCAACTGAAGCCATTGTACGTTCTTTGAGCCCATAGAACACTCCAGTAGTCGATGTTCTTGCGCATATGGCCACGACCTCCGAGCCAGGACAAGCCGTCAGACCCTCCTTCGCCTTGTATATTGGACCCGAGCGATAGAAACAGCCGCGACGCCCAGTTCAAAGCTCGCCCTGCTCACATGGATCCACTACTGCCAATGAACTGTATAATCGTTGTTTGTCAGCCATTCACAGAGAACATCGCCACAGCATCATTGGTAGCAACGACTGCGGATTGCAAATCGTGAAATTTGAAACGTGGACTGAATCGCCATCGTGTTCCAGCACTTGAACCCTTTTTTCTAAAAACAATCTGTACAATGATTTCCCCAGGACCATAATGATGATGCTCTAAGCCTCTCAACGCCAGCTTCGGAATGCTGAATATCAACGCCACCAAACGGATCTATAGAATGAATGTGCCTGTAATTGAACGCATTCCTAGTGTTCATCTCAGAGGAAATGCGGATGCACTTGAAATGGGATTGGACGTGCCAATTCCATGATGCAAAGCGACCATCTTTCGACCTTCAGTGATCCTCCACGTCCTCGTCTCTCCCAGGATACATAATGTCCTGCTTAAGAACGGCCCGAACATGGTTGAAGAAAACAAAGCAGTATGTCAAGAAGAGACAAATGCTCATCCCTGTAGCAACCCACATAACGGCTGAACTTCCCAGCTCCTTGGAGATGGCTATCGTAGCCAGAATAAATCCCGTGTTGGGAAACACCATGGCCCACCAGCCGAGATGAAAGTACTTGGGTGGTGCTTGGATGACGGCGACAACGGCGATTCCAAACCACCAGAAGCTCAGCGCCCACAGGAACACCGCACTCATGATGGCGATGGTGCGAATGATGCTCACGTCGAATACCTTTCCCTCCATGGTCGGCGCAATGGTCTTGGGCAGGCCGTTGGCCATGCCAATCACTGCCAGCGCGGTGAAAGCAGGCGGTCCGACACACATGAAGAGACCTGGTCGATGCTCTCGGTTCGGAAGCCCAGCCGACATTAACCGGCCGACCATGTGCGCATACATCATCAGCGCGACAGAGAAGCCCAAGCCTTGGCAAGTCAGCCCAGCGATGATGATGGGCACCGCGACAATGTCCGGCTGCGTGTCCGCGATGACCGAAGCGATGGTTCCGGAGAGCATGATCGGGAAGATGGGGAGGATCCAAGTCGGCATCATAGTCTGCAGGCCGAAGCTGTGTGCGGCAAACACAAAGCTGTATTGTCCAATTGCCAGCAGCAGGGTGGCGACGACGTAGGCCCAGAAAGCTCCCTGAATGGCCCATATCAGACCAGTGTCGTTGTCCGGAATGGCATAGCGATGTGTGCTCGTGATGAGCGTTGCAACGGACAGAAAAAATGTCGGAAGGAAGAAGCCTTCGCGAGGGTGTTTGACCGACTGCGACATGTCGCCAGGGTGGAGGAAGAAGCGAGTCACCATCATGATCGTGATGGCGGAGAAGATGAGAATGTTGAAGATGTATACGACGAGGCCGATCTGCCTCAGGCCAGGGAACTGATTGGGCTGAGCAAAGATGAGAAGGGCCAGGCCTCCAGTACTCATCGGAAGCGTGTACCAGGCCCATGTGAAGTGATGTAGTCGCTGTCGAAAGGGCAACTTGGGTCGGTTCGGGTCGTAGATGTCAATTTCTGGGGTATGTTGGGCGTGGTTCCCCTGAGCCGCCTCGAGAACAGGAGTGCCCGTATCATACTCCAATCCCTTTTCGTGATTGTAGCCTTTGCCCTTCTCTCCATGGCCTACTGTGGTGTCCAGTGGCGGATAGTCGTGAGACCGCCGGGAGGCTGTAGAATTTCTCCTCGTCGACATGGAGGAGTCGGCCCAACTCTGGGAGGCGCTTCTGTGAGCCATGTTCCGCACAACTGGGTATCTCTGAAAGGACGTGAAAGGGAACAGAAGGAAATGGAAGGAGTCGAGGGCACCAGCCCGAAGATGTAGACGACCGAAAGCACAGTTGAAATAAACGGAACCAGACGTGATAGTGAAGGCCTCCGTCAACTGCCCACTTATTAAGAAGCGAACGGCGGGCTGGGGAATGAACGAAGCCGTGCACAAGCCCACCGCGGTGCCCCTGGGAAGAAACACCCCTTTGGCCTCATTTCCATATTTGCCTCTGCCCTTGCTCTGTTTCTTGGGGACGGAGTCAGGGCAAGAGAGGTTCCGGATATCAATGTCTCACAGCGGTGGAGACGGTCGAGCAAACAGACGCCAAGCACGTTGAGAACGCAGCTATCCCAAATTGTCGCCGTGAAGATCACCGAGGCGGAGAGATAAGAGCGTTGCCGTCCTGGGACGTGGCATGCTTCACGCTGCGGCCATGGGCTCCGCCGACTGGCAATTTAGTCTCTCAAGCGGGTCGTGATAGGGACGGGCAAGGATCAAGGGGTCGTTCACCCCGTCGAAGCCCAACCTTCAAGCACGTGGGGGGCCGTGCTTCGGGACGGTGCGGTGTTAAACGCAGCCCGAGCTCGGTACTTGAAGAGGCATCCGGTGGATTCGCCAATCGGGGATGCCTCCGCCCACCCATCCGTAACTCGTGCTGCCGCGCCGAGCCTCAGCATCGCGGGAGGCTAGGAAGCGAATCGACACACTAGCGGTCTCGGCGTGGCTGCTTCGGATTGACTGCCAGACTGGTTGGTACGCTGCACTGCTACGGAAATAGCATGGAACGTTTCGACTCGAGATCGGCGCCAGAGATCTCGACGGCGCTGCCGGGGGGTCTTCAAGACCCTCGTTGTTCGTCGACGGTATGAGCATTGCCCGCGAGGTGGAGATGACCATCATGTTACTACGGCGGTGTTGGTCAGGATCCGGACCGTGCCATGGGTGCTTCACCCAGAAAGGAACCCCGCGCTCCACCCAGTCGAGCAGTGATGAGATACCGGACGCGTAAGCAGCGGGCGACGTTTCGCTCAATACAACTGCACCGTGGCAGTGAAATTGGCTCCAAGACATTGTATGTGCGGTGTGGCAGTGCTGGCGAGCGATAGCGACTTCGCGCTCTGCCTCCCGGAGGCGCTGAATACGCAATAGCGCGAGCTGCGACCGTTTGGGAGTTTATTTTTATGCTTGTTCAAACGAGAGAGCTTGGTTCCCTGATGTTTGGTCCAGCTGCCTTGTCGCAGGTTGTCGCCAGGGAGAGCAGGGGACGGCGACCGGCCAGGCTAGCCTGCATGTGGGAAGCAGACGCCGCCCCTTTGGCACCACATGCAACGACTGTCCAAGCCTTCTAGAAACCATGAATGCTTTGCTCCCAATTGCAGCAGCTGCTGCTCACTCCTCGGACGGCGTGCGAAAAGATCCGAGGTCCTAGCGGCCGTCATGTTTATTTGCAGAGTTGACGCCGTGACCGTTCCGCAATTTCCCGCTTGAGTGTTTGAGCACGGTCAAAGCGCCGGGCGCTGTCCAACGCTGGTAAGGCAGACAATGCTGGAATTAGCATGGGACTCTTGCAAAAGCATTTGAAAGGACCACAGTTCTGCAGCGGGCAGAGGGTGACTGTGCCTGCAAGTTGGCGACTTAGCTGCAGTATCGAACCGAGACAAGGGCCTTCCATCCTAAAGCAGAGGATTCATCGCCTGTCGAACGCGTGCTGTGCGCATCTCGATGCCCCTTGGCGATGCCTGTTTGCTTGGCGATGCATGGTTGCATCTGCCGACTGAAGAGGGGCTCTTGGCTGCGCGGGTTCGCCCATCTTCATGCCCAAGAATGGCCTTCCTTGGCTTTGAGTCAGGTACCTACCATCAATCGCCATATCTACGAGTACGGCCGATGCATCTCGCAATACCGAAACCCACTTGGGCTGTCTCATCCATGTCGTTGGATATCTGACCGGGGCAGGGACAGGGATCGGCCTTTGAAAAACATTGATACCCATGTCGCTGGCTTGTCAGGTATGGCGAACAGCGGAGGCCGCCTTGATACCAGCTCGAGGCATCGGAACCAAGTGATCGACAGAAAACATCAAGCAAGGCGTGTCGCAGGATGATGATGAGAATGAAGGCCCGGGTCTTTGCCCGGCAGCTGATCAGGTTTTTATTTGACGAATGCAACATATAACCCAGAAGATATTCCATAAACAATCTCATTCGAGCTGTCGAAACTGACAGCCGTCAATTGCACTGCTTGTAACCCTCCCTGGCAGCGAGCAGCATCACGCAGCATGCTATACTCGAATTGATTCGGAGCGCATTGGGACGTGATCCGACAGGTATTACGTACTGTGTGTGTGCCTTATCTATTATCGTGAGTAGACAGTCAGGTCGCATATGCTACGTCCGTCTAACCGAGACTGCTTCCGACAGATTCCGGTATCAAGAAGAATGCCAAGCTAATGCCATACGGGATTCGCGATGCAAGATGAGCTGGTTTGGGCGATCAATGAATGATGATGCAATCTCCTACACGCATGACGAAATACAATGCTATTTGGCGAATTGGTCCACGTGTGGTCAGTTTGCTTGGCACATAAACCAGGGCGTCCGTAAGATGAAAACTCTTACAGCAATCCGTCGGGTACCAATCCTGTGAGATTCTGATCTTCTTACATGACTTCCGACCAACAAGCGAGGGGAAAACTTGTCTGCTTCAAGTCTATAGACGATGCTAATCTTTCATTCATTTACTTATCGCTCTGCTGTGCCGAGTCCCTTCCAAGCCAACGCGTGCGTCACATCCGGCCTTGGCTTCTACAGGAAATGTTGACCAGTGTGCTTAGTCGCCACTAGGAGTAGCTGTACGTGTCTGAGGGAACATTCAAAGATTGAAAATTTAACGAGTAGGTTTGAATTGACCTTTTGATCTGGTGCCTAACTTTGATGCCGTCGGTGACTGAAGAATGATAAGACCGTACTCATCGAGCAAAGTACAAGGTATCTATTTATAGGCGCACTTATTTCAAACTTGCGTCTTCTGCGGTTTCACCTACGTGTGGCCTCAAGAGCTCACGCCAATATCCAAAACCTGCGCAAAATCATATTACCCGAAAGATGCGCAGGCCCGCCATCGGCAAGACTGATACAGACGACCATATGATGGTAAACAGGGAGAATAAGTGAGGGTGTCCGAACTGTTGTGCCCTATACGTGTGCATTAATTCAAGATGTTGGGAGGCCAAAGCTTAGCACCGACATCCACGCAGTGGAATTTCAATTTGATAGTATTGAGTGAAGAGGAAAAACAGAGAGCCGTAACGCTTGCTTAAGTGAGCATGGAAGGAGGGTTGAAAATAAGACGGACAGGTGTGTGGTCTGGTGCTCACGCACGTCGCGTCAGTGGATCTTTCGCTTGCCCGTCCCAACTACAGCACCGAGGCCCTTCATGATGAGCCATCCAGTCAGCTGCGTGTGGAGCCACTTGCCTAATGGAGTTTCCAGCAGCGTTGGCTTTTCCTCGGGCCGCCTCCACGTCCACGTCTCGTTGACAAACACGACCTTTTCTGCGCCGTCTGTCTTACCCGGGTGTGGTGGATAGTCGACAGGGGCCGGCTCGATGGCAGCGACGAGCAAGCCTCGAACGGCCGGGCCTTCAAAGGAGGCTGGAACTTCCATGATGAGCTCCGCCCGCTCCGACATTGTGGAGTTACATGCATCTCTCTCATAATGAGAGACTCTGTACACGCCATTGACCAGCTCACCCGGCTCAAAAGTCATGCCGTTGATCCATGCGCTACCGAAGCTTCGACGGTCATCGGATTCCTTGATCATGGCGCGGATGAGAAAGGCCTGCGGAGTCCAGCTGAAAGCGAGATGGGTTGCCCGACTGTACTCCGTTAGCAAGGTCGACGGCTGAGTCGTGGGCACCCCATCCGGGCTCGAAAGCGACGACACCGTTGGCTCTGCGAGGTCATATGCCAGGGAAGAGGTCGGTATAGGTTTCGAAACGACGCGTTCATACGCGACGACCCACTCCGAGCTGTTAGACTTGACTTCTGCCGGGAGGCTCGCCGGATCTCGAGGTTGATGAGCTAACTTGGGGCCCAGCGAGGGTGGCTGTTGGCGTCGTCCTGTGGTTGTTGTCGTGCTTCTGCGAATCACGCGATACAGATAGACAAGGTATGCAATGGGAATTGCCACAGGCAGTGCGATCAACGCCAAGGTCGCTGGTCGCCCGAGGGAGGCTGGCATCATTGAGTGTGAGTCACGATCAGCCGCGACTGGCGTGAAGCGGCGGGTTGAGTACGTTCGAAATGTAAGAAAAGAGGCCAGAAAGCGCGGCTTACAGTTGTACGAAATAAGATGTGCGATGGGAGAGAGCTGAATGGCAAGGTGGTTCCGATGAAACCGATACCTAATCCGCTGAATCCATGTCGTGCCAGCGCTGATTCGTTGCAAACGAGGCGTAAGCCGCCCATCGCAATGCTACCCTACGGCAGACACGACAACTGACCTGCTGTCAATCGAGTGGCCGTTGTCGAGATTCCTTCTGGACAAATGCTCTAGCTTTAAAGATGCGTGTAATCCTTTTTATCGTATGAATGTTTGCTGCCTCGACACGCGTTGCTCCGTACCTGCCAGGCAAATGAGCCACAGAGCGAGCTCTGATTGTGCCTTGTTTTCCCTGAATGACTCCCACATGAAAGGTGTGGGGATCAACGAAGAGGAGACCATCAAGTTTGTCTCATTATCACTATCATCAAGGGCCGAGCTACTCGGAGCTTCAGTCCTTGGATCTCCGGTCGTTTGGCTCTGTTTAGGTCGCAGATGACGGCGTTCTAACCATCGCTGCACTCCCTCATTGGCTGTCCTGCAGCATCCACGTTGGTCGACTCTCCTTCAAGATGCGGAGGTAGCGTACTCCTCAGTCAGACGTGGTCTGTATAAAAAGCGCAATGTTGCAATTGAGATCCTGCCCTGCGGCGGGAAAGAAATTGCCAAAGAGTCACAATGGGCGAAAGCAAGAGCACCGTTACGACCTTGATGAGGCCAGACCAAGATGGAATCAAGACGCCCACCGGTGGCTGCGTTGTGCGGGTACAGCGATTCGAGACGGATCCCCACGCTGACCTGACGATGTGGCAAGGCGTCAAAAGATGGCCTCGTGTCGTTCTTTACAGCATGGCCGTGGCTACTGGCGTTCTCATGTACGGCTATGACTATGTCGTTGTGGGCACGACATCCGCCATGCCGAGCTTTCAGTACGTAAATGACCCTCAACCTTTACAGAAGTTGGCTTGGAGCCGCAGCGAACGCAGGCCATGAGGGCTGATCGCGCAACCACAGGAGAGACTTTGGAGAGCTGCTCAACGGGATGCAAATCATTCCTTCTTTTTGGCTTGGGATCTGGACATTTGCGAGCCCAGGTGCGTCCATCCTAGGCGCCTTCTTCGGAGGCTTCTTTCAGGATTGGCACGGGCGGCGAACTTCTTTCGGCCTTTCCACCCTCATCTGCGCAGTTGGAGTGGCGATAGCGTTTGTATCCCACTTACCAGCCGACATTGACGGCCGGCGCAGCGTCTTTCTCGCCGGGAAAGCGGTTCAAGGCGGTGCCATCGGCATGATGATGACCACGACGCAGACCTACATGTCCGAGATTTCGCCCCCGGGCCTCCGCGGACCCTTGCTGGCATTGTTCCCAATCTTCCTCATGGTGGGCCAGCTTATCGGCGCCGGGGTCATATTCGGCCTCTTGAACTTGGAGAATGGATACACGGTAACCTTTGCCACTCTATGGCCATTTCTGGCCGTCACGTTCGTGGTGGCCTTGATCATACCGGAAAGCCCTACGTACCTGGTCCGGAAGGATAGGCTGGAGCTGGCTCACAAAGCACAGAAGCGCCTGGAGCCCAACGGCACAGACAGCGAAGAAACCATTGGGATCATCCAGCGCAACATTCAGCAGGAGAGCAAGTGGGGGAGCGCGACGTATGCCGACTGCTTCAGCAAGGACAACCGCCGACGCACTCTGCTCGTCATGTACGCCAACATCATGCCCCAGATGTTCGGCATAACGCTGCTGGCAAAGGCCAGCTATTTCGTCCAGATTGTCGGCATGGCGCCCAGCGCAAGTGTGCAGTTTCTCATGGTGGCAATCACACTGGGCCTTCTGGCCAACATTGCCGCCATCTGGGTTACAGCATGGGTTGGGAGACGGCGCCTCATTTACGTAGGCTTCGCTGTCTTGAGTGTGCTATGGCTTACAATGGGCATTGCAGGCATCTGGTCAGACAACGCCGTGGTCATGTAAGAGATCTCCCCTCCGAACAAGCAGACAAAGAACGGAGCTTACGAAATGGTCAGATACACTGCAGCCATCATATGTGCGGTTACCATCGTGGCCGGTCTTACTATGTGGCCTGCTTCATACGCCGTGGGCTCTGAAGCTTCGACGCTACATTTAAGAGCAAAAGCACAGGGAATAGGCTGGCTAACATGCGGCGTGGCCGCCTCAGCGGTAGGCTTCGGGCTACCCTACGTTTTCAACCCCGACCAAGGCAATCTCGGCGCCAAGACGGGTTTCATCTTTGCAGCAGTGTGTGTCATCGCGTCCTGGGTCAGCTACTTTTGTATTCCAGAAATGAAAGGGCGCACAGCATCGGAAATTGATTGCATGTTTGATCTGAAGCTGAAGGCGAGAGAGTTCCGCAACTGGCCAGCAAAAGACAGAGACACAGATGTGAGGACATGTGTCTGAGATTATCTGTTGCCAACTAAGTTGGCTCATACCGCCACTTTCTGGTTTAATCGATAAAATTCCTGCCCAGGAACGGTTGTGATGTGCGTGTCCGATGACGACTGGAAGCGTTCTGCAATATAGGCAGAGCGAGGGAGCAACAAACAAAGGAAAGTAACATGTGGCGAAAACCACAAGAGGAGGCGCTGCGGCAGCGCACTCGCAATCACTCTTCTTCGTCCTCCTCAACGGCAGCGCTCATGGCAGCGATCACGGCGGCGGTGTGGCGGCTAACGCGAACATTCCTGGCGCGCAAGTAATCGGCCGCGAGGACGACGAGGCCCTCGACAGCAGTGTCGATTCGTTCGAGGACAGGGTCCCACGCCGGTGTGTCAGCGGCGACGGTAGCGGTGATTGAGGAATCAGAGCTGTTGGGGGCGCACATGGGAGGAGCGCGAGAGAACAGGGCAGCGAGGCCCTTGGCAGCGGCTGGGGCTTTCTGCTTCTTTGCCTTCATCGGGAGGTCCCTGGCAACAGTCAGGACTCTCTGCTTTCTTGCCTCCTTCGCGAGGTGTTCATTCGCAAGGGCAATGTATGACCGGATGGTAGTACGGAGATAGCCAGTATACTAGAAATAAGTTAATAGGCGAACCAGGGAACATATAAACGACCCATGCTTACGAATTGGACCATACCCTGGTCGTGCCCCATGATATCCAGCTTGAGAGAGTCCTGTAAATTTCGGACTCGACGGCCAACCGTGTTCAACTCCTCGAAATCAAAACGTCGACAGACGTGACCAACAGAGCGACAATACAGGCATTCAGGCTCGGAGGAGTCTGGATGAATTAGTGAGACAATAGCGAGGAGAAAGGTGGGAGCTACTCACCGAGCTCGGATCCACAAAGGTGCAACATGGGGTGTATTGCCCCCTCGGGAGTCACGTCAGTAAGGATTGCTTCTGCACAGCAAAGGCAAGGCCGGTCACTAAAAGATTAGCGAGACTCGCAGGAGGAATGGTGACAGGAGCTAGGACTCACAATGGCACAACATCGTAGACGTGATAGGCTGGGCGGTCGCCGCTGCGAACCTGCGAAGAAGAGGGACAATGGGCCTCGAGATTGCCGCTTGCCTCACCCTCACCCACGTCTTCAGAAACCTCATCCTCGCTGTCCTCCTCATCCTTGATGTCCTCCTCATCCTTGATGTCCTTCTCATCCTTGATGTCCTTCTCATCCTTGATGTCCTCCTCATCCTTGATGTCCTCCTCATCCTTGATGTCCTCCTCATCCTTGATGTCCTCCTCATCCTTGATGTCCTCCTCATCCTCGCTGTCCTCCACATAGGTCTCGCCAATGCTATCCGAGTCGTAATTATCGTCAGTGAGCTTGGAAATCTTGGCTTTGTGAGCGCTGCCAGAGGGGCTAGCAGCTCGGACCCGAGGGGGATTATTCTGCGGCAAGGCATTGTCCGCTCGGGGAAGGACATGAGCACGCCCGGTCAGGAATTTGGTCAGGTAAGATGAGCCCTTGGCCAGAGCCTTGCCCTCAGCCTTTAGAAAAGGCATTGAGACGACTTGCGCTTGTCTTTCAGCGTAGACTTGGGGCCTGCAAGGCGTTAGTGGGACAAGGGAAGCAGTGAATTGTGGAGGAGCAGGTAAGGCAAAGGAGCTAACGTCAGCCTACCTGTAGCAAAGCGAAGCAGAGCTTCCTTGAGAAGGATAAGAGGCGTTATAATGAGAGGAGAAAAAACTAGGTCAACCAGACTGGCGGTCGAAATACGCGTTGAGGGTGGTTGTTATGCGAAGTGAGGGTGGTTGTTGTGCGAAGCGAGGGTGGGTGTTGTGGTGCGAAGTGAGGGTGGATGTTGTGGTGCGAAGTGAGGGTGGATGTTGCAATAGAGTTTGAAAGGAGAGGCGATAGCAGCTCTCAGCTCCGAGATAGGAGGTGGAGCTGTGTTCTTCTGCCGGACTACCACGCCGTCACAGCGATGTTGCCTCAGGTTAGAAGGTTAACTGAACAACAGGTGTCGCTATATAGACAACCAACCGGACGTTGTCCAAGCCATTGCCCACGACGGCCTTCGTGGTAGATGTGCAAGGGCCGCTGTTGTGTGAGCAACGGTCTGGTATCCCAACCGAGTTTCCTGGCTGGCCACCAGTGCTGCAACGAGGCCGGATGAGGTTGACGATAGGGCTGCACAATTTGACCTCCGGCGAACGGAGCTCAGATGGAGCAGCAGCTGTTGGGATTCTGGAACCGAGGCTGGTCTGTTGGGTTTGTCGCCCCATTGAAGTGACCCTAAGACAAGACGCAGCCTCGATGCAGATAATGGTGGCCCAACCGCGAGCCAAACGATCCGATATGATACTCTTCCCGTACCCTTTGGTCTAACGTCTTGGTCATTAGCGACGAATGATCAGGAGGGGTGGCTTACTCTAACAGTGGTAAGAGTCTGCCATCCATGGGGAAAACACGTTCCCGTACGGCCAGTCCGAGATTGAGACTACTACATCTGCAAGTGGAACTCTGATGAACAGCATATGGCTAGTAATACGAAAGCGCAAGTTTTCTCAGTGTGCTGATGCCAATTTAGTGGCCACAGCTGCGAGACCAGGTTTTCCTGGACCGTGGCTGCTAAGCTTCAAGTCTGTCCGAGGTCCAAGGCCTACGAAGCGTCAACTTAAGCGGCCATGTTGCATGAGGGGGGATGAAAGAAGAGGAGAGTTCGTCTGTGGGAGCCGGGGACTCAGGGAAGGGAGTTCGTCTGGCGAGTCTGGCTCGAGCTTTGGGCTGGTTGAACCTTCTGTCGGTTGGCGTGAACCTTCCGTCGGCAGGTCTTGTTGTGTACCCAATGGCGGCGGTCCGGACTGTCCAGTAGCCGTCGTTCCTTTGGGCGTGGTTCCCTCTCTTTCAAGAAGTCTCGTCGCCTGTGTCTTCTACTTCGTGATAGCCGTTCTGAGGCGTGCTGGTGTCTCGACCTATTCGATAGGGTACGGCGGTTCGGGTGGTGTGTCGACGAACTGTGCTGCTGACTACCTAGTATATGAGTCCCTGGTCCGTGGCGGAGATGTGTCTCGCTATTGGGTGCGCAAGGATGCTCTGTAGTTGTCTAGCTTGTAGTAGCGTCTGGGTCCGTGGTTGTCGTCGAGGTATTGGGCTGGCCTTGTTGACCTAGTCGTTCGATCTAGTGGATCTGGTGGTACGTCGGTCTAGTTCTGGTTCTGGTTCTGGTGCGTCTCTTCTTTTTGAAGAAAAGGATGTCTTTCTGGTGTTGGTCCCGTCTGTCGGGTCTGTCACGGTGACGAGCAATTGCTAACACTTGTTGTATGAGGGAAGATGATAATTTATTCCTCTCTATCGGTACGTATCTCTATATACTGTGTGGGTCATGTGACCGTTGCATGCCCACAGGCCAGGTATTACATCTAACGGTGAGGCGTTCGCTCCTATCGATTTATGGCAGGTGACAACATGTGGCGAATAAGCCGATGTTGCCGCCCTGAGCCAGCTTGCTCGCTCGGCGAAGAAAAGATTACACTATTTGCAAATTTAACCAAGGTGATTTCCTGCGGAAGATCAAATACCGCATTGGTGTTCACACTTTTGTACCCGTAGTCCGAGACTGGCTGTCTTTCACAGCATGATGCGCGAACCTCCAGCATGATACCGACTTTCCGGACAAGTCATGTCTCACTCGACAGAACGCACCCAAACCTCTTCTTAAGATAGGTATTACTTGAAGATGTCTTGGTTGACGCACCTGACCAGGGCTCGATGCAACCATGCTTTTTGACATAGCCTGCTCGTGGAGCAGTCCATCCCGAAGGTCACCGGTCTTCTCTATTTTAGAAGTCGAGTTCCATTCGACTTCTTTGTTTTACGCAAGTCATGTCCACCCGCAATATTTGCTGCAATTCTGATGTTGTAGACGACTAGAATTGACACTGTCAACACCGTACCCAGGTTAAAGGACAAGTCTCTGCCGCTGATTACATGTATCGACGCCAGCTAACGACAAATCCGCACTGCTTCAGCCTCAAGGTTGCCTTGCGCAAAAAGTCTGACACAAAAGCATAAAGTATGCGGCTGCTTACTCGTGTGTATACATTTGTGACTGTGTGGTCCAGACTTTACGGATGTCTCAGATGAGCGATGCGTGTTGATCTGTCGAAAATGTTGGATGCACCACCTAAATAAGCCCAGAGCCTCCATGGGGAGCAGAGTATGAGTAGAGCTCGTTTGTGCAGCTCGAATCTTCATTAAAGTCTGCTGGCTAGATTTTGTATTTTATTATGACTTCAAAGCCCCTTGCCGTCTTCGTGGCAGCGGTCATCTTCACTGCGCCCGCCGTTCTTGCCCAGCTATTCACTGTGAACTGCGCACCGCTTACCGTCCAACGAAGGGATTCTATTGTATTCCCAGGCGTACTTGCTTCTCACGTACATGCCGTGGCTGGCGGTACTGCCTTTGCACTTACAGAGTCGAATGATTGTGCCAAAGCCGCCAATGCCACTACGTGTGACAAGGTTCTCGACAATAGCAACTACTGGCAGCCTCTACTGTATCATCAGCGCATCGATGGAAAATTCGAGATGGTGGAGTTTCAAGGCATTGTAAGTGTTAGCATCCAAGCAGGTTGGTGGTTACCTGGTCTCATCGCTTCGCAGGCAGCCTACTACATCGACCGGGCCTGTGACTTCGTCGAGGGGCGCAAAAACTGTGCCAACACACCTCATGCCATAGCACCACCCGCTGGCCTCTGCACGGTAGTTGGTGATCCCTTTCTGCGGTTCGTTCTCTCCCAATGGCAGTTGGTCCCCGCTGGCGGTGTCTTCTCACACTAACGGAATCTAAGAACCTACAACCACTCGAACCCAGAACAACGGGCAATCTCCCACGTTTGTTTGGGACCGGGTGGCGAAACCCCGAATCTGCCTACACAGAAGTGCGATCGTCTCCGTGCTGAGATATTCTTTCCATCCTGCTGGGACGGCTTAAATCTGGACAGTCTCGCCATGTAGGACTAGTCCCGGGTCTTCAATACGCTTCAAGCATCACGGTGCACTAACGCTGCTTAGATGGCCTTTCCCGCAATCGGCGACTACAATACCGGCGTGTGCCCCAAGTCGCATCCTGTGGCCATTCTCTCGGTCTTCTACGAGTTCTTCTACGATACTGGCGCCATCGAGAACTTCAACCGTCTGGTCTGGGCCACGGGTGACCGCACTGCATATGGCCTTCACGGAGACTTCCTCAACGGATGGAAGGATCAAGCCGCTCTTGGCTTGGTCATGGACACATGCACAGGACCACAGGGAGTGAACGCAGCAAGTTGTAGTCTCAATGTCGGGCCCACCGGACCGGGCCGTGCAAGTCGCCAGAAGCTTGAAGTTGCGTCACCGGATGAGGATGTTGGGCTCAATGGTCCGCTTGGCAAGCTGCCTGGAAACAATCCAGTAAGTGGTCAGTCAGTCTCAAGCTAAAGCCTCGTTTGTCTTCCTCGTGGAAGTGGTACGCTGGTCTGTCGCTTTATATGAGGCCGTCCATGTGTCTGAAGTAGTTGCGCCCCCTTTTTTTATAGCGTGGTGGTTTCACCAATTCCCCTCGTTCAAATTCAGTGTATATGCTAGGAAACTGCAGTACTATCCCCGCTTTGCTACCCAAAATTGAGCATTGTATGAGTTCTTGGTCAGAGCCTCTTTGTCAAAGCCATATACGGCTTCTATGCTTCTGACCGTGGAGTTTTCGAAAGTCCGATTACCACACTTGTCGCCCGTTTCCAGATACTGAAATCCCATCGCCTCTGTGACTTTGATGATGTCTTGCAGTGACAGCTGCACAAATGGACTGGTTCCATAAAGCAGAGGCCCCAAATTGACCCAGTAACCCCCTTTTCTGAGGACCTCCTTGATTGTATCGAAATAGCCCACGAGATTTCGCGCTGTGTCAATGAAGAAATACGTCAGAACAACGTCAAAGTGTCGTTCTTGGTGGCGAAAGGCTGTCATGAAGTCGCCCTCAACCATCAAAACAGACTGAGAATTGATGTCGACATCTGGATATGGAAGCTCTCGATGCATGTTTTCATCAGTAGCGTGGTGAGACCAGCCGTCTACAAATGGATGAAATGTCTCCCCATGCCGTTGAGCATGCTCTTCGAGAAATCTATACACGACATTCATGTACATGGACCACTCGTTGATCGTAACTTCAAATCCTATGCAGGTGTCAGTCCTGGGCCTGCCTCAACGAGTGCGGCTGAATCTGGGAAGCGGTTGTACCTCCAAGACGGTGTATGTCATGCCCCAGTCGTCCGAGGCCAGCTCCTGGTAGCAAGACCTGCACGGGTTGTACCGGTCCATTTCTCTCCGGGAAGAGATGAGCCAAGGTGTCCAGCATGCAAGAAAATGTCGAATTTCGCTCATGCTGCCCTTCTTCAGTCCAGTCTCGCACAATGTGCTTGAGTGCCTGAGACACGGATATCTTATCGGCTGTCTGGCCGGTAGCTTCAGTATCACGGACGTGTTTTTGGACCTCCTGCATTTCAATGCCGTAGAACTTGAGTGAGTTGTCAACAATCGCATTGCACAAGACCTGGTTGTTGATGAGCTTTTCCTCCACAGCGTCGAACTTGGATGAGTAGGACAGGTGGTGCTCCAAAAGCTGCGCAGAAGTTAGCGAGAATTGATCTGCAAAGTCGGCATGGACTACCGTACGGCCTTTTGAGCTTTTGAGACGTTTTTGTACAGATTGCGCAATCGCGTCAATTCGGTCTCCTGACGCTCGCGGTACTTGAGAAACCCATGAAGGGCGTCCAGCAGGCGGTGCCTGGGGTGGTTAGCAGTCCCCCGGCCCTTTTTGCTGTCAAAAGTCTGCAAGAGTCGGGCCTTTTCATCGTCGTGTCGTGCGCTTGCGGATTCATTCTGGCTTTGTTGAAGAGTCACGAGGGTTTGATGCACCTCGGTCAACTCAGCCGGAGTGCCAACCAGCTGAGCGGAAGTGATGTTTAGCACGCGTTGCAGTGAATCGCGCCGGATCGGCTCGATGCCGCTATTGGGTTGATTACCTGAAAGTTATCTTTTGCCAGGACGTCGCTGGCCTGCGCCCCACGAAGCATGCCCGGCCGAATGCTCGTGATGGCATGGAACCACCACGCAATGGAGAAGTGCATGAACAGCATGGCCGCAATCTACGGCTTGACTTGCCTGCAATACTGTGTCGCGATTTCGGTAACCCAGGCCAGGGTGGACAAGAAAAAATCTCGCGCCCAGCTACGCAATCAGGTGTCCAATCAATGTAACCACGGGCTGCGAGGACCTTGATGGCCGCCAAGAAGCCAAACTTCAGGAGAGCACTTGCAAATGTAAAAGTATGCGGTGGCAGACTCTGTATGGTACTGCCGACACGTAAGCGATGACAAGTGTAGAAGAAGCCATGATTTGTGTCGCACGTCATGGCTTTTACTTGCATGAACCGTCGACGCCTGATGGCCAAATTCCCCCCCGCCATATAGTGTCCAGGGCCGTGGAGACGATGAAGGCAATTGCTCAGAAACATGCACCGTCTTGACGGCTTACTTGGTACGAACTTACCGGCTAGCTGGATCTCATTTCTCTTTGAGAACATGAACATGTATCTGGCCCCTGAGCAGAGCAGGTAGCCGCTTGCATTGGTCGAGTCAGATTTTGAGTTTAATCAAGGCATTGAAGCTCGGGACCGCTGCCGCATCGTCTCCAGGCCAATTCGGTCGGACATCCAGCCTTGATGTTGATTAATGGGATGCTCGGCAACATCACATCCAGATTTGGTACAGTCGTGCACCGGAATCTGCGACCATTTGCGCGTAATGTCGACGACGGCTGTCTGCTATCTACCATCCAGCCAAAATAGCAGCATCGCTGTTAGCGCCCGCGGCACCAGATGTCGACATCTCGGCGCGGGGTTCCGTGCGGAACGCAGCGCCGAGATGAGATGGGTCGGCTACTGTCGGGCCGCCTCCCCCGGCTGATGCTCCCCACGGCGGAATCAGACCGGAGGAGAAGCTCGCTCGGGGAAACGTACTGAAACGGGCCATTTTTGAGTGGCGGGCTGCCATTTAAGAGGCGCGACCACTCCTCTAGTGGCTGCGAAGTGAGACATTCTTGACCTCGACGATTGTGCCGAAGTTGCCCAAGATGCCTGTCACACAGTTCGAGACCAAGGAGAAGTACCGTTACCAGAACGGCTTCAACTGCCACTTTGAGTAGGTTGCTTGGCGATTATGACTGGCTGGCTGTGTCTGGGACCCTGAGGCTGACACGACGACAGGTCCGAAGCCGTCGAGGGCGCCTTGCCCGTCGGACACAACTCCCCCCAGAAGCCGCCCTTCGGACTCTACGCCGAGAAGCTTTCCGGCACCGCCTTTACGGCGCCGCGGCACGAGAACAAGCAGACGTGGCTGTACCGCATCCTGCCGTCATGCGCGCACCCGCCCTACCAAGCCGCGCATGAGACGCGCACTGCGAGCGGCCTGTCCAAGGACTACGCCTCCAAGATGAACTACATCCCCAACCAGCTGCGTTGGGATCCCTTTGACCACGACAAGGCCAAGGATCTCGACTTCATCTCGGGTCTGCGGCTCGTCGCCGGCGCAGGCGATCCCACTCAGAAGCAGGGCCTCGGCATGTTCATCTACGCCGCGGGCAAGAGCATGGCTGACGACACGGCCTTCTACTCGGCCGACGGCGACCTGCTCATCGTGCCGCAAGAGGGCGACCTTGACATCCGGACCGAGCTTGGCTGGCTGCTCGTCCGCCAGATGGAGATTTGCGTCATCCCGCGCGGCGTCAAGTATCAGGTTCACCTCGTCAACGGCCCGGCCCGTGGATACGCCCTCGAGCTGTACCAGGGCCACTTCAACCTCCCCGAGCTCGGTCCCATTGGCTCCAACGGACTGGCCAACGCGCGCGACTTCCAAGCCCCCGTGGCCTGCTTCAGCGAGGACTTTGGCGCGACGGCCTCCGAGGGTGCCAACACCTTCGTCGTCACCGTCAAGTTCAACAACGCCCTCTTCGAGACGCGGCAGCCGCACACGCCCTTTGACGTCGTCGGCTGGCAGGGCAACTACTACCCCTACAAGTACGACCTCGGCCGCTTCAACACCATCGGCAGCATCTCCTTCGACCACCCGGACCCGTCCATCTTCACGGTGCTGTCGGCGCCGAGCTCGCTGCCGGGCACCGCCGTGGCCGACTTCGTCATCTTCCCGCCACGCTGGCTCGTGGGCGAGGACACGTTCCGGCCGCCGTGGTACCACCGCAACACCATGAGCGAGTTCATGGGGCTCATCCGCGGCGGCTACGATGCCAAGCGTGGCGGCTCGGGCGGCTTCGTGCCGGGCGGCGCGAGCTTGCACAACGTCATGAGCGGCCACGGGCCCGACGCCGAGAGCCACGAGGGCGCGCGCGCGGCCGAGCTGGCGCCCGTAAAGGTTGGCACCGGCAGCTGCGCTTTCATGTTTGAGAGCTGCCTCATGGTCGGCGTGACCGAGTGGGGGCTGCACATGTGCAAGAAGGTCCAGGAGGGCTACAGCGAGGAGAGCTGGGGAGGCGTCAAGACGCACTGGAAGCTGCCCGAGGGCAAGGAGGTGACGAGCCACCGGCTCAACTAAGATGAATGTGCAATTGGGCGACAACAAAGATGCAAAAGGGAACCCGACCTGCGGATCGGAACTTGTAGCTTCAAGTACCTGCTACCGGCTTGTAAACCTGTCACAGTGTAGAGCACTAGAATGTATAACGGCTGAACACATCGAAACTGCTCCTGCTACTGCCTGTCCGTGCCGAACGTAAAGTGCAACATTTGTTCGTGTCTATGTTGACTTTGGCATGGAGTCCAAAATTGACGTTGCCATACGTATCTCAAACTACGACAAGGCATTCTGGTACTCAGATGTGTCAAATCATCCATGAGCGATGGCTAGATTGTTGCTCACAAGAGAACCGTCTGTTTCGCTCTAATTCCTTCTACGCTACTAGTACCATCAACGCGGGTGCTTTTCATAGCACTAGAAGCCGCCTTTACCTTTGTGTTGGGCCGTACGGTCCAAGAGAAAGTATCATCACGACATGGCCGATATATGCTTGTGGGCTTATGGTGCTCGAAAAGATGGTCTCTGCCTAAAGCTGCTGCCGCTGGAGAGTAGCGGAATCACTGCGATATATGTGGTCATCAGTTCGATGAGCAAACTTTGGAAAGAGACCTCGCCTCGCCAGGCCATCCGGCAAACGCTGCTCTACTTGCGAAGGAACGTCTTGAAGGGACAGAGCCTGCTACCAATGCGGCCGTTGGAAAGAAGCAACATTACTGCGTTGTCTGTGATCGAGACTTCATGTCAAAGAACTGGTTGAGTCGATTGGCAGCTCCAAATTGAGAGCAAGCCAGGCAAGCGGACGCTAGCTACAGATAACCCATTGGCTTCAGAAACCTACCAGCATTTCAGTCCGCAGAGCTGCTTCAGATGCATCTTTGGGGAGTCGAGATGCCATTTGACCAAATGGCAATGTGGTATTTAGCTCTGTTTGCTGAACTCCTAGTTGCTGACCAAGTTGAAGTGGAGGGTAGGTTAAGCTAGGTACCTTACGTAGAGCAGGCCACCGCCCAATAATGTAGGACACCAAACAACCGACTCGACATATATAGCCCTCTGCATTTCCGTGCTTTCCAGGGTCACGTCACCACGGCCTGTGCACTGTGACCCCCAGCGTCTCCGGGAGTGGATTGAATTTGGTAGCGACCGCGAGAGACACGCCGCTGCCACTGCGGAGATTGTTAGGTCGAGGCGAACTCCGAGCTCTACCACACCATCGCGAGTGCTGAGCAGGATGCCGAGTTGTACTTCTCGCTCTGCACCACACCACTGTGGCTGCGGCTGCTTTATGCGGCGATTCGCCCAGTTCCTACAGCCAAGGCAAGGCTCACTCACAAGGTCCTTTGGATCCAGCTCCGCATGATCTTCTATCGGAATTCATGGGACGGCTTTCTTGGCAGATCTTAACGTGGAATATCCAAAGATGTTCCATCCGAAAACGCGGGCCAATCAGCACATTGCACAAGCGGTTCTGGACTCCATATTGAGACGTTGAGTCTGACGGGCTGAAGAATAAGGCATTGTACAAATGCCTGCTAGTTTTTGTACTTCTTCCGATCTTTAGATTGACTTTTTGCTCTTTGCATGCAACCTTGCACAGGTAGGGGACGGGAAGTTTGTCAAGAGGGAGAAGCCGGAGCGAGTCTACGGCAATTGTCGTGAAATGTTGATGATAGAGTATGGCTAAGGCGTAAGCCTCTAATAGCAAGTTCAAATGTCAATTCTTCGTAATCACTGCTAAGCGCTTGATCCGATCGCGGCCCACAAACAAACGCATAGTGCATACATGTAGTGACGTAGTATGGCTGCGTCCCTGAGTAAGGCATCACTTCGGCGCGACGAGATTGAGCAGGCAAAGGTGCCGCTCAAAAGAAATCGACTTTGAAACTCTCAGATACTCTACGGCTATAGCTCGAAATTTCATTCTCTGGGTCCCCTATGCCCCAAGTCGCCTTCTCGTATGTTGCTCACTCGTTCGCCGCGGCCAGCGTTCGTATGCACAAGCGTAGCAACAATTCAAATCTGAAGAAGCTCTGAGTACTCCAACGAGCACTCTAGTTTGAAAGGTCAACGGACGCTTTTCGAGCCGCTCAAAGCGTGAGTTTCAGTACGCCAGATTAAGAGAAGAGAGAAATTGTACCTCGAGGTGATCTTGATCAAGGCCCACAAAGCTCATTCAACCACCATCGAGCAGCTCTAATAACGACTGGCGGAGGACAAATTCGCACCCGGGTAGAAACCTGGCCGATAGCGTATTGCCGAATCTGATGAGACGCAAACACAGACAGCAGAGTGGCACCTGGGGTTAGGCCGAGAGCAACAGAGATTATTAGCCGCAATTTTGAAACGAGAAAGGCCGTGGCATCTCCTCTGTTTAATACGTTATCTGTCCTGTGATGAACTACCTTCTTACCAATCTGGGGTCGTTGAGATAACATCCGACGTTTCACTGTGCGCCGTTCAGCCATAACTAAAAAGGAAAATTTTGTCTATGAGCCGACTGCAAGGCGCAACCCACTTACTGCTCGTACAATCAAGCATTTGGCCACGTTGTTGCGTCTCGTCGCGCCACACCAGACCGTCCGCGCATCTTGCCACCCATACACCCACTACCCCAGGCTCGTCGGCAACATGTCAGAACGACATGCCCAGCATCAAGTGATAGTTTGGTCCGCCTTGCCTAATGCAGAGCGCTAAAGCGGGAAGAGCGTGGCCTGGATTATATCTCGGCCCCCAATATGTCGGTCCCTTTGTCTGCCAAGCAGATAATGCAGCCGCCTCTACGGAGCTGCGAGTGGTAGGTACCCTTGACAGAAATGGAGAGATGAAGAAAGTGTGTGACATTGTCCGCCATCAGACATCCAAGCCGTCGAAAAGCGTGAGCTTTGATGATGGCGAGGCTCTTAAGCCATTCTAAGCCGAGGGGCGTGATGATGTTGGCACCCAACGTTGCCACTTCACTTCTACTTTTGAGCAAGGCCAAAAAGCTTGTGCGTTAGTACGGGACACGGAGCAGTCGTGCAGAGTAGCTGTTGAGCTATCGGCGGCGATCTCACCGTAGATTCACCGTCGGGGAATTCATGCGGGGCCCCGGCCCAGATATGGAAGAGGGTCGTACCCGATTTCTTTGAATCTGCATGATCTGCGAGAGTTGCACCATCTCCAGGACGAGGCTCACAATCAGACAGCGTAGCCTGCTTCGGCAGCGTCTCACGGGATCGTAGGATCGCAGCTGTTTAGGCCCGTACGCCCCCACGCCCCCAGGGACAACTTGTCTAGAAACCATTTCTTATTGCGTGCGACTTCGTCAGAACGCCAAAGCTGGAGAGGGCGTTAACCGTTGAGGATTTGGATGGAAGCCCCTGCATTTAGCACTGAACGAACATGCTCAAACCACGCCGGCTCATCGAGCACAGTATACTTGGTCTAAAGTATGCGTTGGGGCAGATGACCTGTGCGGAACGCACTCCGCACGTTGCTGTCAAGAGCCTTGAGAAATCGTGGCAGGAAGCTCACAGCTGATTCACGGCTGGGGCTAGTCCGTAGACGAATGCTGTTGCTCTCGTTTCCCGGGGCAGAAGCGAGGATCGCAAGAACCTCGAATTGCCACCCGTCAGACGGCAGGATGTTGGCTCCGTGGGCTAGGCCCATGCTAAGCGAAGCTTCCGTTTCCACAGTAGCCTCGCGACATGTACCGTGGAGACCGAGACGGCATGAGCTTGGCATTGGAGGAGCCACGCCGATGGCGATGGCAAAAGTTCCCAATATTACAGACGCTTGGCTGCATTGTGAGGCGTCACCAACTGAGAGAAGTTGCGCTGGGTCACTCTGTGCAGTAGAGATGGCGCCATCTCCGTAACCTCGATTGAGTGAAGCAAGCAGCTAACCTACGATACTTGACAAGGTAGGGACTCCTAGATGGTTTTTATGCGGCATGTTGGGCGGCCGCTAATAGGCTCTTATGCGGCTCGCTTGTTTTCGATGTTGTTTGGTTATAGCGCCACCAGTCACTCCGGCCGCACGTATGCGGGGGAAACGCGAGCATCTCGGCTCAATGCTCCGGTTAACTTGTCAGTAATGTGCCAGTCTTTGGTCCCGGCCATAGCCTGTTCGACTTCCTATGTCCACGCTCCATACTTGGTAGTCAAATAGTGTAATCCGCCTCTCGTAGGCTAGTAGATACTTACATCAAGGTATCCCAGCAGGAGAGAGGGGTCTCTATACGTTCAAGCCGCGTCATCTACTTATCTACGCGCTATGCCTTATTAATCGCGGGAGTGGCATGATGGATCCTTGTGGAGATCGAGCTAGACTTGGGGAGTAGACAAGCTTAAATTTTAGCGTTACCACCTGCCGTCTTGGGCAGCGGCTATCTCGGATCCTGTTGATAATAGATTCTTGGATGTGCGGCGGCTGCCTGAGGCTGGAAAGCTCTTCTGCCTAGATAAGTACCTTCTGTTCCTAGCTTATGTTCATAATCCTCAATCAATACGTCAACAGCGCCCATCTTTCTGAAACGCCAGCGTTAGGAGCTGCCCTCAAATGTCGGCCAAGTAGCGTGGTCTAGTAGAGGCCTGGATGCCTTCTGCACCTTCTGTTCTTGTGCCGCTCCCGAGCCTAGCGGAGTCGCAGGCTTGAAGCCAAGCTCTTAGCTTACATGTAGCATTGCAGCATCTCGAACGCCGCCCAGCCCTTCCAGACCAATTCCCCGAAATCAGCATCCAGCGGATGCGGGCTTACTGAAGTACACTTGGCGCCCCTAATCGAAGATGGATCCTTGTCCTCAAGGACGACTGGGGTGCTCAAGGTGTTGGTCTTCGGCCTTCGCTCGGGCCGCCACCCCTCTCCCGAGTCTCTTGCTGATAGAAAACAGAAAGCCTTCAACAACAGTCAGAGCCAAGGACGCTTCCCCGCTTGGTAGCCGCGCCTAAGTGCATAAGCTTTTGTTAATCAAGCAAACTTGGGTCTACTACTTCCCGCTCGCTTTTGCCACACCGCCGCAAGCCTAGGCCATCCCACTACAGCACTCCTGCAATTTTCGGCTATTGCGAAATTCCGATAGAGACCCTCAGCAAAGCACAGCTCAAGAGGGCGTCATGCAAGCACAAAGGTTCCCCTGGTCGTTACCAGCCTGGCACTGCAGCAGCGTCGGCCCATCTATGCCACGCCCGTTATGGCTTCAAAGATCCAGGCCGAATTGGTCTTCCATCCCTGTGCAACAGCTTGGCTATGAATCGTGTTGAAATCTAGTAGAGCGTTTATTCAGCTTCGGCATCGCGCTGGAGGGCGCGGAGATTCTCCGCTTGCGCAATTGGGCTCTGTTGGCAAAGGTTCCGGTGATATCGCCTCAGCTCTAACACGATTCCGCCTGCATCACACTTGGTGCCCACTCGCCCAGTGTGGCCGTCTCCGTTCGACATCTCCCTCTGGCACATCGACCCCGGATGGTTCAGCCCGTGCCATGTACACAGATGGGCCACCTGAGCTGCGCTACCTCTTGGCATACTCGCTTCAATCGCATAGTCATGAGTAGCAGCTGGCTTAGCTTCCAGATCTGGGGTGGATCCTAAGCTCGCCACTGTGCAACCACTTCTTGGGATTCAGTCGCACTACATGCACCTTCCAAAATCTCTCCCGATAATCCTGTGCCACACCATGCCAAGGCTTGCAGCCGATGGATGTACAATTTCACTATCCGCCATGCTCTTCCTATATGTAAGGACGTTGCTCCCCTCATGCCTCGTCCAGCCCGTTTCCCTCAACCACACGCGGTTTTAGCAAGACCACGTCACCGCTAGCTTGGACCTGCATAAGTCGAAGCCATGGAGAAGGTGCCCAGGCAAGAGGGAGATGTCCATGATGTCCAAGTACAAGGGGAGGGCATCTTCAACAAGAAGGCATTTGACCCCGTCGAAAAGATTCACACCGTTGTAAGTCATCGTCTCAATTATTGAAACGTGGGTGAATGCCTGACAATCTCCAGTCCAGCGAAGATGTTGAGACAGACCGCAATCATACCCTCGAGGGGTAGGTTACATCACCTTATTGTTCCATTAATTCGGCCCTGCGCTGACCACAAATGAAAGGCATCTCAATGCTACCGAGGACGACATTCTCGAAGCCAAGGAGCTGGCTGCTTCGCTCAGCCTCGAGGAAGTCCGCGTAATGATGACAAAGGTGCTGGCCATCCACGACGGCGATCCAAACTTCCCTTTCGTGACTCTGCAAAATATCAAAGAATTTCTAAGTAGGTTTGAATACTAGACTACCATGACCGATAGGCCCGTTGACTGACGGCCACAGGCAACGACGACATCATGGACAATCCCGAGAAGTATGAGCAACTGATTCAGGAGATTAGACTGGAGGCGGCGCTCATCACCAACAACAGCCCCTACGCTGAAGTCCGAGCCGTCGTCGATAACCATGATGATCCAAACGTCCCCGCTTCAACCATCCGAGCATGGATCATAGGCATTTTCTTCTCCGTCCTTCTTGCCTCCATCAATCAGCTCTTCAGCATCAGGCAGCCCGCCATCCGCTTCGATACCAATCTCGCCCAGCTGCTGGCGTTTCCAGTCGGGAAAGCCTGGGAGAGATGGATGCCCAAGTACGAGTTCACCATTCCCTTTACCCGCAACAAGATCAACCTCAACCCTGGACGCTTCAATAAGAAGGAGCACATGCTCATTGCCATCATGGCAACCACTTCGAAGAGTCTGCCGTACACCAACTACATCATCTGGGTGCAAGTCCTCCCGCAGTATTTCGACCAGCAGTATGCGCGCAACTACGGCTACATGTTCCTCAATGCTTTTTCCACCAATTTCATTGGCTATGGTCTTGCAGGCCTGACCAGGAAGTTCCTCGTCTACCCGTCCTACTGTGTGTGGCCCAAGTCTTTGGTCACCATCGCCCTCAATACTGCTCTGCATGACGAGAAGAACCTGGCAGTCCCGGGCCCGTTCAAAACGATGTGGAGCATATCCCGCTACAGGTTCTTCATGTACACCGGTCTTGGTATATTCGTGTACTTTTGGTTCCCCAACTACCTCTTCCAAGCGCTCACCTACTTTTCGTGGATGACGTGGATCGCGCCTAACAACCTCAACCTCAATGTTCTTACGGGCATGCAGAACGGGCTGGGTGTACGTACAGAGACTTGCGAACATGTTGTGCGAAGCTAACAATGATGGTTATTAGATGTTCAATCCAATTACGACCTTTGACTGGAATGCGATGTGCCACAACGACTATGACCCTCTGGTAAGACTCTTCGACTCTCCACGCGTTGTCGTCACTCTAACTCGGCATAAAGTTGACCCCATCTTTCGCCACATTCAATGCCGCGGCGGGCATGTTCATTGCAGGGCTCTGCGGCCTCGCAATTTGGTATACTAATACTTGGAATACTGGATACCTGCCAATCAACTCGAATCGAGTCTACGACCACTTTGGCAAGCTCTACAACGTCTCTCAAACCCTGGACAAGCGCGGCATGTTCGACCTTGAGAAATACTCCAAGTATTCCGCTCCATACATGGGCGCTATGCAGTGCCTCGTCTAGTAAGTTCGGAAAGGGTTTGGAAATTTCCATACGTGCCTTGTGCTAACGGCAGTAGCGGCTTCTTCTTCGCCATTTACAGTGCTGTGATTACCCACGTCATCCTTTACCACCGCTACGAGATCTCGATGGGCTTCAAAAACCTCATCAAGGGCTTCCGATTCAGTAGGAAGAAGAAGGCAGCGAACGGAGACGGCGAGGCGCGAACCGCGCAAGGCGAATATGTGGATGTGCACAATCGCCTCATGGCGGCGTACCCCGAAGGTACTGCTTCCCGCGCGACTGAATTCTTTACCTTTCTGACGAGGTTTCTCTACAGTCTCGGAATGGTGGTACTTTGGTGTACTCGTCATCTCCGTCGTCTTTGGCATGCTCGGCATTGCTCTCTGGCCAACTTACACGTCTCCTGCTGTTGTGTTCTAGTAAGTTCCCTGGGGAAGAGGGGTTGCGGCCACAATACACTAACAGTAGTAGTGGAATCCTTCTCTGCCTCATTTTCGTCGTTCCCATTGGCATCGTGACAGCGATGACAGGCCTCGAGGTGACTCTGAACGTGCTTGCCGAGTTCATTGGCGGTAGCATTGTGGAGGGTAATGCTCTGGCCATGAACTTTTTCAAGTCTTACGGGTAAGCAAGTAAAGCATTACGGCCCTTGTAGCCGCCGCCTTTGCAAGGGCGTTGATGGAACGTGCTGACAACAGACTAGCTACGTCACTTGTGCCCATGCAGTCCACTTTGCCAACGACCTGAAGCTTGCGCACTACCTCCATGTAGGTCCTCACATCTAGCTTACATGCATGCAAGTCTTTGTGGCTAACGGAATCCAGATTCCCCCGCGAGTAACCTTTGCCGGTCAAATGACTGCTACGCTCATCTCCACGCTCATCTGCTCTGGAATCATGAAGTTCCAGGTATGTTCCAACCCGTCCAAGCGGACTACGCATACCGTCGGTTCAGCATCTTGACACCCATGATTGTATAGATGGACATCAAGAACGTCTGCACGGCTACCGCGCCCATGAGATTCCTTTGCCCTGGCAACAACACCTTTTTCACGGCCTCTGTGTTGTGGGGAACCATCGGCCCCCTCAAGGTCTTTGGCAAGGATGGCCAGTACAAGTGGCTGCTGCTAGGGTTTCCCGGTGGCATCTTGGCTGTCGTTTGCTTTTGGGCCCTAAGGAAGAAGTTCCCAAACTCGCAGGCTCTGCGACAAGTTCACGTTGTTGCCGCCATTGGTGGCACGCTGGATTGGGCGCCGTACAGTACGCATACACCCCTTTCCCGCTTCTTCTTTGGAGCACCTATTCTTACGTAGCTTTCAGGTTTTGGCTACATGTGGCCAAACGTGCCCGTCGCTTGGTTGTCGTGGATCTATATTCGCAGTCGATATCTGTCATTTTGGTCCAAGGTCAGTTTTTCCGCCCTCGTCCCTTACCACGGCATGATCCCGCTGTGTTACTGGTAAATTGTCAGCTCCACTAACCTGGTGCACGCACAGTACAACTTTGTCCTCTCCGCCTCCTTCTCCGCCGGCATTGCAATCTCGGGCCTCATCATGCTCTTCTCTGTCCAGTGGGTAGATATCAAGATCAACTGGTGGGGCAATAAACAGCCCTTCCAAGGGTGTGAGGAGGTGGCGTGCAAGCTGATGACGCTTGCCAAGGGAGAGCGATTCTACCCCTGGTGGGACTCCAGCAAGATCCCGGCCCCTTGATCTTCCTCATTCGCAAGCGTGGGTTACTTTGTCAGCCCTGCTACGGGAGAGGGTTGACGTATTGAAGCGGTTTGACTGTCGGCCTCGCGCCATAGTGAATGTACAAACGGTCGTTTTGAACTCCATCGTGAGCTATATTTTAGTGCTTCAGCATTACCCATTAGTACACCGAGTGAGAACATGTCTGCGGAGTATTTAGTGGCGAGAGAGCAACCGGTACCAATTTCAGCATCATAAATATTTCTTCTGGTCTGATCTACCATCTACCCCGTCGTGTAATCGTGGCAAGAGCCAGGCTAAGTCTAGAATAACGACGCGTGCAGCACGCAAGCCCTGGACATATGTGCTACATGTCAAGTACCGACCAGCTACTCTTCCTTGTCCTTCTTCTCGTCATCGGCATCGTCGTCGCTCTCGTCAAGCGCGGCCCAGTCCCGCCAGCCCTCGCCCCTGACCCAGCTCATGCCCTTGCGCCACGAGCCCTCGCGAATGGCGCGGGCGTCGCGCTCGTACACGACGCCCGTGACCATGAGGGCGAGAACAAAGATCCAGACGTCGCCGCCGCGCATAGCCTTCCACCAGCGGCGCTTGACGCCGACCTTCCACAGGCTGTCGACGCTGGCGCGGGCGCTGTAGAGGAAGACGCCGCGGCCGTGGCGCCGCTCGACCCACGCCCACAGGCCGGCGAAGAAGCCGCCGAGGAAGAAGCGCTGGGTGGCGAGGACGTGGCGCGGCAGGTAGGCCTGGAAGAAACAGATGGAGGCCCACGCGGTGGAGATGGCGCCGGTTACGAAGGTGGACATGCGCAGAGTGCGGGCGAGGATGCGCTGGACGGTGGCGACGGGGAAGTTGTAGAGCGCGCGGAAGCGCGGGAGGATGGTGAGGGCCGAATAGACGGCGAGGAAGAAGCGGCCGAGGGGCGGGAACGAGTTGAGCCAGAAGGTGAGATAGGTGCGCAGGCAGGACGGGTCGGAAGGGTGAAGGGTCGCGCAGGAGAGCGAGGTGATGAGCGGGTGCGCTTGGGAGGATAAGGGCGAGACGAGCTCGAGCGACGGCGGGAGGACCGTCTTGTTGGGGAACATGGTCGGCGAGATGTAAGCACTGAGGACATGTCAGTCGGGCTTGCACGTCGAGAGTGGGAAAGGGGCAACGCACGGCCAGTTCAGGCGGGCCATCTCGGCGAGGCTGTCCACGATCTGGGACCTCCTCGGCCACCTCACGTGGCCGGGCCAGTCCTGCGGCCGCTCATGGAGGTAGGCCGACGAGTTTTTGAAGATGAAGTTGCCGTACGCCTATGACGCGGTTAGATCCATGCACATCGAGTCAAGCAGAAAAGGAGGAGGGGGGGCCAACCGCAGGGAAGCAGTCCCGGTCAAAGACACAGGCATGCAGCAGCTGGCCAAACGTCAGCGGCTGCAGCAGCCAGCTGCCAAACCACCAGGGCCGCTCGCGCTTCTTGCCGTCGGCGCGCAGGCCCCAGACGAGGCCCTCGCCCTCGCAGAGGTTCCAGCCGAACTCGAGGGCGCGGAACACCATGTAGATGGCGACGGAGACGCGCAGCTGCTGCGCCGGGTAGACGCCGAGGGCGAGGCCGGCGAGCGAGGCGCCCACGGCGGGCGCGTAGGGCGACGTCAGCGTCGCGGCGGTGCGTGGGTTGCGCCGCCGAAAGGGCTCGACCTGCGCGTCTAGGAGGTGCGCGCGCAGCCGCGACAGGAAGCGGAAGAGGATGCGGTAGAGAAGCAGGATGGATGAGAGCGAGAGCGAGAGCCGCAGTGCGGGCGACTTGTAGAAGGGCGCCTTTTTGCTGGCGGCGCTCGAGCTGTCACGTCCTGTCGTCAGCGTCATAATCACCATGGTGGACATCACCACCACCACCACCGAGGAGCCTGTACTCACTCTGCATCTCCCGCCATACGTCGCGCGACAGCCTCCCAGCCCTTCATGCCCACCCACGTTGCCGCAAAGACACGCAGCGCGTGACGGACCGCGTTGGCGTTGTAGTCGTCGCCGCCGCCACTGCTGCCCTTGCGCGGCTGCAGCGCCTTGTCGACGGCCGCCGGGCTGGGCACGCCGCGGCGCAGGACGCGCGACCGCGAGAGAATGTACTTGTGCAGCGTCGCGTACTCGCGCGCCGAGATGGTGTAGCGCAGCGTGTTGCGCAGCACCGGGTCCATGGTCTTGGGGCCGCTGCCGCCAGCGGGAGCACCAGCGGCGGCGGCCGGAGACGCGGCGGGCGGCGCTGGCGACGCCATTGCGGGCAGAGGATCGTGTCGCTGTAGGCGCGATAAACTTGTCGGTGGTATTTCCGGGATTGTGCAAGAAGTGGCAGCTTCGATGTTGCTGCTCGAGGTGGTGATGCTGGTCCTTTGGTGCGCTGGCACAGACGCAGCTGGCCGACTATCACAAGCTCAAAGCTCCCAATCAAAGTCGTGACATCAGCGGCTATCCTTCAGTGGCTAGCAGCCAGAGCTCAAACGCAGCGTGCAAGCAACACGCCGTCGTTCTCTCGTTCGCCCGTGGTCCAAAGGCGTCGAGACAGGTTCCGAGACTCGCGTGGCGCCGCAGATGGAGAGGTGTTGAATGGGAAAGAGTGCAGGAATGCAATCACAAGAGGTCCAACCCTCAAAGACCTCGGCTCGACCAGGGGCGGCCCCCCAAGATGGTGGGGGCTGCGGCTCGCAAGGATTCCCCGCCGTGTCTCTGGCGCCACCTCCATGATCCCGCGGCGGACTGTCCGTCCATCCCATCTCCCCCAAATTGCAACTTCATGCCCACGACCGCAAGGTGGGTGGGCGTGGTCAGCCCTAGCAGCTGCGCGACTACAAATCACCCTACGCATCACTTGTTTTGACACCGTCACAACGCGACACGAATTTGGCAAACCTTAATCGTAGCGTAGTCGCAACTGCTGTCGTCATGATCTTTTTGTAGTTCTCCGTACGGTCGATTGCCACGTTACAGTCACATCGTCTTCTTGGAGTCAGTTCGTTAGGCCAATAAAGGTTTGTCACTCACAGTAGACAGGCATCTCTGCTGTCTTTTAAGAGCAACAAAAGCAATTGAGCAAGGCACGTGAAAGGTGCACTGTCCTCCGACATGTTCATCGTCTGCCGACCACCTCTCCGCAAATACATCATAACGACTTCAGATTCTGCACAAGCCTCGATCCCAGTATTGAACCTGGAGTCCCGGAAACCCCGGTCACGTCCTACTGAATCTAAACCAGCAATTGCCCATCCACATGATCCCTAGCGAGGTTAGTACAACTGCCTCTACCTTGCTGGTCTCATCTGCAGTCGGGTACATTCAACCATCCTTCCCCTACCCACCCACGTGTTCAGAGCCCTCTCCAGGTATTTCATTACCAAAGACTTCCAATCACATGGATTTCTCCTCGTTGCTCCCCCCACAATACGTCGTCTCCGTCTCAACGTCACCATCTGTCCCCTAAAACGACGTCGCTGGTCTCCAAGCAACGTCCGTGCATCCCCAGACGCGGTCATCCTAGCCGTCCCGCTCCCGAAGCCATCAAAGCAGCCTTTGCGGTACCGACGTACTGCATGCAACCATCAAGTGTGGCACACCAGTGGCGCCAAGACCAGAGCGTTGATGCCTACCCTCAGCATTTTCGCCATGGCCTACCCATGCCAACGGGCAGCAAGACTCTCGAAATACGTCGATGCTCATCAACGAGCAGCAAGTGCTTTTGTCAAAAAAAGGGGGGAATCATAATCCGTGTCAGGATAAGCAACTGCTATCACAGACCAAGGGCTTTTACCGCGGTGCAAAACGCAATGCGAATTCGCCAACTCGTCAATAGATGTCGTAACTCGTTTGCAGGCATGCTCATGGATAGTCGGCCACCAATCCGTTCTGGGGCTCCCTCAACGGGACCCATGTGCGACCGAGCGAAGGCCCGTCCGGGTTGCCATGGGGCAAAATTCCTTCCTGCCACCCCAGTGCACTCCACGGGCCCAAGTCCCGTGGGTTGGGGCTGCTAAGACCCCTTCGAATCTCCTCGGAGGCGGGGATTCGACCACACACCACCGCATCCAAGGCACGCAGGCGACGCGCCTCACGCTCCTCTACTGCACGCTTGATGACGCGGTAGCGTGTCTCGGTGTTTGCCCAACCATTGACGTTTCCAGATCCAGACGACTCCAGGATCATCTTGAGCTGAGTAAAGGGCAGGTTGAGAAGGAGGCGAGACAAGACTGCATGCGACACCGGCTGCGCCTGTCGCGTCGCCTTGGGCGTCTCCGACTCGGACGCGCCCTTGCTCTCCGAAAGAGAGAGGTCGCCAAACTGGATGTTGGTAATCTGTTGCGAGCGACGCCCTTTGCCAAGCTGCACCGAGGATCCTCTCGCGATGGCGGGCAAGGTCGTCGTCTTCGAGGCCGCTGAAGTTGGGGTGGAAGGGGATGGAGGCTGCGACGGAAGACGCGCGTAGTGTTCGCTCACTTCGGCCGAAGCGTCAAGATTGAAGCTGGGAGGAAGGTTGTGGACCACATATATGGCTGCCGCGTTGAGGATGGCACGCGAGCCGTCGCCGTACCTATAGGACTCGTGGGAGCCATTGTCGCTGTAGCCTTCCATAGCAAACTCCAATGCCTTCTCTAACGTGTGCCATCCCAGCAGCTGTGTTGCCACCTCGCAGCCTCGTCGCACAACAGGAGCCCAGTCGAGCAGGCGCCCAGCGGCAGCGTAGGATAGGGCAAACTCAAACTGCTCCTGAGCGGACCCAGCTTCGGTCACGTCGCCAGAGTCTGCTCGGTCGCGCGGGGGGGCATGCAGCAGTGGCAGACCATAAAGGCGCTGGACCGCCATGTAAAACGAGTCAGACCGCACCCATCGGCTGTCGCTCTCGAGGAGCAGAGTCTGCAGAGCTCTATCAGGGACACCGGGCTGAAGGGCCTGCTTCCGGAGCAGGGCAGAAAGCTCAGGGCTGCGCGCAAAGATGAGGCGGTGGCCGGGGATGCGAACGGGCCTTGCTCTGTCATCAGAGTATCGAAGTTCCAGTGTGCAGTCCGCCAATTCTGGAGAGGCAAACTGTTGCTGCAGGAAGCCGACGACCCCGTCACCAAGGTCGCTTTGAGGAATAAGGGGCGGAGGTCCTGCATTGGGCATCATGGGCCTGGGATATTCACTCGGCACAAACATCCTCCCTTGCGGATTCTGCGGATTCTGCGCGTGCATGTCGTCACCAGGAACAGCACCCCCGTTACGGAGTGCTCCGGGCGGAAACTGACCATACATGCCATTGTCCTCGGGATGGGCAGACGACTGGGAATCGTGAAAGCTGTGCGGAGTCGACGGCCCAAAGGTGTTACCATAGGGAGGGTAAGGCTCCATGGGGCCGTATCCCATCGCTGGACGGCCGTAGCCGTCGAAATTGGCGGCATGCATCATTTCCGAGCCATATGGCATCACGGGGGGGAAACCATTACCGGAATGGCCCATGTAAGCCGGTCGGCCTTCAGGGCCAGCCATGCCGGGCGGAGGCGCAATGCCTCCAGAATGCGGTGGCGCGGGAGACGAGCTCTGGGAGCCATGAAAGGTGCCAAAGTGGATGCTTCCAGTGCTCGGGTGCGCCTGGTGCAAGTGGTGCGGTCCGTTCTGCGGATGCGGTCGCGGGCCGCGAGGCACGTCTCCGTTTCCCATCATGCCGAGAGGTCGGTTGGTGGGCTGGAAGGGAGGAGGCATCTGGTAGCGTGTTGGCGAGATGCCTGGCGGCGGGCGAGACTGGGCCACCTTGGCGGAGTGTTGCTCGACTACATTCTCTCGTCAGCGTCCGACAGGCTTCATCAAGACGATGAAACTCACCAGGCCTATGTTGCAGCTTGTTCTCGGGGGCGGTGCCATCGAGGGTGACGGGTGTCTCAGAAGGGCGGTCGGGGCTGGGTCGCTGGATCGGGTTCTCAGCCGCCTGCACCTCGGCGGAGGCGTTGGCGTTCACAGCCGCCACTTGCTCAACTGGGTCGAAGGTACCGATGGCAGGAGGAGCTGGAATGCCCGGGTCTGTCAGCGGGCATTTCGCCAAGAGCGTGGCCGACGCCAATGGAAGGAGCGGAACCTACCTGTCGCTCCAAAGCCGTTTGTCTGTCCGTCGGCGCTGGCAGGGGAGTCAACGGCCTGTTTTCCGTCGTTGCCCAGCAGTGACTCAGCCTCATGTTTCGTCGTCGTGCCTGAGACCGAGGACCGATCGACGGCTTCCTTGGGCTCTTCCTGAACAATGCCGTTTGTGTCGTGCCTTTCGGTCGTGGGCTCAGGAGGCGGCTGGCGAGTGGAAGCTGCAGCTGCTGCAGCCGCTTGGCGCTTGACGTAGGGCAGAGGCAGCGCGGGCACGACAGGCTTGGACGGCTGCTTGCCGGGGCCAGCCTTGCGAGACTTGGACGAGCCGTTGGCCGGTGCCATGGTGCAGGCAAGATGGAGGCTCTGTTATGCTTCGCTCCGCGCTGCGTCGGTCAAGAGCGGTCGCGGTGCGGTGCGGTGCGGTGCGGTGCGGTGCGTGGGTCGAGGCGACGACCCGACAGTCGGCGAGGCTGTGGGGATTGGTGTGGTGCGGTGCGGGCACAAGAGCTCTAGAGGCTTCGATTTGCAAATGCCCGCGGCGGACCTGCTCGAAGGAGGGACTCTAGAATCCACGGCCAAAGCGCATCGGGCCCGTCATGGGAGGCTGCACGGATCGCCGCACCTCGCACAGGACGTCACGAAGCTGGGGAGCGTCGACGGTGACCTCGAAGTTGCGAGGGGAGAGGTCTTGCGATGGACGGCCCGCCTCGACTACGGCTTACTGAGGTGATGACAAAATTTCGGAGCTGGCGTCACAATTTTTACCTCAGCACCCCTCCGTTGCAGAGGTCCCGCCCACACAAGCCAGGCCGTGCAGCGGCTGGTCCCCGCTACCCGCACTCCCTACTAGAGGCGCTGAAACGCGCAGATCATGACCGGCTGATTCTCGGTGAAGACTGGATTGGAGCTCTGCAACCAGCCTACCCTGGAGTGCTTCATCCACACCGATGTGAGCACATCACCTCCCCCAACGTCATTCAGACTCATGAAGCTTTCGACTGAGCGCACTCAATGTCGGGGCAAAGCTTGCCATTCTTGATGTTTTTCCAGAGCCCGCAAAAGTGCGATGGGCTGGAGCCTAATCAATGCGGCGCAAAATACCAGTCAAGACCACACGTTCATATCCATCATGACAGACCATTCACGGTGGAACATACGATTGAGTAACGGCCCAACTGTATTGACGAAAACTACCCGATTGGGTGCCTACTGTGTTTACGAGAGCCTGTGGCGTGGTATCTAACGGACAGAGAGGCTGGCTAACCATGCTTCGCAGCCTTTGATGTCAAGCGCCATGGACGCCATCGACTAAAACATATGCCTTGGGGCACAGAGCCAGACGTAGCGCGACGACACACGTTATCTGCGCTCTAGCGTAGCGCTGTCTAGGAAGAAATGTATGGCGCATGCGGTAGGCGGGAATGGCATTTCTCGGTTCAAGTCAGCTAATGGACCTGAACAATTACCCGAGTTCTCCTATTTGAGAATACATCCCACAGCGCCAAGGGATCTCAGGACTCCAGTGGCCATGACATCCCGTTACTCTGATGCGCCGTCATGTTCCTCCACCTCAGAATCGTTCTCCACCTCAGAATCTTCCTCCTTCGGGCATTCGATCGTTACATGATTGGCCTGGAGACGAGTGTTAGATATTACTCTTCGAGTGCGGATAGAGTAGAGATAGCGCGAATACTCACAATCCCGTCCTTCTGGGCCTGACGAGAGCCGGGAGAGGAGCCACGAAGAGCCTGAAGCGCATGCATAACCACGCAGGCCCTCTCACCATCACCCTTTTCCATCAAGCCAATTGCTGCAGCGTACAGGTCTCCCTTTACGTGCGCTAGGTCGAGATGACGGAAAACGGTGAGATTCTTGCCTCCGATGGCTATGGTGTACCTAGCGCATGAGATGTCGAGCTTGACAGTTGCTTGCGCCGGCTTATCGCCCTCGTTCGTGACGAGTGGAGAGGCAGGCTGCCCTGCGCCAAGAGATGGGTTGCTCGGCGAAGACATCTAGAGGATAAGACGCGTCAGCATTGCACTTGCTGTGTAGTTACATCGTCACCATAAGCTTACCGTAGTCGCGGTGCGCTACATCAGGTAGGCGCGTTGCACGAGGGCTTTGTGCGTGATGCGTGTCTAATGCCACGCGAAGTAGCAAGAGTGGCGAGGAGAAGGGGAGGAAGAATCCAATAACCCAAGTACTTTTATGCTGTGATGCCCTTGGTAGCCAGGTGAAGCTTCCGTGCGAGGTAGAAAATTGAAGGTGAAGGGTTTGAATGGAGGAAGCTGGGGCACAAACGGAGGAGAGGGAGAAGGAGGAGAGCCGGCCGGTGTAGGCACGCGTGAACACGACGCAACGAGCGCGGCGGCAAGGCTACCTAAGGTAGGTCGAAGCACGAGCAAACGCCCTCCCTAGGTCAGTGCGATCTCTCGAGTTGTGCCCTTTCAGCGCGAAGTTCCTCATTTTCACACCACCCCCCATATTAGCCATCAACGATGCAGCATCAAGGTTTCTTGGCCTCCGGCCCTTCACCTGTAGCCTACACTTTTGCCATGCTGTGCACTGCGAATGCTGTAACTCAGACGCGAGTCTGTTCATGTATTGCATCAAAAAACTCCCATGCTGGCACTGAAGAAACGGCAGACACCCAAAAGCTCTAAATGTATCGCACCCAGCCCAAGATTCCTTCTTTCGCTGTCCATCATGCCAGCCCGTCGCCATGGACCAGTCTCGCAATCAACACGTATATGAATATAGCGGCGCCAGCGACAAGCAGCTTGTTCCGATATATCCAACCCCGGCCGGCGTCTCGCTGCTGAACGACGGCATCAACCACGGCTTGCGCTTGATTCCCGCTTGAACCTGCAATACCAAGTTGAGGCCCGCATGATGAGCCGTTCTCCCCATCCGTCCGATTTCCAGTCGCCTGATCGATCTTGTTCTTCTTGATGAACTCCCAGTTCTCCACATCTACTTCGGGCCATTCTGCCCGGAACTTGGCGCCGCCGTCGCCAGCCTTGACGTTGCCCTTCTGCGCGGGGTTTGCCTTGGAGTGTGAGCCGCCGCCGGTCGAGTTCCACCATCGTGATCGCGAGGCTAGATATTTCCTTTCAGCGGAAGACGTGGAAACTGAGCCCGTCGTCATCTCGTCGCTGGTCATGAAAGATAGTAGGCCGATGAGGATGGTCGAGACCTCCCACGCAGGGTTGAAAGACTTTGGGTGGAAATCGGAAATGGAGAGGCACAACCGTGTCGACGGTTGGAAGCGGCCCGATGGGGTGTGCATGCGGATGGCTGGCGGCGCGAAGGGGTAATTCGGAGGGAACATCAGGGTGCCCCAATACTGGCCGCCGTGGTAGGGTGTATCTTCTGGACCGGTGATGATGTAGTGCCATCTGCAGCAGCTGGGTCAGTGACGGGTAACAACCTGGCCACAATAAGGCTTGCCTACTCTAGGATGTTGGACTCGGAGGGGTGAGCGGTGATGTACGGTGGCGGGTTCTCAGAGATGGTCTTGTATTCGCGGGTCAACTGGCGCGAGTGTCAGCATAACTCGTCCCAGCCACCATGTGAGGAGGAACATACCCGCTTCTGAGCCGCTTTGGTGGCCATGGCTGCAACGCAAAAGAAAGTGCAGCGTCGTGGGGGCGGCCGCGGCGGTAGATATGAAGGGAGAGGCGTGCAGGATGCTGATCGCGTGAGGTGGTCACTCCGATGCGACTTGCTGGACTGGACTAATAATGCAAAGGAGGGGACCGCTGGAACGTCGCTTAATGAACCATGAACGAAGAGAGACCTTAAGGTAGGCAAAGCCTTGGTGTGACGCTGAGTCTATGCGATGGAGGTGGACAAAGAGACACCGATGTTGAGTAGGGACAGTCGTCAGCACTCGTCGTCGACGACGGACTCGGCGGATAGGGAGATAGCGGGTGCATCTGCTAAAAGGTGTTTTGCTGCGCCTCGCACCAGCCACACGAGGTATGCACGCGCCACACCTGACGTTTGGCCTGCAGGGAGGAAGCGTCTCGAAACCCTGCCGATGAGACCACTGAGTTGCGTCCTGGACAAACACCTGACGCTGGCCACTGAATAGGATCTGGGCTCGAGAACTGCAGCATGGCGTCCAACACGAGCTCCTCAGGGGGTTCGGTATGTATCGAACCAATTCGCGGCTTGAGCGCTGCACACAGCTGACAGTCGCGCAGCAGGGCGGACTCGACAAGCTGCACTCCAACACCCAGGATGTGCTCAACGCCGCCAGGTCGACCCCGGAGTTCCAGAGCGCCGAGCACGAGGCAAAGGAGCGCAGGGTAGCACAGATGGTACGGCGGATTTGTCTAGCGCGTGGACCACTCGCTGACACGATTTCAGATGGCCGACCAGATGTCCAGGCCCATGACGGTCAACGAGATCTCTGTCAATGGCGCCCAGAACATTCGACGAGGATTTCTCGACCCGATATTCAGCCCCCTACTCAGTGACAGCCCAAACGCGCCATCAACCGTTGGAGAGGTCATGTCCAAGCTGCAGGTGGCGAGCGCGAAGCTGTCTGGACTGCGTACGTTTTGACGCGGGCGAGCCATCTGGAAGGTCCAGAAGCTGACTTGCGCAGAAATACTACGGCAGCCTCCGGAGGTCTTTCTCTCCCAATCCAGCCAAGTCGATCCATCTACAAGTCCGAGCGATGTCAACGTCTCCTTTGGCCTTCGCGAACTTCCCCGCTTCAAGCTCCAAACCGGCACCGACGTGGGCAATGGCGAGGGCTCGGCATACGGCTCTTTGCTATGGCGGAACATGTTTGGCGGCGCCGAAATGCTCACTCTGAACGCCAAGGCGGGTACTCGCACTAGGTCGGCATACAGCGCCAACTTGAGCGCCCCGGTGTTTAGCGACCCCGACATGAGGATCTCGCTTGAGGGCCTGGCCTCTGCGGCGGAGAAGCCGTGGGCATCCCACGAGGAGGTCGTCAAGGGAGGCTCTCTGCGGTTCTCGTGGCTGAACGCTCAAAGAGATACCCACGCTGTTGAATATTCAGGGGCTTGGCGGCAAATAACTGGGCTCTCGGAAGGCGCCAGCCCAACGGTACGGCAAGATGCTGGAGACTCGATTAAGAGCGCCATCAAATACAACTTTTACAGAGAGAGACGGGACAATCCACAGCTACCGCAAGATGGATACATGCTGCGGTCTATGTGGGAAGTGGCGGGAGTTGGGCCATTGGCTGGCGATGTGGCTTTCTCCAAGAGCGAGCTCGAAATGAATGGCGCAGTTCCTATTCCCCTGCCAGGAGTACGAGAACGCACGGGTATCTCGATTGGCGGTGGCCTGAGAGTGGGAATGCTCTGGCCACTGCCTCTCGGTTTCAATCTCGGCGGCAACACCCTTCCAAGCCGGCTCAATGATCGCTTCCTCCTTGGTGGGCCGACGGATGTTCGTGGCTTCAAGCTCGGCGGGATTGGACCACATGACGGCCAGGACTCAGCCGGCGGAGACCTATTCGCAGCAGGGAGTGTAAACTTGCTGCTGCCGTTGCCATACAAGGGACCAGACTCTGGACTACGATTCCAGGTCTTCGCGAACGGCGGTCGTCTGGTGGCACTGAAAAACAACGGCAAGGCCAAGGAGACGGACTCGCAGGGCTTGACTGCAAAGGCCGTGCGGGACGGCATGCTGAGTGCTTTCGGGGACCTCGTGAGCGGCGCCCCCAGCGTGGCGGCCGGCGTGGGCCTCGTCTACGCCCACCCGGTGGCGAGGTTCGAGCTGAACTTTAGCTTGCCGCTGATGCTGAGGAGGGGAGAGGTTGGAACCAAGGGGTTGCAACTGGGAGTTGGCATCAACTTTTTGTAACTCTAGATTTCACTGTATAGATGTTGTAGAACATTCCAGCTCTGGACTTTGAGTCACAGGTGACCCTTCAGTAAATGCTGTCGAAATGCTTAATGGTGGCACGCAGCGTGGTTTGATGTTGGAGCTTTACTAAACTTTGGTGGTGTATTATATCTCTCCTATACATGAAGTTCATGCTATGATGGGATTCAAGGTGTGAATCTGACTGCTACTACGGACCGGGCCGTTTCAGGATTATATGGGGTGCTCAGCCCTTGACAGTCATGGAACGTCAAACCCTTTCGTTCAGACCCGGTTGCCCGTGCTCGGATGAGAGACAGCCTGGGAAAAGTAGGCTGCGCGCCATACGTGCTGCGAGAGTTCATCAATCAGTAATGCCAGGACGCTCCGTGGACTTTTATGTCTCGCTCCGCACTGCGACCACGTTCCTTGTTGGCTCCCGAGCTGTTAGCACCACTGAATCAGACACCTGTGCGGACCGTTGGCCGAGGAGGCAATGGAAGGCTGAAATGTACGCCCTTCTGATCCGTTACGATGGATGACACACGTACACCTAATCAGACCCTTTGGACTCATGGCAGCCGGCTCTCACTCGCCATCTTGTGTCAAGGCCTCAACGCTCTTTTGAGGCTGCGGGTGGCTTTCCCAAAAGACCTCGCGTCTGGGCCGTCTGCCAAGGAAGAGAAGCGGGTGTTCTCATTGGCAAAGGGTGAGAAGCTAGGATGCGGTAAGCTTACCCACCACAATCACTAATATTCCTAAAAGGCCAGAACTCCGACGGCCCAACGTCCGTCGTCGAGTAGGTATCACGTCTCGCTGTGAAACACAGCGCGGCCAACAAACAGTTGTGATTCATGGCCGGCGAACGGCCCCGAGCCGGGCGGGGGGAATGACGCGGCGGCACGGGCGTGAGAAGGTTCCCGGCTTCGGTTCAGTTCGGGACCCCCTTGCTGCGGCCACAGAGGATCCGGTTGAGCTTGGATCGCCCAGGCTGCTCCCCTGCGGGGCTGCGGAGGGCTGCGGAGCGGAGCTGCTGGATCCCGATGCGGAGTTTGTGCAGAGGGGGGGTGGGCCACCGCCCGTGGATCGCGCGGGCAAACGGACCGACGTTGTACGTATGTATCTTGAATCTCACGGAACGGGCACAGGAAGCTTGTTGTCGGACATTCCAAGTTTGGCCTTTGACATGTAAGCATGTTCAGTCCATCTTGGCAATGTTGCATTTTCCATCGTATCTACCCGAAAGAGCCGAGTCGGCACGGGGGGGTGGGGGGACGCCGAAGCTTTAACCGTGGCTGCAGCGTATATCACACTGTTTGCTATGATACTGCGCGGGAGCGAGGAAGAGAGAAGCTTTCGAACTTGAGACGGGGGAATTGTGACCCGCCGCCGTCCCGTTGGCCGCGTTTGGTGAAGAGCCAGGAGTCCAACCAAGCTGCCGCAGCTAAAAACAAACAATCTTGGAGCACGTCTGCCTTTGCACTCGGACGCGGCCTCCGAGAAGGGCAGCATTTGTTGCAGTCTCCAGCAGGGCACGTGCACCAATCTGATGCTGCAGGACTTGCATTTTATTGCTACGAATAGAACGTCGCGGGACTGGGGCGGACGCTTGAGAGGCGTGCATAATTCCTGTTTTAGGTTGGCGGGGATCCGACCGCATTCTGTTGGTGGTTTGAAGTTGAATGGTTGGTCTGTGCAACGAGGTCGCACAGTACGAATACGTAAGTTACCAGGGACCATTATGAGTATATGCTGCTTCATCGTCGCGAGTACGAATACGTTGACGAAATGCCGGGCGATCCACTCTCCACAGGGTGTTCCTGAAGCCACTGTTTCCGCATCTCTCGTTCCCGATGCTCGGTCAGAGACGATGACAACTCAGTGCTCCACCGTAAAATCCCTGCCTTTTGTCGGTCGCCAAGCCATAAGGCTCTTTCTGGCTGTTTGTGTACGGCTACGAGGTACGGAGTACTTGGTGCGTGTAATCTCTGGTGATGACTTTAATTTCTGGGGATGACTGGCGCAACCAGTGAGCGGCCTGTGGGGGCGGCCCTCGGGTCGGGTTGCTCCAGGACCCCGACGCGACTTCGAGACGGTGAGCCGCTTTTGTGCGTGCAGCAGAGGGAAGGAGTGGGTCCTGAATCCGAAGCAGCGTGGAGTTCTGTATCCGTACCTCGTAAAACAGCATCAGCCCAGGCGACTCTGCACGCGCGCGGTCGGTCGACGAGGGCATCGAGCCTGGTGACGGATGCTGCCATCTGCGCAGGCGCATTCGAGGGCAATGGCACGTCGTGGGCGAGGATGCGGACGACTGCCCGGCGGCAGTATTGATGGCGTCGTCGTCGTACATGCAGGCGTTACCAGTCTGCTGGAACCTCTGGCCATGTGCAATGGCGGAGCACTGCAGGCGCCGCTGGCTGCGCATGGTGCTTAAGGTACCTTAATCAAGGTATGTAGACTGCAGACGTTGGGCTTTGCTGCAGGCATGCAATGCCGTGTCGAGACGACACGGCATCGAGGGCCACCGTCGCTGCAGAGTCTTCTGTCCATCATCAACCACGCCGCGCGCGGCCACACACATTGGAGCCCGTTTGAATTCTACGTTCCGAACAATGCCAACTGCAGCGGCCCTTTGTTGACAATGCCTGCCGAATCAAGGGCCTTGGGCGGAGTCCCACACAGCATGTGGAGTTTCCCTCCCTTCAAGGCTGTTGGCTTTCCGCAACCTCGACAGGGCCGCAGGGGCCCATGGGGGTGAATGCGGTCGCATTCGGGCGCGGTGCCTCGGGGTGTCGAAACGCTGCGAGCCACGACGTCGTCGCAGCCGCCCAGTATGCCGTACGAGTGCTCGTACTTGATGTCCGCTCCGCACTAGGCAGATCCCAGATGGGCCATCGATCTGACTGTGCTGTCGTGCTCCGACGGGATGCGCTGCGCCGCGCCGCCCTAGTGCACAATTTTCTGACACCGCTGCCGGCTTTTGCCCATCCGTTGTGAAGCCAGCAGTCCCCACTCCGCCAATGTTATTAGCCTCTTGCTCATCAGAGGGGAGCGTCCACTAGAACTCCCACCCCTCGACGACAGCAACGAGACAGCACGACTGACCTCCTGTCCGTCTTCTCGGGCTCCCGGAGACTTGCCTAGCCCTATGCGTCGCGCCGCTCCGCCGCCTGTCATCACGACCCTAACCTTTTAATACACACGTCGCCCTCTCCTCGCCATAAACCCCTCTCGGCACCATCTCCCCTTTGTGCCTTGTAGTGGACATTGACAGCGTGGGCCACCAGAAGTTGCGACCCCCCACGCACGCCTGGCTGAAACCACCAGCTACCCCCGTAGCTAGCAGCTGCTTTATTTCGACCTCGAGACACGAACCTCCTGTGTCTTGCACCATCCCGCTGAGGACACGCAACAAACAAACTCCCGATAGATTCAACCTTGGCCAGCACATTGACCGAATACCCACCGCTCACCCCGTGTGTGAGCCGTCGCCCACCATGTACGGGCTGAACGCAAACAATGACCACACGGCCGCCACCACGGGCGTGCCCGTGGGTGTTCGCCACGACGCCCACGACGAGAGCTCGGACGTGGCCCATGTCGACGGCTACGGCGAGAAGACGTCAGCCGCCAACACGTTGGGCAAGGGAGACAGCGACGACAGCGAGTCTGCCGAGGCCGAGATGGTGCGTCGGTCGTCGGTCGTCCAGGCCCTCGCGCGCTCCTACTCACGCACAGCGGGTGCCGGCCCTGGCGAGAACCCCTTCTTGGCCGGGCCCGACTCGCCGCTCAATCCCAGCTCGCCCAACTTTAGCGGGCGCGAATGGGCCAAGGCCATCGTTGAGCTGGTGTCGCATGACGGCGCCGCGTTCCGCTCGGCCGGCGTCTGCTTCCAGAACCTCAACGTCCATGGCTACGGCGCCGCGACCGACTACCAAAAGGACGTGGCCAACGTCTGGCTATCCACCGCTGGCCTCGTGCGAACACTGACGGGCTCGTCCGGCCGCCGGCGAATCGATATTTTGCGGCAGTTCGATGGGCTCGTGCACAAAGGCGAGATGCTCGTGGTGCTGGGGCCACCTGGGTCTGGCTGCTCCACCTTTCTCAAGACAATCGCGGGCGAGATGAACGGCCTTTTCGTCGACGACGGCTCGTACTTCAACTACCAAGGTAAGCCAAAGTCCCTCAGCGGTCCTTCAAATGCAGAGTACATGGGGGTTAGATTTAAATCGGGTAATTGGGCTTGCTGCGATCGGACGGAAGTTGCCGTGCCCCAGACTTTGGATCTGCAGCACCTTAAAAAAAAACGTGGGCGGGCGCGCGGGCCGGGTGGGACGTGGTGTCGGAACATGCCGTGCGCCATGCAGTTGCCATGCAGTGTGGAACATTGATTTGCACGCGCACCCGGATCATTGGCTAATCGCTTCTTGCTAGGCATGGCGGCCAAGGAGATGCATTCGCGGCATCGCGGCGAGGCCATTTACACGGCCGAGGTGGATGTCCACTTCCCCCAACTGACCGTCGGCGATACCCTCACCTTCGCCGCCCGCGCCCGCCAGCCGCGCAACCTGCCCATGGGCCTGAATAGGAATGAGTTCGCCGCCCACCTGCGCGATGTCGTCATGGCCATGTTTGGCATCTCTCACACCGTCAACACCCGTGTCGGCAACGAGTACATCCGTGGCGTCTCTGGCGGCGAGCGGAAACGTGTCACCATCTCTGAAGCCGCCCTGTCCGGCGCCCCTCTACAATGCTGGGACAACTCGACCCGTGGCCTCGACTCGGCCAACGCTGTCGAGTTCTGCAGGACCCTGCGCCTGCAGACGGAACTGTTTGGCAGCACTGCTTGCGTCTCCATCTACCAGGCGCCCCAGAGCGCCTACGACCTCTTCGACAAGGCCGCTGTTCTCTACGAGGGCCACCAGATCTTCTTTGGCCGCGCCGACGCTGCCAAGCAGTACTTTGTTAACCTCGGCTTCGACTGTCCCGCGCGACAGACGACGCCCGACTTTCTGACGTCCATGACGTCGCCCCTGGAGCGTGTCGTACGCCCTGGCTGGGAGGGCAAGGTCCCCAAGACCCCTGAGGAATTTGGCGCTGCGTGGAAGAACAGCGCCGAGTACAAGGCCCTGCAAGTCGAGATTGAGGACTACAAGGTGGCGCATCCCATCAACGGCCCCGACGCCGAGGCCTTCCGCGCCTCCAAGAAGGCCCAACAGGCAAAGGGCCAGCGCAAGAAGTCCCCATTCACCCTGTCCTACGTCCAGCAGATCCAGCTGTGCCTGTGGCGTGGCTGGAAGCGCTTGACCGGCGACCCCAGCCTTACCGTCGGTGCTCTGATCGGCAATTTTGGCATGTCGCTCATCATCGGAAGTGTCTTTTACAACTTGGATGACACGTCGGCCAGCTTCTTTCAGCGCGGTGCGCTGCTCTTCTTTGCCTGTCTGATGAACGCCTTTGCTTCCGCTCTCGAGGTACGGAATCCCCTTCTTTCGACTGTCATCTCCTTCGAAATGAGTGTTGATTGACCCATGCAGATCTTGACCCTATATTCGCAACGGCCCATTGTGGAAAAGCACTCTAGATATGCCCTCTACCACCCATCCGCCGAAGCCGTGTCGTCCATGCTCTGCGATATGCCATACAAGATCGCAAATTGCATCGTCTTCAACCTGACGCTCTACTTCATGACCAATCTACGCAGAGAACCTGGGCCCTTCTTCTTCTTCTTGCTCATCTCCTTCGCCACAGTCATGGTAATGTCCATGATCTTCCGAACCATCGGGTCCGCGTCGCGCACTCTGTTCCAGGCGCTCGTCCCCGCTGCTCTGTTGATTCTCGCTCTCGTCATCTTCACGGGCTTCGTCCTGCCCAAGGCGTACATGCTGGGCTGGTGCAAGTGGCTGAGTTATATCGATCCCTTGGCGTACGCCTTCGAGGCCCTTATGGTCAACGAGTTTCACGACCGCCAGTTTCGTTGCACCCAGTACGTGCCGACGTCCAAAGCGCCTGCGCCGAGCTTCGTCGAGACTCTCGCCAAATACGCCAACGTCGCGCCGGAGAACCAAGTCTGCAGCGCTGTGGGTGCTGTCGCAGGCCAGAATTACGTCGACGGTGACGTTTACAACCGTTCTCAATTTGGATACGAGTGGGACCACCGCTGGCGAAACTTGGGCATCGTCATTGCCTTCATTGTCTTCTTCCTCGTCTGCTACATGGTCGCCGCCGAGCTCGTCTCGGAGAAAAAGTCGAAGGGCGAAGTCTTGGTCTATCGCCGGGGCCACAAGCCCACCGCTGCCAAGCACGCTGAGAAGAAACATCACGACCCGGAAGCCGCCATGGCCCACATTGGACCAATCGTCACGGCTGAGAGGAGCCGCGGCCAGACTAAGGAGGGCGGCATAATTCAGCAGCAGACCTCTGTGTTCCAGTGGCATGACGTTTGCTACGACGTCAAGATCAAGGGCGAGACGCGACGCATCCTGGACCACGTCGATGGGTACGTCAAGCCTGGCACCTTGACTGCGCTGATGGGCGTCTCTGGTGCTGGCAAGACGACTCTGTTGGATTGCTTGGCCGACCGTACCTCGATGGGCGTCATCACCGGCGAGATGCTCGTCGATGGCAGCCCCCGTGACATGTCATTCCAGCGCAAGACTGGCTACGTGCAGCAGCAGGATCTTCACCTGCAGACCACCACTGTCCGAGAGGCTCTCAACTTCAGCGCACTCCTCCGCCAGCCCGCCCACGTCCCCAAGGAAGAGAAGCTCGCCTACGTGGAGGAGGTCATCAAGCTGCTCGACATGGAAGAGTACGCCGACGCCGTCGTCGGTGTTCCTGGAGAGGGTCTCAACGTCGAACAGCGCAAGCGTCTCACTATTGGCGTCGAGCTGGCCGCCAAGCCCCCTCTGCTGCTCTTCGTCGACGAGCCAACCTCTGGTCTCGACTCGCAAACCTCGTGGGCTATTCTGGATCTCCTCGAGAAGCTGACCAAGGCTGGCCAGGCCGTGCTCTGCACGATCCACCAGCCCTCTGCCATGCTTTTCCAGCGCTTCGATCGACTCCTCTTCCTGGCCAAAGGTGGTAAGACTGTCTACTTTGGCGACATTGGCGAAAACTCCAAGACCATGACCAGCTATTTCGAGCGCAACGGTGGGCACCTGTGTCCCGAGGCGGCAAACCCCGCCGAGTGGATGCTGGAGGTCATCGGAGCCGCCCCTGGATCCACCACCGACGTCGACTGGTTCGGGGCCTGGCGCAACAGTCAAGAGTACCAAGTTGTACAAGCCGAGCTCGAGAACATTAAGCGCGAGAAGGAGGGCGTCACCGCCAACCTGGCCGACGAGGACCCCGGGAGCTACCGCGAGTTTGCCGCGCCCTTCATGGTGCAGCTCCAGGAGAACCTCTTCCGCGTCTTCCAGCAGTACTGGCGGACCCCGGTCTACATCTACGCCAAGACGGCCCTCTGCACCCTCGTCGCCCTCTTCATCGGCTTCATCTTCTACAAGGCACCCAACAGTATGCAGGGCCTGCAGAACCAGATGTTTGCCATCTTCCAGCTCCTCACCGTCTTTGGCCAGATTGTCCAGCAGTCCATGCCGCAGTTTGTCATCCAGCGCTCGCTGTACGAGGCACGAGAGCGGCCCTCCAAGGTTTACTCGTGGAAGGTGTTTATGCTGTCGCAGATCATTGTCGAGCTGCCGTGGAACGGGCTCATGGCCGTCATCATGTACTTTTGCTGGTACTACCCCGTCGGCCTCTACCGCAACGCCATCCCCACCGACGCCGTCGCCGAGCGCGGCGCCCTCATGTTCCTCTTCCTCTTCATGTTCCTGATCTTCACGGGCACCTTTTCCACCTTCATCATTGCCGGCTTCGAGACGGCCGAGGCGGGTGGCAACATTGCCAACCTGATGTTCATGCTGTGCCTCATCTTCTGCGGTGTCCTCGCCAATCCCGACACCCTCCCGCGCTTCTGGATTTTCATGTGTAGGTTCCATTCACTCGGATGTGGGCTCTGCATCACCTGATCGTCGCTAACATAAACGTCAATGCAGATCGCGTATCGCCTTTCACGTATCTAGTGAGTGGCATGCTATCAGTCGGCGTCGCCAACACCAAGGTCGTCTGCGCTGCCAACGAGCTCCTGCACTTCGACCCCCCTTCCAACCAGACGTGCGGCGACTACATGTCGTCTTACGTCAACGCCTTTGGCGGTCTCGTCACCAACGCAGACGCGAAGACCGACTGCCAATACTGCCCCATCGCCGACACCAACAAGTTCCTTGCGGGCGTCAGCAGCAACTACGATGAGCGCTGGCGCAACTTTGGCATCTTGTGGGTCTACGTCGCCTTCAACATTGGTGCCGCACTTCTCGTCTACTGGCTCGCGCGCGTGCCCAAGAAGAACCTGGGCAAAGAGAAGAAGAAGAAGAAGGAGTAGAAAAGGCGCATCTCTTCCCCTCCTTTGCTTCACATTTCCCTCCCTTCATATTCTCCTTGTTGTCTTGATAAATAACTCCGTGGTTCCTTGGGATCACGCTACTACCCAAGGCATCGGCTTCTCGCCAATGATCCCTGCACTCATCACACCGATTGGAAACATTTCCTGCAGTCAGACTCCCATCTTCTTGATTTCCATCTTTATTTTGCTTAAAATTTTGCTCTTCTTTTGCATTGGGATGCGGAGTTGACGATTATCGTTGCAAGAAGCCAACGAGTCTCTTAGACGACCGGCCTGGTCTTGTTCATGCTTGGCTTTCTGGGCACATTGAGGTGTGTACACAAACTATAGAGAGACATCATGTACGTAATATAGAAGGGGTAGACGAATTTGAGGTTCAAGACCATACTTCAGTATGTCTCTATGCTGCCGAGGTGACTCAGATGTATGTGATGGGCATTCATCGCGTATTCATGACTTTATAGAAATGGACGAGGGCAAGCGTGACCTAGATTAATTAACATGCATGCATCCTTCAAGCGCAAATCCCGGTCAGCACAGTCTGAGTCCAGGCTTTTCCCACGACCACAACAGCTGCACTGCACCCGTTATGACAGACCCCGGCTCGAGTTCTTGTGGCTGTACGCTTATTGATAATCTCTTCTTCGACCAGACGATCAGACTCGCGCTCCGCCACGTCGCCCTTTGATACTCAAGCAGCTCCTTATTCCACCTCGGATCGACCCACGACCAGCCGCTGATGCACGTCGTGCGAGCGTGGCAGAGGGCTTAGAAGCGCTTGAGGATGGTGAGATTGCCGCACTTTAGGGTCCCATGGGAGGAATTGCAGTCGATGTGCTCGATTAGGCGCCCAAGCAGCGTGCCAAAGTCAAGCCCTTCTTTGACGCACACTGCCGCTCCTTGGCCGAGATGCGGACGCGAAGGGTGAGCGGCATCGCCCGTGATCGTCACATTGCGTGATAGGCAAACGAGCCACTCCGCCGAGGCAGTGTAGAGGGGTGAGGCAATAATCGGACAGTCGGTTTGAAGCATGAGCTTGAGCGTGAGGGAGAAATTTAAACCAAGGGGGTAAGAACGACATACAGTCCGCGTCTATGATGACGTCTGCAGAGATAAAATTCCCCGCTGGCCAGATTGGGTACCCTGAGGCTTCAAAGTCGATGTCCTGGATCTCGCCGCCAAACTTGACCTGGACGCACAGCCCGCGAGCTTCATCGTATGAACCCTCACGTAGTCTGCTCGACGAATAAATCGGATCTTGATTAAGCACGGGCCAACGGTAGAGATGGTACTCCGAGGCCAACCTACAGCCATGGAGCACCATATCACTTCTCGTAATGAGTAAAATGTCTCGTCAGAAGCACATTGCTGTCTGTATAGTTCATGGACATGGACGGTGTTGCCGTGGCTGGGCCATCCGCCTTTTCCAGCAATTGGTTCAGAAGACCGAGTCTGCGCAAGACATGAGCAGCGTTACAAGGTACCTGGACTGGAGGTCTAGGCACTGTACTTCGTTATTGTTTCCCCTTCAGACGCCCATTGTTGGCAACTATGCCGACAGCTGGACTCGTGGTCCCGGCACCATGGGATGTGGAGGGGCACAATGCGGGAGAGGGTCGCGCGTCATTGGCAAACGTCTTCTGTGGAGGCTGAGTCGAGCGCATTGCATGTCGTTTGTATCGCCTGCGTTGGTTGTTGGAACTCATGCAAGGAGCCACATGCTGCGAAGTTCCCACACCATGGTCGCAGGGCATTGAGAACCCACAGAATCAGCTGCGTCTTCACCCGCGCCTGAATACATGGGACCAAGACACTGGCGCAAATTCGGTCTCATTCTAGAACTTTGCCTGAAATGGCATGCGTGCTGAATTACCTTGTTTGAAGCCATGGTGGGAAGTGGTAGTTTGTTCATGGGCGACGATTCCCCGCCGTTTTGCGAAGCAGCCGTTTGAACATGGATGACGGGAGATGTCACCTTTTCTTTTGGGACAAAGTCTTGTTTCGAACAAAGAAAAAACAGGGTTCAGGACCGCTGGAAAACACGACGCCTCGTAAGGCCTTGTCGCTGTTGCAACCTCTTCCTCGAACAGCATGACAGAGCAGCGGGTGATTTGCATTAGCAGAAACTCGCGTGGCTACCGGGCAGAAAGAGCTTGATACTTTGGGAGACTTGTTGGATCGCCCGCTAAGGGCCCGGCGCTTTTTACGCCTGCTTTGTTCACCTTTCTGGACATTGTTCAGAGCGGACAACCCGCGAAGTCAGATTTGCTTTTGAATGGCTAGACCACATCTGTGGCATGTCGTTACGATAACGACCATACCCTTTCGCAGCAGCCAGCAATGTCTCGCAATTGTCCACGGAGACAATGGTAGCGCTGTTCACTATAATTGACATACAAACGGCTGCCAGTCAGCCTTGGCTACTCATGAGGCATTGCGCCCCCCCTGCCACACTGTTTGCATCTGCACTCTAGCGCTGTTACCGGCTGCAAGAGATCCGGCCCGCAGTTGCGGCAACTTCCCAGTAGCGGAGCCCGCAAATAATCATCGAGTACATCCTTGACGAACTCGGGGACTTCAGCGGCTACCTCGTCGTAGAGTTTTTCGGTGTGCGGTGAACGTAGCGACTTAGCAAGTGTTCTCCTGGCGAAGGATACAGCGACGTCGCGTAGCGTTCGCACAGAGTCAGGCGTTAGATAGTAAACGTCATCTAGGCAGTGAAGAAGCTTGGCCATGTCTTCAACACTTCGCAGAACGCTTTCAAAGTTCTTTGCCGACAGCGTCATTAGGCCGTCAATTAGGTATTTGTCCCCCAAGGCAAACATGGTTGCGTGAACCGACAGAGGGCTGCTCGCATCGTTGGACTGGCCGTCCACAGTTGGTGTCGCCGTGACATCGTATGAGCCTGTGTACAGATAATCGACCATGCGCCGCACCATCAGGTAAGAGAAGTCGAGGATTTCGTACGTTCCAGACGCCTCCTGATAAATCAGTCAGCATGGAAGGACTTCAGCTGGCATCAGAATGAGAGCGGGTACTTTGTATTGGCCTATGCATGCAATGCGGAACACTGGAGACTGGCTGCATATGATGATCGTGTGGACGTGTAATTCCTCTCCTTCGCAGCGTATGACAAGGTCCGTGAAGGTCTTATTTTCCCTAGCCCTGCGGAGGGCTCAGCAAGTTATACCGTGCGCATGGCTCTGGGGTGAAGGAAAGCGTACTTGACAAGCTCTACGACGACTTGCGGAGGGAACATGACGTCGAGGTTCAATGGAGTTGTGGGCTCGATGGGCAGAGCGGCGGTGAGCATGAATCGGGACAGGAGGCAAACACGGAGGTATGCTGAGGGTGTGTGCAAGGTTGTGAAGACCTGATCAGACTGGCTTGGGATGTTGTTGCCTGACGGCCTGTTCACTGCCGCCCCCGCTGGCCAACACGTTTCCCGCACTGGAGTGACAGCGGCCTTCTTACCTGATGCGCCATTGGATATAGAGGTAACTGGTGCCCCATAGCCTCTCCCAACGACATTACTTCCCAGCCCCAGCTCTTGCGCTTGAACGACGACGACAGGCGTTTGATGCGAGCACGCTCTTAGAAGCGTGGCCGCCAGCGCCACGCACGCCCCGTTGGTGGCGTACCTGGAACTGGACCCCACCCACCCGGGCCGGCCCTTGATGATGAGTCTCAGCCTTCCTCTCGCGTCGTCATGTTCGACTCGCTCTTTGTCGTCTGTTTCATCGATCCGTTGGCGGCGGCAGCGCTATGCACGAGGGGTGGGTCACTGCGATCACAGTGAATTTGGGACAGGGCAAGAAGACGACAGAAGAAAGTGAATCACCGGCCAAATCACAGTATATAGATATAGAGCCCCTAAATTTACCACCAAATATCATGGGCACCTCGTCCGTTCTCAACGCAATCATTTCGTGGTGGCGATTCATGGTTCATCGCAACAAATGACACCGAGCTGTGAATAACGTTATAAATTCTCTTTTATCAAGGTCATATATACTTTCTTCTAAGAATCTAGTGAAAGAACCATCAAAAGTTGTCTTTTCTGCCTGAATTAGCATATATTAAACCTGTACCTAATAAATGAAACAAGAACTGTCAAGTTATATAAGGGGGGTTGAGTGTGGCGTCACATTTTTGACGTGACAAGAACTTAATCCACGCTCAGCGACGCTCGGACCTCCACCAACACGAAGCGGACCCAGTCATGCCAAACCCCCCAGTCGTTACAAGGCTCCATCAAACAGCCTACGTGTTTCCTACCCGCGAATGCCTTCCCAGACTCACTTCATCAGCTAGCATGCTGACTTGTCTATCGCGATGGAGTACTGTGCCAAATGTGACCGAGACTTCGTGTCTGAGATGGCGTTGGAGCAACACTTACGCGATTCGACCCGTCATGCGTATGACTGCCAAAGATGCGGCATATTCTTCAATTCGTGGGAAGCTTTGCAACGGCATGAGCGCGACTCGTCAAATCACCACTTCTGCTCAGTCTGCCGCTCACGTGTCGACTTCGCTACGAGAGAAGAGTTAGACCGACATCGAGAGGACAGCCATCACTACTGCGCTGCCTGCGACTACACTTTCGCTACGTACAGAAGGCTCACCGAGCATAACGTAGTAATGCACGACATGTGCAAGTACTGTGGAAGATACTTCAATTCCTTGTCAAACTTGAAGAATGTACGGACAGTCGCCAGGCGCTTCTAGACGCTCACTCTCTAACTCCGCCCAGCACCTTCAAGTCCATGCCGCGAGAGACACGGAATGTTTTGGATGCGCAAGGATGTTCAACACTACGGCGGCGATGGTTCTACACCTGGAAGCAGGCACTTGCTCATCTGGGGCTGACGAATCATGGGTCGCCGAGATTGCTCAAGAATGCTACATGTCCCCTTACTATACTTGCGACGACTATGTGTACGAGTTTGAATGCCCAACTTGCGTCTCGAGCTTTCGATTCATGAGTGGTCTGCTCCAGCATGTGGAAAGCGATGCGTGCGACGAAAGTCTTGGCAATGGACGGCCTTTATCTCATTTTCTGCACTTCTTGCAGTCACACCTGTAATTTTCGACTTTTAGCTTGTCCCACACGATGATCAAGGGGCGAGATTTAGATTATTGGGTTGACTTGACAGCTGCCATCTTCCGGTTTCTTTTCACAAAACGGGCACTCAGAACTGCCGTAGAAAGGGAGTAGCCGGGCTTGGGAGGGAAAAAAGACAATCGAGCAATGGCAGAATAGAAAAGTCGTCTAGTCGGACTTTTTGTTGCGTCGGATTAAGTGCAATGTCCTGCTGGGTGCCCTGCATCCCCTGCTGCATAAAGTTACACCACATGATGGAATGGCGTGAAGATGAGTTATATTTCGGGACAGCTTACCAGCAATGTCTTGTATGCTCCGTGCGAATACTAAAAGTGAAGTGCACCCCAGGCCTGCGACAACCTCTGCCAGAGCCCGTTATCCCAGGCTCGTTGCCGCTGCGTCTGGTCTGGCCACTCAGGTTTCCAGGTGAGTCGTCAGACCCTGCTTGTAGTTACACAGCAGAGGTGAGTGAACCAGGCGCACGGCCAGGGCACCGGGCCAATGGCAGTAAGGGCCCATGCCCTCTGATTGGGATGTCACCATCCACGCTGGAAGGAGCAATGCCTTCCAGACTTTTACTACGACGAGTATCTATTGGGATACGCTGTTGCTGCTATCAGGAAATGCGTCCCCCCAACTGGGTAAGGCGTGGCGCGAGCGGGAATTGCTGACCTTTTGTCGATCTCGTAACGACTTAAGCGGTTAGATTGATTTCCCCAGTCTGCCGGCCGAGAATAGACGTCAACGACTCAATAAAAGCCGCTAATTGAGGCCTTCATACTCGTACGTGGCCAAGTAGGCGCGTGCAACCCGCGGGGCCAAAGTCATCTACCGCCTTAATACACATACACCCGATGGATGGGGCTTTCAGTCCCGCAGCCGGAGCCAGGCCGGTAGCCATCGCTCCCACCCCGCCGGACCAGAGGGCTGAAGAGAGACCGAAATGTCGCACCATGCCATACACCTGCCAGACGTGCGCCAAGCGCAAGGTGCGATGCGACAAGACGGCGCCTGTGTGCTCGACCTGTCGCAAGAGCAATACGAGCTGCTTGTACCAGGCTCCCCAGCCGCGGAGACGACAGCGAGTCTTGGAGCCCGAGTTGCTCAACCGCCTGGCTCGCTACGAACGGGTACTCAAGGAGCACGGGCTGCTAGATGAGGCGAATGCCGCCGGTGATCCGGAAGATGAAAAGCAGGAGCCGATTTCGCTGCTGTGGAATGAGCCACCACCGTCGGGGAGAGGGACGCTCGTGACGGGGCAGGGCAAGTCAATTTATCTGGATAGTAATCTGTGGCACACCTTTGAAGAGCATGGGAAGCAGGGTTACATCCAAGAGGAAGGAGACGAAGAGCAAGATGAAGAGGAAAGGCATCATGCCTCCATCGACGACTTTGGTATGGCCATGTCTGATCCCCTGACCGGTTCCTTCATTGGCTACCCCAACTGCGTCTTCCAGCTTCACCCGACGGCGTCTCAAGCGATGACGCTTTGGAAAGCTCACGTCGACAATGTGGAACCCCTCTGCAAGATTTTGCATATACCTTCTGTGACCTCGATGGTTGAGTCGGTCTCGCAGCAGCAAGAAGTGGTGTCGAAAGGCAACGAATGCCTCCTCTTCGCCATTTACTACTTCGCCGCCATTTCCATGACAGACGAGGAGTGTGTCTCCAAGCTAGGAGAAGGCCGCGCCGAATTGACACGACGCTATCACTTCGCTGCGCGACATGCTCTGGTCCGGGCTTCTTTTCTTAACACCACGGAAATGCCCATTTTGCAAGCCCTGGTTCTCTTCCTCCTGGCCAGCCGACACTCGTACGATGTACACACGTACTGGATCCTGACGGGCGTCGCCGTCCGCGTGGCACAGCGCATGGGTCTGCACCGGGACGGAGCACAGTTGGGTCTGCCACCGTTTGAGGTGCAGATGAGGCGACGGCTGTTCTACCAGCTTCTGCCACTGGATGGCGGAGCGAGTCAGCGGGCAGGGACGCTGGGTGCCATCATGACGGCAGATGCGTGGGACACGGCACCACCGCTGAATCTCAACGATGACCAAATTTGGCCGGGGATGCTGCACATGCCGGAGCCGAAAGTGGGCGCAACAGACTTGATATACTGCCTGTCTCGGGCATGCATCGGAGAAGTCTTTGTGAAAACAAAACGTCTGAACAAGGGCAGCTCACGCTTCATCAATCAAGCCGAAGCGGAAGCCATGATCGAAAGGGTCGAGCGCAAGCTCGAAGAAAAGTTTATCCGATACTGCGACATCGTCAATCCACTGCACTTCCTGACCGTTGCCCTCGGTAGGGCGGGCATCACGGCATTGCGCTTACGCACACGCCTGCCCAAGGCGCGAAGCAAGACTGCCAGCGTCGAGGAGATCAGGGAGATGCTGCAGCTCGCGCACAAGATCCTCGACACAGACGCCGCCATCTGTGGAAACCCGGGTCTGAGCAAGTTCAGGTGGCACCTCGGGGCATTGTTCGGGTGGGGCACGTGGGAGTCTTTGTTGTTTGTGCTGACGACGCTGGAGAGGAGACGGCATCTGCTCTCGACAGCGGAAGTGGATGATTCGTGGAACAGGGTGCGGCGAATTTACCAGGACCATGTCAATCTGGTCGAGTCGGAAGGGAGGCTGGGTGTTGCCTTTGGCCGGCTGACGTTGAGAGTGTGGCACGCCACGCAGGCGAGCAGAGGCGTACCTGAGCCGACGTTCATCACCGCCTTGAGGCACCGGCGCAGAACGAAGCCCAAGAACGAAGTAGGATTGACCGAGGATGCGCTGCAAACTGTCGCTGCTGAGGACTTGAACGTGGAGTCACGAATAAGTTCTGGCTCGGGACAAGAAGATGCTGCGAACATGGCCATGGACGGCTTGCTTGGTGATGTGAGCGCAGCCCCAGAGACCTCGTTCAACTTTGAAGAGGAAGAATGGGTGTTCTGGGATCAGCTGATCCAGGAACACCAAGCGCAAGGCAGTCAATAAACTGCTTTGCATAGAAATAGCCCAAATAGTTCCATCAATACCCTCAAACGTAGCTGGTGTAAGTCGTCCATGTCATTCATCACGTTCTGATTGGCCCAGATCTCGGGTCCCCAGCGCCCGGAAATTGCGTGCGGAATGTGGGCCATCTTCGGGCGGCCCAAGAGCCGATGTGGAGCCTCAGGACCATGGACTCGGCGAACAACTCCCGGTCGTCTCGGAAGCATGACGAGGTGCGTTTGTATATATAAAATGAACATTGCTCACGGCTACAGCTTTGGACTCATTTCTCTCCTGCCATTTTAAACGCCTTTCCAAAGTTCAGCATGACCCAGCTCCACGTCCTCATCGTCGGCGCGTCCATCGCCGGACCCACCGCGGCCTACTGGTTCTCCAAAGCGGGCTGCAAAGTCACCGTCATCGAACGTTTCCCAAAACTCCGAACGGATGGGCAGAATGTCGACATCAGAACCGTGGGCGTCGCCGTCATGAGAAAGATGCCCGGCGTAGAAGAGGCGGTGCGGGCCAAGCTCGTGCCCATGCGCGGCATAAGCCTCGTGCGCGACGACGGCCGGCCATACGGGACCATCACGCAAACCGGCAACCCAGACCAGCAATCCTTGGTGTCAGAGTACGAGATTCTCCGAGGCGACTTGGCTCGCATACTTGTTGATCTCACAAAGCATGACGCAAACGTGACCTACATATACGGAGAGCAAGTCAAGGCGATGCACCAAGACGACGACGGACCCGTCACCGTCACGTTTGCCAACGGCTCCCCGTCGGCGCAGTTTGACCTTGTCGTAGCCTGTGACGGCACGACTTCAAGAACGCGAGCCATCGGCCTTGGTTGCGGCGTCCGAGACCACATGGAAACGACAGGCATCTGGATCGCCTGGTTCACCATGGCGCACGACATGCTGCAGGGGAGCAAGGTAGCCCAAGGGTTCAGTGCGGCTGGCGGCCGCTTCTTAGGGGTTAGTTCGGACCCATCAGGAGCGAGCCGAGCGGCCTGCATGACGGTCGAGCGGGCCGGCGACGTCGATGCCATGCGGCGTTTCCAAGACGCAGCAGAGGGAGGGCCCGATGCGCTCAAAGAGTTTGTCGCCGAGCGATACAGAGGAGGCGGCTGGAAGTGCGACGACGCCATGAGAGCCATGATGGACGCCCACGACTTTTGCGCCACCGAGGTGGCCCAGGTCAAGGTGCCCAGCTTGTGCAAGGGCCGGTTCGTCATGGTCGGCGACGCGGGATACGCAGGGGCCCCGGGCTCCGGCACCAGTCTCGCCATGGCCGGCGCGTACGTGCTGGCCGGCGAAGTCGCCCAGAGCAAAGCCAACTTGGCGGCGGCACTGCACGCCTACGACGAGAAGATGCGGCCGCTCATCGACGACCTGCAAAAGTCACCGCGCCCAGCCTTCGTGATGCTCGCGCCGCAATCTGCGTGGGTGGTATGGGTCCGCAACATGGTGTTTGCGTTCATCTGCTGGACTAGGGTGCTGCAGTTGCTGCAGCGCTTCTTCTCTGGCGCCTTTGCCAATAGCGACAAGTACAAGCTTCCAGACTACACCTGGCCTGGTGAAGCGTAGGGTCACTTGACGCTGATGACCATGGCAGCGTCATCAGCTTACGCAGTACTGCGTCGGACTTGTACTATTAGCCAAGATGCATACGATCTATCCTGCCAAAGAAGACATGATGAACCCACCACGTAGTTATTTCGCGCGAATCGAGAGAAATTCTCCGCCCTGGACCGGCCTTTCCATGCCGCTCTCAAGTTTCTCCTCTGCCAGTAAGATCGTTTCCGCATCAAGAATGTGCGCCGGCTTCCCAATTTTCGGACGCTCTCAAAGTTGACCGCCGGGCCGCTTCGAGAGATGCAGGGTCCGGTGTCGTTTCTGGAGGACTACCGGTCTGATCTCATCAAATTGTTCCATACCGGCGCCTGGGATCAAGGTCTGGCTTAATGGCGGCGCCGTGGCAATGCAGCTGAGTTAGCCACGCGGGAGAGGACCTAGCCAAAATCAGCTAGAAATTTACAGTATACCTCTCAGCCTATAGCTCCCCTTTTTGTCGAGGCCGTCAACAGCGGCGACACCTCCATTTCCAGCGCTGGGCTCAACGACGCTGTTGTCATTGACCTATAAGATCCATGAAGGCAATCGACGGGACTGTGTAAGTTCAGACCCGGGATCAAAATACCGTCCTTCTCTAACCCGACTTTACTTGCCCGTAGAATACGTGGCCAGACCTCGGAATCTTCAAAGAGACTGCATCGTCTATTTTCGGGAATGGAACTGGGCAGAGACCCTACAATGCGACATTGGAAGAACGGGAGTAAGACGATTGACAGCGCCAGAGGCATTGGGCGTGGCGGGCCGCGTCAGCGCGCCACGCTCTCCAATCCATTTCGTTCAATCATACCAGCTAGCAGTGCCATCCAGGCAGCCTCCCAGCCTTAATGGCGCGCTACGTCTCACGAGGCTTTAAACCCCGCAAAATCTGCCTTGCAGATCGAACAAGGGCTGGATCAAGTGATGAACCCCCACTGCCCTCACCGTAGGGGACTGCACATAAAGACGAGCGACAGTTTCTAAAGCTTCGGCATTCCAGCGAGTGTCAGCGCCGCGACTCATCCTGCCCATTCGACATGGATGGCTTCTCCCTCAGCTCGCTCACCGCGCTCTGTACTTCCATCGCGAACCGTGCCGCCTCGGGCACCGCCGAGCTCGACACCTTTATCCAATCCACGGAGAGCGCCACCACTTCAGAGACGCTGGGTACCTATCGCGACTTCCTCACGAAGCTCAACGATGAAGCATCGCAGCTGGAGCAGGCCCTCCGTAGCGCAGCATGCATCTCGGAAAGCCTACAGGAGACGCTGCGCAATGTGCTCACAGCGTGCGACGAGGCGTTTGGCAAGCTAAACAAGCACTTGATGGAAATGCAGCCTCAGAATGCGCACGCCATGGACACAGACTCCAGCTACGTACTTAAGTTCTTGCCGTTTCTGGTGGCCCATATACAAGTTTTTCAGTTCTTCAGAGAGGCGCTGTCTGTGTAAGTCGAGGCCACTGCTGGCAATGTCGTCCCCCAGCTCCTGATGGCGTATAACAGGACCGATAGAGCCGAGCAGGACGCTCGTGTGGTCTCTTCGCTGGGTCAATCGAGACTTCAGGATGCCGAAAAGGCACTTCACGATGCTGCGACTGCCCCTGGTTTCTGGCTCGAGAATGCGTCCGAGAAAAGCCCAACCAGCCGTTTACCAGAGCGGTCCAACAAGCAGTTCAAAGACTCGGACACGGAACCCGGCGATGCACCGCCTCCATACTCGGCCGACGCTCACACCACCTCGCGCAACGCGACGCAAGCCGGCTCCTCTTCGCAGAGGAATGCAAGTCCCTTTGCCTCTGTTGCAAAGTCTTTGAAGGCCTTCGCATCTCACTTTGTCTCTGCGCCTGACCCCCTCGTCTCGGCGCTTTGCCAGGCAATCCTGCGTGGCGATGCTCGACAAGCAGCCGATCTACTCGCCCAAGGCGCCGATGCCAATGGCCGCAGCGAAGATGGCAACACTCCCCTGAAATGCGCCATCATGTCGGACAATGAAGACGCCTTACGCACGTTGCTCGCCGCCGGCGCCAAGTGTGAAGACTCAGGATGGTTCGGTATACCGCCGCTCTTCCAAGCCGCATCCGCCGGAAAAGTAGGCATTGCAAAGGTGCTTTTGGAGCACGGCGCCGACGTCAAGCAGCAGAGCATGTCTGGCCAGCCATACTTTGTCGACGTCTGTGCGAGCGAAAATCTCGCTGGCATTGAGCTCCTCTTGCAGCATGGCGCAATGTCGGCTTCAGACAGCGTCTACGAGCAGCCTGGACTCATGCGAGCCGTCAAAAAAGACAACATCGAGCTCGTGAAGCTGCTGCTCAAGCATGGGGCCAAAGCAACTGCGTCGAACTACTCAGGCAGCACGGTGCTGGCGCTTGCGACCGAGAAGGAGGACCTAACGTTGGCAAAGTTGCTGCTCGATCACGGCGCCATGCCGACGTCCGGGGCCGTCAAGGATGGTCGGGGCAACAACGTGCTTGTGGAAGCCGTCTTGAAAGGTCGGCTGGATGTAGCCAGACTACTTCTGGATCGCGGTGCCGACGGGGGAGCGTCCTACGGTTACGGGACACCTCTGATCATCAGCGCCATCAAGAGCAACAAGTTCCAAGGTGACGACAAGATTGATCTCGTCCGGCAGCTCCTTCGCAACGGTGCCAGCGCAAGCGCCGAAGACAGCACGGGCGCCCTTTGCCACGCGCTCGAAGCCCCCTCATCCTCGCCTGCCCTCGTGGAACTGCTGCTCCAGCACGGGGCCAAGCCGAACAAGTGTAAGATGAGCACGGGCGAGACGCCGCTCCTGTACGCAATGGAAAAGGGCAAGAACGAAGAGGCGCGCTTACTCTTGCAGCACAAAGCAGACGCCAACGGTACGGACAAGCAAGGACGGTTGCCATTGCTGCAAGCGGTGATGGCGCAAGACAAGGAGATGGTCGCACTGCTGAGGCATCACGGGGCGGGTGTGGATGCTAAGGGTACGGTGTCGGTGGCAGATGTGGCAAGGGCATTGAATCGGCCTGAGATGCTTGAATTACTCGGTCTGGGATACGTCACTTAGCAGACGGACTGATTTTGTTAGGGTGAAGGTGCAGACCCCGGATCAGGAAAATGGGAAAAAAGAAAACCAGAAGAAGGGGAGGGACTGCTAAACAGTCCGATAAAGGGGAGACATCAGGGACGTTTGAGTCCGCCAGAGTAGATGTTTCCTCGTGTAGATTACGTCGTTGATGGCTCCGAGCATGTTCGCGGAGTTCATCGATTTGTTCATGAGCCTTGCTTTAGTCGTGCAGCGGTGCGAAGTAGATGTACGGGTCCCCATATACTCGTAATGTGACCGACCGGGTCCCATATGTATTGTGTACTCGTACTCTTAAGCGCTGAAGCTCGTGCTCACCATACCGTGGTTCGTGAATGGTTGCTGGACCAATCTATGCCACGCGGAAAGAGGGGCGCCGGAACAAAGAAGGTAGCGTGTTGCATCATCGTGATCCACTTAGCCTGGCGAAGCCGGCTTGCCTGCCTCCATTTATTAGGCTGTGGGGATTTCCGGACGATGTGTGTGTGCTGATGCATTTCGGAAGGCCACACTGGCTGGCAAAATGTCGACATTGTGGCGAAGCAGCTTTAGGTTGCTGCCGGCTTGAAGCTTGAGTCTGCTCATGCGATACACGAGCTATGAAAGCAGCTGGCCGCTGCCGAACATGCAGACAGAGCTCAACACAGCACCGATGTCGCTTTTCTCCACGGGCCGGGTTGGACCATGCAAGGACCGCGTAGCTGGACGAACAAAGCGCCTGGTGAAAGCACACTTACTTAGCGCCCGTTTGAGGCAAGTCTCAGCTCTTTGACGGGAGAGATGTCGGGGATGCTGGAGCCGAAATGCGGGGGAGGGGGCTTTGTCTCCTTTGTAGGGCGATGGGATGGTCAAGGCTCGTGGATGTGCAGCTCCAAGCCGCTTGCTCGGCCGTGACAAGTATATAGCGTCACGCGTCCTGCATGGCCATATTCCTTCGCCACTGCATGGCATGATGTCGGAGAACAATGTCGCGAACCCCTTGCGGCTTTTGGTGTCGAGGTATAGTCATCTTGGGAAAATCTGGCTCAGAGCTCAGGGCCAGTGTGTTGATACCTGGCGCACCAGATCGCATGAGGATGAGAATATGAACTTGCCGATGGCTTGCGAATACTCTGAACGCGACAGATGGTGTTGCGCTACTGGTGATGCGGGCTTGAAGCACGAGAGAATTACCTTGTATGGCGCAAGGGGGGTATTTTCTGCTCTACGAGATGGCGGCGGTTGGTGGTCGCCCCCAGAGTCGCATCATAGCGAAGGCGCTGGTCCATCGCTGGTGACCGGTGAAGACGATCAGTTTCGCCCGTACCACACGCTTCCTGCGCAAAGGTGAGCTGGCACTTTCAACAGTAGACGTCAGTCTCGCTTGCCGTGGAGAAGGACCAAGTTTCGCTCGGCTCTGGTGCGTCTTCGTTCCTTGCCTATCGACACCCCTCTCCCCTGAGTCTGGCGCGCCCCTTCTACTGGACTCGTTAGTCCGTAGCTCAGGGGGAAGGTTGGGCCTAAAGGCCACTGATTAGGCTAAGCGTCAGGCACAGAGCCCTGATTGGCACGCGGGGAGTGGGAACTGGCCCGCAAACCGGGCAAGCGGGTAGACGTGGTCGCGACGGAGTCTACCGTCCCAGCCAGTGGCCTACGGATCGGGCTTCAACAAGGAAAAAAAAAAAAAACACTCACGCACGCGAGGGCCCCCTGACAATAGCGAAC